>CM053035.1:69541273-69848921 GCA_028564925.1 Lithobates sylvaticus | reverse complement strand
GCAGCGCCGGATCCAGTCCTCTCCTTGCTCCACTGCCTCCTGCTCCGAAAGTTGATGAATGAGGGTCTTCATGTCGCCAAAGAGAATCAAACAACAGCTGTGTGATAGCTCTCTTACTCTGTGTAAAAGCCCAAATTCCGCTGTTGATCCTCTTCAGCCGACTGGCCCTGGACCCTATAACACAGCCCTTTATATAGGGACCCCCTGGAATTCCAGAATGTTCCAGGGGGTCATATCACCCTAATTGACCTATCCTGACCTTATAATTTTTTTTTTTTATTCTAAAATATTCCTAATCAGCTGACCTAAAGAACCAATCACAGGCTTTCCCGCCGATTCCTCAAAGCGGGGAGCCTGGAAACTGCTCCTGCCACAATCCCATAAGGAAAAGGGGAGCCTTAAGACAGTTTGCTGCAGTTAAAAAGAAAGTAAAGTATTTTTTTTAAAGGTCTGACTTGCTTCTTTTTATGCTAGAAGAGTGTCAGTCTTTTGTGGCACAGATGCCTCTACCGGCCTGCCAGCACTTTTTCTAAAAGTGTAAACTGAGCCACTGCAGTGTGCAGTCTCAGCATAATTCTGTAGCTCCCATGTGCAAGTACAGGAGAATACAGCAGATTGTGGACTTCAAGTGTGCTAACATGTGGTTGAACTGGATGGGCTTGTGTCTTTTTTCAACCTAATGTAACTATGTAATAAGTACAATATTAGCCCATTCAAACTACAAGTTGCATAGCCACGTCGTTTTCAGAATGTGACAGCAGGTGCAGGGAGAGGATCCCCTGCATGTTGTCACAGGGAAAAGGGCAGGGGGATGAGGAGAACATGTACTGAAAAAGGGTATTCTTTTACCTTGAAAGATTATTTCCATGTTTGCTTAAAATTAAGAAATAATGGGGCTGATTTATTAAAGCAAATGCGCTGTAACTGCATGTGGAGCAATTGCATAAAAAAAAAAAAAAAAAGCTCCTCAACATTTACAAAACTTTTGGTGAGCTGCTCTGCAGTAACACTTATTTAAGAGCCAAGTTTGTAGTTGTGCAAAGACATGTGAAACTTTGGCAGCTATACCCTGGTGAAGTGCATTTAAAAGCTGATTTTGGCCTGGTTCACATTTTGAGTCACAGAGACTAAATCCTAAATGATTATGTTTGTTGTTTTCTTTCCACCAGGTTACATATTATTTTCTCTTTAACAATATTGTATGCCATTCTCTTCCAATGGAAAATTACTTTTTTGGTACTGTTTAAATGTACAAAGAACAGATAAAATACAATCTATTAATCAGTGTTATATAAAAGTACAACTTTAAAACATTTGAGTTTAGATTAATATACTAAATTAAATCTCATTATTTTATGTGATGTTCAGAGTTTTTGTATAGAATTTTACAATAATTTAAAACTGTAGTTTTTTTTACAATAACAAAATTAATAGAGCATGCATTTAAAACTGTATATTGTTGTTACTACAATGATAAAACCATGAAGTATTATCATTATTATACTTTTTGTTGAAGTAGTAGTAGAATTAGCAGTGCTATCATATTTAAGACTCAGTGGCAAAAATTTGTAGTTTAAGCGATACCTTTTATTGGCCAACTTAAGCCCAGAACACACTGTTATTCTTCCTTCAAACCAGCAGGCTGAATGAAAAAAATCACTGTACCAACACTGAAATGTTGTGCAATCTCCCCTGCCGTGCCTTTGTATTCTGGCAGAGAGACCACTCCTTCCCCGCCAGAACTCCAAAGACATGCTGTTAGGTTAATTGGATTCTGTCCAAAATTGGCCCTAGTATATGAATGTGAGTTGGGGACCTTGGATTGTGGACTCCTTGAGGGTAGGGACCAATGTAAGCGATGTATGTGTGGAGTGCTGCGTAAATTGACAGCACTATATGGGTACCTTAAATAAAATAATATATAATAGAGGAGTATCTTAATGAGACACAGGGATAGGGACAATTGTAGACACGCACCCACACTCACTCAGGTTGAACTGGATGGACTGGTGTCTTTATTCAACCTTACTAACTATGTAACTATGTAACACACTGATCAGCGCTCGCAGCCATTAGCTGCATGCACTGATCTGATGCTGGTTTTCAAGCATGTCTCTTTGACAAAACCCAGTCATTAAACCGGCTTCTGTTGTACATGCAGGTGTACATACTGACAATGTACCTAGCATTAAGTTAAAGTACCTTGTTATCCATTGATCAATGCAGAAAGTTCAGAGTTTAAAGCGGTTGTATACCCCGAAAAAAAAAACCTTAAGGCAAAGGCATAATGAGCTTAACCGCATACTAGCTCATTATTAAATACTTACCTTAGAACAAGGTGTCAGTATCTAATCCCGGTCCACGCGAGGGAGCTGACATTTTGCCCTCGGCGTGTCTTCCATGTTCGCAGCTCCGACGCTGTGAGTGGCCGGAGCCACGATGACATCAATCCTGCACATGCGCACGGGAGTCTTCTTCCTGGCAAGGTCTGGCATTCACAGCGCATGCGCCGCTGACATCAGCGGCTGCATGCAAAGTGAATATCTCCTAAACCGTACAGGTTTAAGAGATATTCATTTAAAAAAGAGAAGTTTTCCCCCCCAAGGAGGGAAGTGGGTTTTTTAGGCAGCACAGTGGATGAAGTGGGATAATTGATACGACATTGGTCAAAGATAAAAGAAAAAATGTTTTATTTTATTGACACCACTGTGACAATAGGTTTAAAAGACATGAGCCTCATTCCAAGAATGCCATACAACAATCATATAATAAAACATACAGTATTACATGGACAAGCAGTGCTTTTCACAGTGTCATATTTCCTGAAAGCAAAAAACGAAAACAAAAAAGTAGAACCTGACGCGTTTCAACTATTATCTGTGTAAGTCTTCTTCAGAGGATTACTTTTTTAGAAAAGATGTCTTTGTCTGCTGGAATATAAAACATAATGGTATAACATGCTTGTAAGCATGGAATAAGTGCAGTCATCTCTTAGTAACTATACATGATGAGTACTGACATCAATCATTATAATGAAGCTTTATATATTTACCCACGTCTGTGTGATTGATATTATGGGCTTCTTTACTTGAGGGTCTTTCTAAAATGATTCTCCTTCTCCATGCGGCTCCGAGGCGATTCCCCACCGATCGAGGCGAGCCAGGCAGCAAATTTCCGGGTGCAGGGCTTGCAGGGGGTCACACGGGTTTTGACCAGCGGCAGCCGATTGAGCTGGGTGGGGTTCGGGACGGGGGGGAGAGGGGTAGAACCCAATTCCTGCATCGATATTCCAAAATAGGGAGAGGGTTGAGAGGATATTGTTCTAATTCTAATGTATAGATTATTTATCTTTTTTTGTGCGTAATGTATGCGTTGTATTAGGATGCCTTATCGAAAGACCTGTCCCTCATATAGGTAGTGTATAACCTAATTACATATAACCTATTAAGACATACGCACTGTGGCCTATCTATCCCATATGCACCACTTTTTCTTCACATGTGTGTACCTTCCCTTTCCTCTTTTGTTGTAAATTCTGTATATAGGTGTTGTTGCAAACAGACCAATGTGAGAAATGAGGAATTCGTGTGAGGGAGGGATGGAGGAGGAAAAGAAGGGGGGACTGGGGGGGGGGGGGGGAGGGGGGGAAAAGAGGGGGGAGGGGAAGGATGGGAAAAGGGATGGGAAAAGGAAAGGAAAAGAAAGAAAGAGGAAAGGGGGAGAGGGAAACCAAAGAAAAGTTGGTACGTGGGACTTGAAGGGATGGGGACGGAAGGGGGAAGGGAGGAGGGAGAAGTGTAGAAAAGGAATGGGAAAAGGGCAAAGGAAGGCAAAAAAGAGGGGAAAAGGGAAAGGGGAAAAAGAGAAAACAAAAAAACATGACTGTATGGCGCGCACATACAACCAAAGGGAAAAGAAGTGGGAAAAGGAAGGGGGGGATGGGGGGGAAGACGGAAGGATAAGGAAGGGGGGGGAAAGAGCTGGGGGGGAAAGAAGGGGAGAAAAAGGACCGGAAGGAGTGATGGGACAGGGATTGTGGGGCAGGGACGGGAAATGTGAAAAAAAGGAGGGGGAAAGTGGGAAGGGGAAAAAAAGTGGGGAATATGTGAGGGACTTGTTTGTGTAGTGAGGGGGAAGTGTATGGGTATGTGGTGAGAACCTAGTATGATGAACTATGTGCAGTGCAAAAATGGTGTGCAAATGGGGGTACTGTGAAAAAAATGTTGTGCCTTAACAATGCCAAATGAACGTAAGTGGAAGTGAATGATCAGTGTGAAGAAATCGTGGACAGGACTGTGTGTTGACAGTGCCGGAAAGGAAAGAATGACGGGGGAAGGGGGGGGGAGGGGAAAAGGAAGGGGGGGGGAAAAGAAGGAAGTAGCATGGTATAAGAGATGAAATTGTAATGGTGTATCTTAGGTATGTTTGACCAAACACATAATATAAGTACTCTGCCAAACACATAATGTGTATTTAAATACGTATGAGACACGACATGGTTAGTATCGATAATTACCTTGCTGGGTCAGATGCTAAAGGCGCCCCCCTTAGTAGTGTTGCTATTGCACAGATCCTAATCCCCACAATGAGGGGAGCCACAGTACCCTCTTGGGGGACCGTGCAGGAAGAAAAGAGGGGGACTTGTAGGGGTATAAGTCTACAGCATTGGATGTATGTCTGCAGTTTTAAGCCACCTGGTGGGGTGAGAAATACGCAGGGTAAGTACTTTAGTCAATAATCTAGACAGGATAGTTTTAGGAAGGGAAGGTACACTTACTGGTTCGGTGCTAGTTGAGTGCGTACCCTCACATGGAGATGAAAGTTACTCTCTCCTGTGGGGTATTTATGGGTGTAGGCTACTGCGATGAGATTGGACTTATGGATATCAGGTGTATGGGAGCGGATGGTAGGGGTGGGGAATGGGCGGGAGGAGGGGAAAGGAGGAAAGGGGAGGAAAAAGCAGGAAAGGGGAGGGCCCGATACTTGCCACTCCAGCGCTCGACTGTAGCTGTCATGGCGGTCATTGGACCGCCTCGTGTGGCCTCCTCGGCGTTCCCGAAGGCCACGACGGTCCCGCAATTGCGTTGTCTCCGTCGCAAATGCGTGACGTCACGCGCTGTGCGCACACACGCGGCCTCGCGCATGCGCACTAGCGCTAGACTGTTGTCCGGAAGACAATCGGGGATGCCGCCGGCAAGGGGGATGTTCCTCAACGCCAATTACCTGGACCAGCCAGGGCATTGGCCGAGGGAGTATATGGAGGAGACAGTGTTGGAAAAAGCTCCTCCTCCCCTTGCCGTGAAGCCGTGCACCTCGGTATAGCCTGAACATACCTAGACAGATGGGGGCGGATGGGAGCCACCTAGAGGGGACAATCAAAATGAAAAAAGTATTTTTATAAATACAATAATTGCAAGAATTGTCCTTACTAAATGGGCATAGTGATCTAAACAGATTTGAAATGCAGAGATCGTTCTCCATCAGTGGACATATAAATGCCATATAATCTTTGACAGTACGTGTAAAACATAATACACATTGTATTAGATTTTTAAATAATGAAGTATCAATTTTAATATTTAATAGACATGAAATCTTAGGCGCATAAATACATATAAAGGGAATACCATGCAGAGGAATATTGTAAGACTATGTGGTTGTGAAGGGAAAGCAGGAGTCCCACCCAGGAATACTAATAGTCCAAACATGTCCACCCATAGGCCCAAAGGGGGATGGAACAGCTAATTACTGTTATTGTGTTTTTCCCGAAACGAACCCCTTCAAAAAGGGGGCGAAAGAAATGGACTCGTTGAGTCCTGGTGATGAGGTGGCATCTAGGTTGAAGATCCATCTCTGCTCACACTGTAAAAGTGTTTTATTCCAGTCGCCACCTCGATCGGGGACATGTATCCGATCGATTGCGGTGAATGTTATATTGGGCATTTTGTAGTTGTGCTTGACCACCACATGGCGACCCAAAGGCAGATAGTGATTGCCTATCTGCATCGAGTAGACATGTTTGGACATCCGGCGGTGGAACTCCTGCTTAGTCTTCCCCACATAGTATGCCCCACATTCGCAGGACATCAAGTATACTATACCCCTGGTTTGGCAGTGGGCATAGTGCCGTGGTTTAAACATAGTCCCATTTGGGAGACAAAAGATTTTTGAACGATTTATATACCGACAACAAGAGCAGTGGCCGCAGGGGAACGAGCCAAAGGTCACGCAATGTTTCAATCTCTTTATCTCGTTCTTATACTCACTTTGTACAAATTTATTTTTAAGTGATGTAGCTTTCCTGAATGTGATTGAAGGACTGTTAGGGATGAAATTGCTCACTTTTGAGTCATCTGTCAAGATGCTCCAGTGTTTTTGAATGACGTTTTTGATCTCATTGTATTGTTTCGAAAATCGAAGAATAATTCGGGTAAAATTATTGTCATGATTCTTCCTTACGGTTCTCTTTGTGAGAAGATCACTGCGAGATTGTGTGCAGGTTCTATTATAGGCTTTCCGTAGGCAACAGCGGCTGTAGCCGCGTGCTAGTAGCCTAGCCTGTAAATTTTTAGCTTCTAATTTAAATGAGGACTCCTCAGAGCAGTTTCTGCGAATACGTAAATACTGCCCATAGGGAATCGAATCTTTGAGGGGTTTGGGGTGAAAGCTATCAGCATGGAGAATTGTGTTCCCAGCTGTGCTTTTCCGAAACAGGGTTGTAGAGATTTTGTTTTCGTGACTACGCTCCAATTGGACATCAAGAAAAGTGATCTTGTTTAGGTCATGTGTCATCGTGAATTTTAGATTGTATGTATTGACATTGATATAATTATAGAATTCTAGCAACATTTTTTCTGATCCCTCCCAGACGACGAGGACGTCATCGATGTACCGTAGCCATAGTTTGATATGGCTCGTGTACACGAGGAGGTCCTCGTCGCCTAGGAGGGATTTCTCCCACTCCCCCAGGTACAGGTAGGCGTAGGCCGGGGCACAACATGTGCCCATGGCCACGCCCTGCACCTGGAGGTAGTGGGAGTTGTTGAAGGCAAAAAAATTATTATTGAGAATGTAGTTCAAACTACTGGTAATGAAGTCATTCAGGGGTGGGTCGTATTTGCCACTCCGTCGAAGAATGTCCCGTACAGCTGCGACCCCCTTAACGTGGGGGATCGAGCTGTACAGGGCCTCGACGTCTATAGCCACCAGACGGGAGTTGGGTGGTAGTAGTACAGTTTTGGTGGCCTGCAAAAGATGAATAGTATCCTTCACAAAGGATGGTAAGCTTATAACGAAGGGTTGCAAGAAGGAGTCTATCACCTTACTAAGATTCTCGGAGATGTTTCCATTTCCCGAGACAATTGGTCGTCCCGGGGTTTTACTATACCCCTTATGTATTTTCGGGAGACTATAAAATGTTGCTACTCTAGGGTGTCTAACCATAATGAATTCATATTGGTCCTTGGTGATGGTGCCATCAACAAGGGCCAATTGTATCATGTCATAAAATTCACTGTATGAGGTGTGTATTGCCTTAATAGTGACACGTACATACCAGTTCCTATTGTCTAAAATATTCTGGCACATGCTTACGTAGTCCTCATTATTCATCAGTACAACGTTGCCACCCTTGTCTGAGGGTTTGACTGTAATATTCACATTTTTACGTAGAGATTCTATGGCTTTAAATTCTTCGGAAGTTAAGTTAGTGGGAGGGGTCTTTTTTTGTGAGAGTTTCTTTAGATCTCTTATAGTTTGTTTTACAAAGGTCTCAATACTTGGAATCAAATTAAGGGGGGGGAATCTGGCTGATGACTTTTTATGGTTCGTAGGGGGAGTCTGCGTATCTTTCCCTGCATCTGCTAGCAGTGTTTCGATGTCAATTTGGTCTATCAAATCTATTGTATTGTTTTCTTGGTATAATAATGTAAGGTCACGTAAGGCTTTGAATTCCTTCATGCTGAAGGTTGACCAATCTGTGTCATCGATATTGTCCGTCTTTGAATGTAGGCTCTTGAGTAGGAGCCTACGTGCAAAGAGTTGCAAATCGGTGACTAGTTGGAATATATCGAAATTCTCCTGGGGACAGAAGGTTAGTCCTCGGGCTAATACATTCTCTTCAGCTGTTGATAGAGAATAAGAAGAAAGGTTTATAACACTGTAGGACTCACTGGTGCCCGTGTCACAAATGAATCCAGATTTCCCACTCCCTTGTTTGGGGTGAGAGGGATCCCCGTGTTTGGTTTAAAGGGCTTTTGGGACCCTGCCGGAGGTGCTCGATTCTCGGGTTTGTGCGGGTAGTACTACTCGACGCATTGGAATTTACAGAGTCTGAGTTGTCAGTATCTATACTTGATGACTCTTCTTTGGAATTCAGGGATTTTGTATGTCCCTTGTCAAGAGTCGCTTGACTATCTTCTAGTGTTTGATCTACAGTGCGTTTTTTTCGGTCTTGTTCGGGAGAACCTTTATTGTTACGGCTTCGTTTAAATTTGCCTCTCCCTTTTAGGGGGATTTTTGCATTTTGACTCGAATTGAAAAGATTTTGGGCCTTCGCTGTATCATTATTATACTGTTACAACAATATAATAATGATACAGCGAAGGCCCAAAATCTTTTCAATTCGAGTCAAAACGCAAAAATCCCCCTAAAAGGGAGAGGCAAATTTAAACGAAGCCGTAACAATAAAGGTTCTCCCGAACAAGACCGAAAAAAACGCACTGTAGATCAAACACTAGAAGATAGTCAAGCGACTCTTGACAAGGGACATACAAAATCCCTGAATTCCAAAGAAGAGTCATCAAGTATAGATACTGACAACTCAGACTCTGTAAATTCCAATGCGTCGAGTAGTACTACCCGCACAAACCCGAGAATCGAGCACCTCCGGCAGGGTCCCAAAAGCCCTTTAAACCAAACACGGGGATCCCTCTCACCCCAAACAAACAAGGGAGTGGGAAATCTGGATTCATTTGTGACACGGGCACCAGTGAGTCCTACAGTGTTATAAACCTTTCTTCTTATTCTCTATCAACAGCTGAAGAGAATGTATTAGCCCGAGGACTAACCTTCTGTCCCCAGGAGAATTTCGATATATTCCAACTAGTCACCGATTTGCAACTCTTTGCACGTAGGCTCCTACTCAAGAGCCTACATTCAAAGAAGGACAATATCGATGACACAGATTGGTCAACCTTCAGCATGAAGGAATTCAAAGCCTTACGTGACCTTACATTATTATACCAAGAAAACAATACAATAGATTTGATAGACCAAATTGACATCGAAACACTGCTAGCAGATGCAGGGAAAGATACGCAGACTCCCCCTACGAACCATAAAAAGTCATCAGCCAGATTCCCCCCCCCTTAATTTGATTCCAAGTATTGAGACCTTTGTAAAACAAACTATAAGAGATCTAAAGAAACTCTCACAAAAAAAGACCCCTCCCACTAACTTAACTTCCGAAGAATTTAAAGCCATAGAATCTCTACGTAAAAATGTGAATATTACAGTCAAACCCTCAGACAAGGGTGGCAACGTTGTACTGATGAATAATGAGGACTACGTAAGCATGTGCCAGAATATTTTAGACAATAGGAACTGGTATGTAAGTGTCACTATTAAGGCAATACACACCTCATACAGTGAATTTTATGACATGATACAATTGGCCCTTGTTGATGGCACCATCACCAAGGACCAATATGAATTCATTATGGTTAGACACCCTAGAGTAGCAACATTTTATAGTCTCCCGAAAATACATAAGGGGTATAGTAAACCCCCGGGACGACCAATTGTCTCGGGAAATGGAAACATCTCCGAGAATCTTAGTAAGGTGATAGACTCCTTCTTGCAACCCTTCGTTATAAGCTTACCATCCTTTGTGAAGGATACTATTCATCTTTTGCAGGCCACCAAAACTGTACTACTACCACCCAACTCCCGTCTGGTGGCTATAGACGTCGAGGCCCTGTACAGCTCGATCCCCCACGTTAAGGGGGTCGCAGCTGTACAGGACATTCTTCGACGGAGTGGCAAATACGACCCACCCCTGAATGACTTCATTACCAGTAGTTTGAACTACATTCTCAATAATAATTTTTTTGCCTTCAACAACTCCCACTACCTCCAGGTGCAGGGCGTGGCCATGGGCACATGTTGTGCCCCGGCCTACGCCTACCTGTACCTGGGGGAGTGGGAGAAATCCCTCCTAGGCGACGAGGACCTCCTCGTGTACACGAGCCATATCAAACTATGGCTACGGTACATCGATGACGTCCTCGTCGTCTGGGAGGGATCAGAAAAAATGTTGCTAGAATTCTATAATTATATCAATGTCAATACATACAATCTAAAATTCACGATGACACATGACCTAAACAAGATCACTTTTCTTGATGTCCAATTGGAGCGTAGTCACGAAAACAAAATCTCTACAACCCTGTTTCGGAAAAGCACAGCTGGGAACACAATTCTCCATGCTGATAGCTTTCACCCCAAACCCCTCAAAGATTCGATTCCCTATGGGCAGTATTTACGTATTCGCAGAAACTGCTCTGAGGAGTCCTCATTTAAATTAGAAGCTAAAAATTTACAGGCTAGGCTACTAGCACGCGGCTACAGCCGCTGTTGCCTACGGAAAGCCTATAATAGAACCTGCACACAATCTCGCAGTGATCTTCTCACAAAGAGAACCGTAAGGAAGAATCATGACAATAATTTTACCCGAATTATTCTTCGATTTTCGAAACAACACAATGAGATCAAAAACGTCATTCAAAAACACTGGAGCATCTTGACAGATGACTCAAAAGTGAGCAATTTCATCCCTAACAGTCCTTCAATCACATTCAGGAAAGCTACATCACTTAAAAATAAATTTGTACAAAGTGAGTATAAGAACGAGATAAAGAGATTGAAACATTGCGTGACCTTTGGCTCGTTCCCCTGCGGCCACTGCTCTTGTTGTCGGTATATAAATCGTTCAAAAATCTTTTGTCTCCCAAATGGGACTATGTTTAAACCACGGCACTATGCCAACTGCCAAACCAGGGGTATAGTATACTTGATGTCCTGCGAATGTGGGGCATACTATGTGGGGAAGACTAAGCAGGAGTTCCACTGCCGGATGTCCAAACATGTCTACTCGATGCAGATAGGCAATCACTATCTGCCTTTGGGTCGCCATGTGGTGGTCAAGCACAACTACAAAATGCCCAATATAACATTCACCGCAATCGATCGGATACATGTCCCCGATCGAGGTGGCGACTGGAATAAAACACTTTTACAGTGTGAGCAGAGATGGATCTTCAACCTAGATGCCACCTCATCACCAGGACTCAACGAGTCCATTTCTTTCGCCCCCTTTTTGAAGGGGTTCGTTTCGGGAAAAACACAATAACAGTAATTAGCTGTTCCATCCCCCTTTGGGCCTATGGGTGGACATGTTTGGACTATTAGTATTCCTGGGTGGGACTCCTGCTTTCCCTTCACAACCACATAGTCTTACAATATTCCTCTGCATGGTATTCCCTTTATATGTATTTATGCGCCTAAGATTTCATGTCTATTAAATATTAAAATTGATACTTCATTATTTAAAAATCTAATACAATGTGTATTATGTTTTACACGTACTGTCAAAGATTATATGGCATTTATATGTCCACTGATGGAGAACGATCTCTGCATTTCAAATCAGTTTAGATCACTATGCCCATTTAGTAAGGACAATTCTTGCAATTATTGTATTTATAAAAATACTTTTTTCATTTTGATTGTCCCCTCTAGGTGGCTCCCATCCGCCCCCATCTGTCTAGGTATGTTCAGGCTATACCGAGGTGCACGGCTTCACGGCAAGGGGAGGAGGAGCTTTTTCCAACACTGTCTCCTCCATATACTCCCTCGGCCAATGCCCTGGCTGGTCCAGGTAATTGGCGTTGAGGAACATCCCCCTTGCCGGCGGCATCCCCGATTGTCTTCCGGACAACAGTCTAGCGCTAGTGCGCATGCGCGAGGCCGCGTGTGTGCGCACTGCGCGTGACGTCACGCATTTGCGACGGAGACAACGCAATTGCGGGACCGTCGTGGCCTTCGGGAACGCCGAGGAGGCCACACGAGGCGGTCCAATGACCGCCATGACAGCTACAGTCGAGCGCTGGAGTGGCAAGTATCGGGCCCTCCCCTTTCCTGCTTTTTCCTCCCCTTTCCTCCTTTCCCCTCCTCCCGCCCATTCCCCACCCCTACCATCCGCTCCCATACACCTGATATCCATAAGTCCAATCTCATCGCAGTAGCCTACACCCATAAATACCCCACAGGAGAGAGTAACTTTCATCTCCATGTGAGGGTACGCACCCAACTAGCACCGAACCAGTAAGTGTACCTTCCCTTCCTAAAACTATCCTGTCTAGATTATTGACTAAAGTACTTACCCTGCGTATTTCTCACCCCACCAGGTGGCTTAAAACTGCAGACATACATCCAATGCTGTAGACTTATACCCCTACAAGTCCCCCTCTTTTCTTCCTGCACGGTCCCCCAAGAGGGTACTGTGGCTCCCCTCATTGTGGGGATTAGGATCTGTGCAATAGCAACACTACTAAGGGGGGCGCCTTTAGCATCTGACCCAGCAAGGTAATTATCGATACTAACCATGTCGTGTCTCATACGTATTTAAATACACATTATGTGTTTGGCAGAGTACTTATATTATGTGTTTGGTCAAACATACCTAAGATACACCATTACAATTTCATCTCTTATACCATGCTACTTCCTTCTTTTCCCCCCCACCTTCCTTTTCCCCTCCCCCCCCTTCCCCCGTCATTCTTTCCTTTCCGGCACTGTCAACACACAGTCCTGTCCACGATTTCTTCACACTGATCATTCACTTCCACTTACGTTCATTTGGCATTGTTAAGGCACAACATTTTTTTCACAGTACCCCCATTTGCACACCATTTTTGCACTGCAAATAGTTCATCATACTAGGTTCTCACCACATACCCATACACTTCCCCCTCACTACACAAACAAGTCCCTCACATATTCCCCCCTTTTTTCCCCTTCCCACTTTCCCCCTCCTTTTTTTCACATTTCCCGTCCCTGCCCCACAATCCCTGTCCCATCACTCCTTCCGGTCCTTTTTCTCCCCTTCTTTCCCCCCCCAGCTCTTTCCCCCCCCCCCTTCCTTATCCTTCCGTCTTCCCCCCCCCATCCCCCTTCCTTTTCCCACTTCTTTTCCCTTTGGTTGTATGTGCGCGCCATACAGTCATGTTTTTTTTGTTTTCTCTTTTTCCCCTTTCCCTTTTCCCCTCTTTTTTGCCTTCCTTTGCCCTTTTCCCATTCCTTTTCTACACTTCTCCCTCCTCCCTTCCCCCTTCCGTCCCCATCCCTTCAAGTCCCACGTACCAACTTTTCTTTGGTTTCCCTCTCCCCCTTTCCTCTTTCTTTCTTTTCCTTTCCTTTTCCCATCCCTTTTCCCATCCTTCCCCTCCCCCTCTTTTCCCTCCCCCCCCCCCAGTCCCCCCTTCTTTTCCTCCTTCTTTTCCTCCTCCATCCCTCCCTCACACGAATTCCTCATTTCTCACATTGGTCTGTTTGCAACAACACCTAATATACAGAATTTACAACAAAAGAGGAAAGGGAAGGTACACGTGAAGAAAAAGTGGTGCATATGGGATAGATAGGCCACAGTGCGTATGTCTTAATAGGTTATATGTAATTAGGTTATACACTACCTATATGAGGGACAGGTCTTTCGATAAGGCATCCTAATACAACGCATACATTACGCACAAAAAAAGATAAATAATCTATACATTAGAATTAGAACAATATCCTCTCAACCCTCTCCCTGTTTTGGAATATCGATGCAGGAATTGGGTTCTACCCCTCTCCCCCCCGTCCCGAACCCCACCCAGCTCAATCGGCTGCCGCTGGTCAAAACCCGTGTGACCCCCTGCAAGCCCTGCACCCGGAAATTTGCTGCCTGGCTCGCCTCGATCGGTGGGGAATCGCCTCGGAGCCGCATGGAGAAGGAGAATCATTTTAGAAAGACCCTCAAGTAAAGAAGCCCATAATATCAATCACACAGACGTGGGTAAATATATAAAGCTTCATTATAATGATTGATGTCAGTACTCATCATGTATAGTTACTAAGAGATGACTGCACTTATTCCATGCTTACAAGCATGTTATACCATTATGTTTTATATTCCAGCAGACAAAGACATCTTTTCTAAAAAAGTAATCCTCTGAAGAAGACTTACACAGATAATAGTTGAAACGCGTCAGGTTCTACTTTTTTGTTTTCGTTTTTTGCTTTCAGGAAATATGACACTGTGAAAAGCACTGCTTGTCCATGTAATACTGTATGTTTTATTATATGATTGTTGTATGGCATTCTTGGAATGAGGCTCATGTCTTTTAAACCTATTGTCACAGTGGTGTCAATAAAATAAAACATTTTTTCTTTTATCTTTGACCAATGTCGTATCAATTATCCCACTTCATCCACTGTGCTGCCTAAAAACCCCACTTCCCTCCTTGGGGGGGAAAACTTCTCTTTTTTAGTTCATTCTGAAGGGGTGAGCAGCAATTCATACTCCTGAACAAGTGTCATTTTTTCTTTTTCAAGAGATATTCATTTTACCTGCTGGTAAGCCTTATTATAGGCTTACCTGTAGGTAAAAAATAAAAACATGGTTATACCACTGCTTTAAGTACAGACTTTATTGACTAACTTAAAGGCTAAAGTTCACCTTTTCTGTTTCAATATTTTTATTGAAGTGTCAAGAATCATAGCATGCCATGAATTCCCCACGCAGGGGCATCTTCAGACAAGCATGTGAAGAAACAGCGTATGAACATGTAATGCATAACATAACAAATAAAACTGTTACGAGGACCAAGTTAGGCATTGGGCAGATATTACAGGCTATAATACTCTACTCCTTGGATAACAGCAATCTGTATTTATAGCCTTTCATATGAAGAATGAAGGGAGAAAAGGAGGAAATGGAGAAAGAGAATGGAGAATGGAGAAAGAGAGAATAAAGGAGAGTGGCCCCAGGAGAGGGAAAGGACCACGGACGTGAAACCCATGCAAGCAAGCTTTAAAGTTGACCATAGCTTGTCAGGGGCAGGGACGTGAAAGAATAACTTATCCACAGTTCTCAACAACAAACAATTTTTCATACAGAATTCCATTCTGCACATGTCTAGCCTCTTTGTTGTGACATCAGCCTGGTTTCTGGACTCTGCTTACTACCTTCTGGCTTCCACCTTGCTTACCCAGCTGTTACTGACTTTGGCATGTTTCCGTGACACTTTCTTATGCCCCATACACACGATCGGACATTGATCGGACATTCCACAACAAAATCCATGGATTTTTTCCGACGGATGTTGGCTCAAACTTGTCTTGCATACACACGGTCACACAAAGTTGGTCGGAAAATGCGAACGTCAAGAACGCGGTGACGTACAACACGTACGACGAGCCGAGAAAAATGAAGTTCAATAGCCAGTGCGGCTCTTCTGCTTGATTTCGAGCATGCGTGGTACTTTGTGCATCGGAATTGTGTACACACGATCAGAATTTCCAACAAAATTTTGATCTCAAATTTTGTGTGACGGAATTCCGAAGGGAAATGTCCGATGGAGCCTACACATGGTCGGAATTTCCAACAAAAGGCTCTCATCGAACATTTTCCGTCTGAAAATCCGACCGTATGTACGAGGCATAAGGCTTCATGCACAATGGCTTTAAAGTTTTGTGTTTTGCCTGTAGAAGTAGCTCAATGCTATTTTATGTGTCTATGCACATTAGGACGATTACAGTCATATTTTGAGCTCAGCGTTTAGAGGCAGGAAGAAAAACCCTTTTTAACAGAAATAAAGTTTATTCAATAATAAGACAATGCACAGTCAGTACAATTCAATAGAGGTTCCAGAAAAAAGGATAAGTGGTCAAACAGAGCAGGTGAATAATACCGTATTTGCCGGTGTATAAGGCGACGGGGCGTATAAGACGACCCCCTAATCTTACAGTTTTCTAAGCATTTTTTTCCTGTACTTACCGTATAAGACGACCCCTCCTTCTGGCGCTTCATTTTTCTTCCTTCTTGCTGGAGCTGGAGCTGGCGCCATATGCTTCTTCCTGCTTTTGCTGGAGCCAATTACGGCAAGAGAAATGTATTCTATTAATTAAGGATGAGACCGGTGTTGGATTCGAACCCATGTTCGAATCGAACATCGGCCGTTCGTCCGTTCGACGAAACCAGAACTTTGTGGGCCGTTCGCATCAAATTCATGTGATACGAACGGCCCACAATGCACTGCACCAGTCGCAGTGCATTGCTGGCTGATGATTGGCCAAGCATGCACTGTGACCCCGCATGCTTGGTCAATCACAGCACCAGCAGCGAGGAGAGCCATAATTGGCCACAGGCAGGATGTTTGTGGCCAATTATAGCTCAGGGGGTTTAGTACACGCCCCACACTATATAAGTTAGTGTGTGTTCTTTTCTCAGGCATCTGCAGGAGTGTGTGTTGTGTGCCTCCAGCACAGCACAGTATACACCTGTATCTACCCTTATTTGATGGGTATATAGGGTTTTAGGTATTTATTGTGGGTGCAGGGTTCCCCTTAATATCTATACAAGACCCAAAGGGGCTGGTAATGGGCTGGGGTAGGGGGGCCGGGTGATGGGGTAGCCATGCCATTTTTCTCAAAGATTTTCATCCATATTGCCAGGACAAGACATGACATTAAAGCCGCAAGCAGTTTTAAATGGCTTTTTTTTCCTTTACAAATGTCATTTTGTGCAGGGATAGTTCTAAACACGGGAAACACATGCCACTTCACAGGCATACTTTAGACACCCCCAGGTACGATATTTAAAGGAATATTTTACTTTTTTTTTTTTTTACTTTATGCATCATTAAAATGACTGCTCCAGAAAAAAACGGCCATTTTTAAAACTTCTTTTTGCATTGATACATGTCCCCTGGGGCAGAACTCGGGTCCCCAAACCCTTTTTTAGGACAATAACATGCATATTAGCCATTATAATTAGCACTTTAGATTTCGAACGTTCTCGTCCATTGTATTTAATAGGGTTCTAACGTTCGCACAAACTTTTGGTCCGTTTGCAGGTTCTAGTGCGAACCGAACGGGGGGTGTTCGGCTCATCCCTACTATTAATGAATACAAAGCCTGCTTGGATTGGCAGAGGCTGTAACATCATCAGCCCGCGCCTCTCTCACTCTCAAAGCCAATCCGAGCAGGCTACATACAGTATTACCGAACACCGAGCAGGCATCCGAGGGGCTGACCCGGCGTATAAGACGACCCCTGCTTTTTGGCAATTTTTTTAAGTGTAAAAGGTCGTCTTATACGCAGGAAAATACAGTAACACATCAAATATACAGATCTGGTAAAGAAGGAGGGAAAGGGAGGGGAGGCAAGGGCGAGGGGAAAGGAGGGAAGACAGGGGAGGGGGGAAGATGGTACAAGCAACTGTCAACTAAATAGAAGATTCACAAAGCTCCCTGAGATCTTTAATCATATGCACCAATCCAATCCGAATTCCTGCTTTCGTAAGTCAGTTTATATAATGTCAAAACAGCATTCACTGCAGCTAACGAGGAATGTACCGTTGATGGGGCAGGCTATTTCCACCCGATGAGGATTTTCCTTAAGCATAATACCAAGCATAAAATAGAAACCATTTTAGATGCCTAGTTGTAACAACATCCTCCATGCTTCCCAACAGCGCCAAAGACGGGTCTTACCCAAGAGACCAGTCACCAAAATTGTTCAAAGTAGCTATAACCTTCTCCTAGAACAGTCGAATATGGTGGCAGATCCAGTGTAAAAATTGTAGTTTAAAACGTTCCTTAGCAGAAATCATTGTAGTATACAGTGCCTTGAAAAAGTATTCATACCCCTTAAAATTTTCCACATTTTGTCATGTTACAACCAAAAACCTAAATGTATTTTATCGGGATTTTTATGTGATAGACCAACACAAATTGGCACATAATTGTGAAGTGAAAGAAAATGATAAATTGTTTTCGAAATTTGTTACAAATAAATATCTGAAAAGTGTGACTAGTGGAACAAATCTTCAGAAGTCAAATAATTAGTAAATAGAGTCCACCTGTGTGTAATTTAATCTCGGTATAAATACAGCTGTTCTGTGAAACCCTCATAAGTTTGTTAGAGAACATTAGTGAACAAACAGCAGCATGAAGGCAAAGGAACACATCAGGGATAAAGTTGTGTAGAATTTTAAAGCAGGGTTAGGTTATAAAAAAATATCCCAAGTTTTGAACATGGCCGTCCACTTAAACTGACAGGCTGGGCAAGGAGAGCATTGATCAGAGAAACAGCCAAGAGGCCCATGGAAGCTCTGGAGGAGCTGCAGAGATCCACAGCTCAGGTGGGAGAATCTGTCACAATTATTATTGGGACAATTATTAGTTGTGCACTTCACAAATCTGGCCTTATTGAAGAGTGCCAAGAAGAAAGCCATTGTTGAAAGAAAGCCATACAGTTTGCAAGAAGCAATGTGGGGGACACAGCAAACATGTGGAAGAAGGTGCTCTGGTCTGATGAGACTAAAATTTTACTTTTTGGCCTAAAAGCAAACGCTATATGTGGTGGAAAACAAACACTGCACATCACCCTGAACACACCATCCCCATCGTGAAACATGGTGGTGGCAGCGTCATGTTGTGGGGATGCTTTTCTTTAGCAGGGACAAGGAAACTGGTCAGAGTAGATGGGAAGATGGATGGATCCAAATAAAGGGCAATCTTAGAAGAAAACTTGTTTGAGTCTGCTAAAGACGTGAGACTGGGGCAAAGGTTCATCTGCCACCAGGACAACGACCCTAAAAATACAGCCAGAGCTACCATGGAATGGTTTAGATCGAAGCATATTCATGTGTTAGAATGGCCCAGTCATGTCCAGACCTAAATCCAATAGAGAATGTGTGGCAATACTTGAAAATTGCTGTTCACAGACGCTCTCCATCCAATCTGACAGAGCTTGAGCAATTTTGCAAAGAAGAATAGGCAAAATGATCACTCTCTAGATGTGCAAAGCTGGTACAGACATCCCCAAAAAGACTTGCAGCTGTAATTGCAACAAAAGGTGGTTTTACAAAGTATTAACTCAGGGGGGCTGAATACAAATGCACGCCACACTTCACATATTTATTTGTAAAACATTTGGGAAACCCTTTATCATTTTCCTTCCACTTCACAATTATGTGCCACTTTGTGTTGGTCTATCACATAAAGTCTCAATAAAATACATTTACGTTTTTGGTTGTAACATGACAAAATGTGGAAAACTTCAAGGGGTATGAATACTTTTTCAAGGCACTGTAACTACCTAATCCTCCCAGTCCTCCTCAGTTAGGGCGGGTTCACACTGCTGCGTGGTGTGAGATTGCATGTGATTCGCACCGCACTGCAGGTTTCTCCAGTTTCTCCAGGACCCCTGACGTCAGCAGATGCTCCACCGAGTCAGGTTGAAAGACCACCAGGTTAGGAAATTGGGCTTGTGCTGCTTGCCTAAAATGGATGTATCTGAAATGCATAGAGACAGGTAGAAAAACCCTTTTAGTTTGCATTCCTGATTGGAGCTTTCTGGCAGAAAAAATTACTAAACTCTCCTAAACTCGCCTAAACTGTGTACAAAAATGCTCTATTTCAGCATTTTTTTCTGCCAAGAGAACTGGCATTTTTTTAAGCCCAGTGTTCATGGAGCCTTATTTGGTATTATCCTGCTTGGCTGTTCCTGACCTTGGGTGGTGCCCTGATTTTGCCTATGTTTCATGCTTAAAGTGATACTAAAGTAAAAAGTTTTTTCATTTACAATAACAAACATGTTATACTATACAAACGATTTTGCACAGAGCAGCCCGGATCCTCCTTCTTGGGTCTCATGTCGGTGCTCATGACCCCTCCCTCCTGCCGAGTGCCCAGCTGCTTGTGATGGGGGCACCTGAGCTGAGCTGCTGCTCTGTGTGTTCATTCAGACACGGAACTGTGGCTCGGTCCTGCCCGTCTCTCTCCTCATTGGCTCACTATCTTTGATTTAAAGCAGCAGGAGCCAGGTTTAGGTCTGGATACATGCTTGGCCAGTCCATTACCTTTACCCTCAGCTTCTTTAGCAAGGCAGTGGTCATCTTGGAGGTGTGTTTTGGATTGTTATCATGTTGGAATACTGCCCTGAGGCCCAGTCTCCGAAGGGAGGGGATCATGCTCTGCTTCAGTAAGTCACAGTACATGTTGGCATTCATGGTTCACTCAATGAACTGTAGCTACCCAGTGCCGGAAGCACTCATGCAGCCCCAGACCATGACACTCCCCCCACCATGCTTGACTGTAGGAAAGACACACTTGTCTTTGTACTCCTCACCTGGTTCCCGCCACACACGCTTGACACCATCTGAACCAAATAAGTTTATCTTGGTCTCATCAGACCACAGGACATGGTTCCAGTAATCCATGTCCTTAGTCTTTTTGTCTTCAGCAAACTATTTGGGGGCTTTCTTGTGCATCATCTTTAGAAGTGGCTTCCTTCTGGGATGACAGCCATGCAGACCAATTTGATGCACTGTGCAGTGTATGGTCTGAGCACTGACAGGCTGACCCCCCACCCCTTCAACCTCTGCAGCAATGCTGGAAGCACTCATACATCTACTTCCCAAAGAAAACATCTGGATATGATGCTGAGCACATGCACCCAACTTCTTTGGTCGACCATGGCAAGGCCTGTTCTGAGTGGAACCTGTCCTGTTAAACCGCTGTATGGTCTTGGCCACCATGCTGCAGCTCAGTTTCAGGGTCTTGACAATCTTCGTATAGCCTAGGCCATCTTTATGTAGAGCAATAATTATTTTTTTCAGATCCTCAGAGAGTTCTTTGCCATGAGGTGCCATGTTGAACTTCCAGTGACCAGTATGAGAGAGTGAAAGCGATAACACCAAATGTAACACACCTGTTCCCCATTCACACCTGAGACCTTGTAACACTAACGAGCCACATGACACCGGAGAGGGAAAATGGCTAATTGGTCCCAATTTGGACCTTTTCACTTAGGGGTGTACTCACGTTTGTTGTCAGCGGTTTAGACATTAATGGCTGTGGGTTGAGTTATTTAGAGGGGACAGCAAATTTACACTGTTCTACAAGCTGTACACTCACTACTTTACATTGTAGCAAAGTGTAATTTCTTCAGTGTTGTCACATGAAAAGATCTAATAAAAATATTTACAAAAATGTGAGGGGTGTCACTTTTGTGAGATACTGTAAGTATGGGGCAAGGCCATTGAATGGCGTCATCTGTAGACCCCATTGCCTTGTGACGTCACAGGCCCATCATGCCCCAATCGGCAGGAGCGGCGGCAGAAGAAGAACTACCAGAGAAAGAAGAAGACGGAAGGTAGAAGCGGGGGAAGAAGAAGACGGAGGAAGAAGTGGGGCAAGAAGAAGACCGGAGGAAGAAGAAGAAGACCAGAGGAAAAAGAAGTAGACTGGAGGAAGAAGCGGGGGAAGAAGAAGACATTTTTTTTAAAGGACTTGTCAAAAACTGTCTATTGTCTTTTGTCAAACTAAACTACTTTTTTTGGTGAATGGGTAGGGTACAATGTACCCATTCTCATTCAATTGGGGGGGCATACTCATTCACATGGGGGGGGGGCAGGATCTGGGGCCCCCTTGTTAAAGGGGGCTTCCGTATTCTGATAAGCCCCCCTGATATATTTAAATATTTACAAAAATGTGAGGGGTTAACTCGCATTTGTGAGATACTGTATGTATGAAAATTCTGTCACCTAACCTGTAACCATGTTTCCCTTTTTGTTGGTTGCCAAGCAAGGGTCACATGAGAGGCCCACCCCGGGGTGGGTTCTTCTGGACTACGCTAAGCACTTTGGTTAGGGTCACTACTTTACACATGGGGTACCTTTGCTTGAACAGACAACTGAAATTTAGTAAACTCTCTTAATGTAATATACACCACCATGGTCACTGGTGCAGGGAGGGAGGGACACGCTGAGCCTATGCCCTGTCCATCTGTCCAGCGCATCACTGCTATATCACTCCCACTAATGGTATGGGGGTCCCTCCGTGCACCTAGCGCCAACTCAATGCATGCACTTCACTTAACTCTTCCTCTTTTATACCTGTGTACATATTAGAGACCTCTGCAGTGCTGATCTGCTCATGGATAATGGAAAACTGACCTGCTCACAGAGAGAGAGCCGACAACAACTCCTCCTGCAAGAGGCTATGCCTGATGTACATGCTTCATGACAGGCTGTTTGATAGACCTCCGCTACCCTTGGTAACCACTTTCTTTACTCCGCACCACAATACTCCTGCAGTTCTGTCTTCATACCCCAATGTGTTTGAACTAACACAACTGTAGACTTTGAGTGCTTGTTATTTGCATGACACCCCTTGAATAACTTCAAACCAGGCAAGGACAACATTTCCAAGTTTTACTCAGCATGATGGCATACACGGGTAACAGTCAAACATAGATAAATCGATTTCCGCATGACGCTGGCGATCCAGACTCCAGCAATGGTAACAAGCAATACATCATTCTATTTTGGAGCCCCTTGGGTACAGACCCCTGTTCCACAAACCCGGAAACATAAATAACCCTACCCTTCCCAATTGGGACAGCATTAACCTTTACCTGCCTACAAATCTAAGAGCACAAATTTAAATGTAAAAGATAGATCTTTAGAAAATAGTAAATCAACAGCTATTTGCTTTTCCTAAAATACATGTGTGTTACACATCTTAACTAACATTTTTTTTAAATTCTGTGCAGATTTTTTTTTTTTAATGCTTCTTCCTGACTAGAGTTGAGCAGACACCTGGATGTTTGGGTTCGACAGGTTCGGCCGAACTTTGCAAAAAAGTTTGAGTTCGGGACCGAACTTGACCCGAACTTGACCCCGAACCCCATTAAAGTCAATGGGGACCCGAACTTTTGAGGACTAAAATGCCTCTAAAAAAGTAATAGAAAGGGCTAGAGGGTTGCAAATTGCAGCAAAATGTTGTTAACAAAAGTGTAATATTCCTTTAAATTTTGTACCTGGGGGCTGTGTATAGTATGCCTGTAAAGGGGCGCATGTTTCCCGTGCTTAGAACTGTCCCTGCACAAAGTGTAATTTCCGAAAGGAAAAAAAGTCATTTAAAAACACTCTCGGCTATAATGAATTGTCAGCTCCCGTAATACAGAGAACAGTCATTGAAAGTCATTGATAAAAAAAATTACCAGGCCCTTCAGGTCTGGTATGGATTTTAAGGGGAACTCCACGCCAAATTAGAAAAAAAATGGCGTGGAGTTCCCCAAAAATCCATACCAGACCCTTTATCCGAGCACGCAACCTGGCAAGCCGCAGGAAAAGAGGGGCGGACGAGAGGGCGCCCCCCCTCCTGAACTGTATCAGGCCACGTGCCCTCAACATTGGGAGGATGCTTTGGGGGTCTGTGACCCCTCAAAGCACCTTGTCCCCATGTTGATGAGGACAAGGGCCTCATCCCCACAACCCTGGCCGGTGGTTGTGGGGGTCTGCGGGTGGGGGACTTATCAGAATCTGGAAGGTCTTAGCTGAGGAGGACAGGGCCACTCATCACCTGACCCCGCCCCCCTCTGATGTAACGGAAACCTGCGTTACATCAGAGGGGGTGGGGTCACCCGTAAATCACTGGGGAAGCCCGGCTTTTCCCTTGCGTCAGAGGGGTGCGGGGTCGTCCGTACATCACTGGGGAAGCCTGGGTTTCCCCTTGCGTCAGAGGGGGCAGGGTCAGGTGACGAGTGGCCCTGTCCTCCTCAGCTAAGACATTATCAGGCTGTTGGGATTCCTGTAGTGTCTCCATGGAGACAGGATGCACTGCACTGGACCATCGGAAGAGATCACCCATCGCTGGACCCCGGAGAAGAGATCAGCCATCGCTGGATAGCAAGAATGGATTACCACCGCTGGAATCTTCTTTTTTTTTTGTTTTTTTTTTAATAAAGGACTTTTCCCAACTGTGTCTGTGTGTTTTTTTAACAATTCTTTACACTTTCTTTGTGAAATGGTAGGGGTCCCCTTACCCCCTTACCATTTCAAACAGGGGGGTGGGATCTGGGGGTCCCCTTGTTAAGCCCCCCCGCCCGCAGACCCCCACAACCACCTGCCGGGGTTGTGGGGATGAGGCCCTTGTCCCTATCAACATTAGAACATGGTGCTTTGAGGGGTCACAGACCCCCAAAGCATCCTCCCAATGTTGAGGGCAAGTTGCCTGGTACAGTTCAGGAGGGAGGGGGGGCGCTCTCTCTCGCCCCCCCTCTTTTCCTGCGGCCTGCCAGGTTGTGTGCTCGGATAAAGGGTCTGGTATGGATGGGGGGGGGGACTCCACGCCATTTTTTTTTTTTATTTGGCGTGGACTTCCCATTAAAATCCATACCAGACCTGAAGGGTCTGGTAATTGAATTTGGGGGAACCCCACGCAAATTTTTTTTTTTTTATCAATGACTTTCAATGACTGTTCTCTGTATTATGGGGAGCCGACAATTCATTATAGCCGCGAGTGCTTTTAAATGACTTTTTTTCTTTCGGAAATGACACTTTGTGCAGGGACAGTTCAAAGCACGGGAAACATGCCCCCTTTACAGGCATACTATACACACCCCACAGGTACGAAATTTAAAGGAATATTACACTTTTATTGTTTCTCTTTAAGCATTATTAAAATCACTGCTCCTGAAAAAACTGACGTTTTAAAAAAAAATTCCATTGCAAACACTTTTTATGACAATAACTTTTTAAAAAGTGCCGAACACCAAACTCCCGAACATACAACTTTACAGTTCGGGTTCGCTCAACCCTATTCCTGACAATATACAAAGTAATACAGCTTGGTAAAGGCTGTGACTGGGTGGTGATACAGGATTAAATGTTGATTTTGTTATCTGCCTATACTTACATTTTAACCTTTTAAATTGGTTAAAAAAATTCAAGTTTGTTCAAACTGTTAGAAAACATAGCAATAAAGAAAGTTACATTGCATTGTATGTACAAGTTAACAGGAACTCTCTGAATATCCTGAGGAGTGCCCTATGTATCACAGACACAGAGTTAATATTTGACATCAAAAGTATTTCCCGAAAATCTATATATACAGTATTTCCTGAAAAAGGTTGCCTGTCAAAGTTCACAGAGATCTTATCTAGCTAGGTACTTTCCAGGCAGTTCAAAAATCTAGGGTGTGTATTCCAAATGCCATTTATAGGCTTTAGTTTTTTTTATGTTAAAAAAATCATATGAGAAAAATAAAGTTTATTGGCCTTGCTAATAAGCTCCTAGCCTGATTACCAAATTGGGAAGACTGGGGCCTATAAGAAACTCGACATACAGTAGCTATTTCTTCTTTTAAACATCACAATTTATTGTCCAGGCTGTCAAGTAATCTAGACTATTTACCAAGGTCTGGTATCAAGGAACAGAAAACATTTATTTTGTAAAAGACATATGCAATTCATATGCATTCATGATTTTCAAACACATCTATAGTATATAAGGCCGGCCATAGATGGATCTAAATTCAGCCGGTTCAGCAGGAACCAGATGCATTTTGATCTGTCTATGGGCAGGCTGGTAGTACTGAAGTCAATCCATCAGTCGACTTCAGCACAATCAGCTTAGATGAAGAGGTTCATATTTAAATGCAATCATTATATCCTGACGGCTGGGAAACCTCCCACTGTCAGAATACAATAGCATAGCAGGAGAGATTGCCCCGTCAACACTGACTGTTGATGGGGGAAATCAATAAATTTTATTTTCTTTATACTGTGAATAGCAGGTATAGAATACCCTTAGGTTAACACCTCATATGAATTGAATAATATATTTTCAACATGTGCCATAAAAAATTGGTTAGGTTTAATGGATGGTTAGAGTGTATTGAAATAGATGTGAGGGTATTAATTGATAGGGGGTGTTACATAGTTACATAGTAGGTGAGGTTGAAAAAAGACACAATTCCATCAAGTCCAACCTATGTGTGTGATTATATGTCAGTATTACATTGTATATGTTGTGGCCTTTCAGGTGCTTATCTAATAGTTTTTTGAAACTATCGATGCTCCCCCTAAATTTTCAGATTAGAGTCAGAAATTGGCAGCAGGTGTCTTGTGGCCCCAGATACCCTACTGGTATATGTCAGACATTAATTTACTATGTTCTATGTCTCTAAAGCAAGGGTGTAATAAGGGAATTAAAAAAATATTTTAGAAAGAGGTTTTCCGGAGGAGACGGAGGGAATGGTCATGCTGACGTAATGATCAGCATGGAGGGAGGGGCCTGAGCACGTCAGCCGGCGAGGACGGGAGCGAGGCTGAGGAGAACGCCGGCACCTCGCCGAGTCTGGAGAGCACGAGGAGGATGTCTCCCCCTCCCATCCAGGGAGCCCTGAACATCGGGCCTGTCTCACAGGGCATGGGGAACGCTCCAGGCGGTCGCCGCTACGATTTCACCTTCATGTGGTGATGGGCTGCCCCCGGCGATCTCGGCTCAGTTGTCCTCTCCCCTGCCCGCTTCCCCCCCCCTGCCTCTCGTCTCAACGCACGGACCGGCCTCAGCTCCTAGTCAGCAAATACGTAAGCAGCAGAATGTAACCACAGCTAACAGAAACGGGCTCCCGGGTTGTGAGTATGCAATTTAAATCATCCTCAGAAAATGAGAGCGTCTGGGAGAAGGTAAGACAACAGCTACATTTAAACGTCTCAAACTCTCCCTGGAGAACTGTGGTAAAATAGCTCCTTAAGCTGGAATAACTGTACTGTGAGAAAGAAATGCTCTGCCTTTACCTGTGATGAAAAATTTGGGAAATCTGGACTTTTGTTTCTAGTAAGGAATGTGTTATGGGGAGAGACACTGGGCCGGTGGGCTTATCTGTACTAGTGCTTATCCTGTATAAAGTTAGTTGCCTCCGGTACAGCCATTACACATACCCTGTGATTCGTTCCCAAAAGCATACAAGTAACCTCTGAGGTTCAACCCCCCTACCCGGCTGGACAAACACGGTAGAACTTTAATAAGAGTCTGACTGCAGGGGGCTAAAAACCTATATGCTAAAATTGCTGGAGGGAAACTTACCGTTGACCCAACCGGTACGGAACCCCGGGTTAGCGGGCAATTTACACTAATTGTTCATACGAAGTGGGTCCATCCCCGGGTGACTTGGTTGAACGGGGCAGGTGTGGAGAGGGCAGAGCCCTGGCCGGCTCAGGCAAAATAACCCCGCAAATAACCTCATTAACGGGGCAACAGGTCCACTCGGGGGAAGCAAACAGTAACACAGGTCTACCAAAAGTGGATTGCGCATTTGCATCGCAGACTGTCGGTGGACATTTCCGAGTGTGTACTTTTTTGTTTCCCCCCCCCCAAGAAGGGAAAGAAAGAAAACTCCTAGCTTGCTCCGAGCAGGAAATCCCCTTTCAAGCAACGGTCTGTGGGGAGGAGAGCATGCCAGGGCAGGTCCCTCTGCTAGGGGCCTGATCTCAGTGGCAGACTCCCCTACCCAGTCAGAACAGGAGCACAGAGAGAAAAGTGGATCTGGGACCACTCCTACAATAGCTGAGGGGGGTCTGGGGGTGGGAATCTCCCTGGCTGGGGTGCGGGGGAGATTTATCACTCCATATCCTCACTTGAATAAGAGCCCAAGGTCATTTAGGATGGGAGGGCCAACAGCACTGGGACACTAGACCCAGAAAAGTCATAGCCTGAAGGAAGGTGTTTCTCCAGATCCTTCCAACGGAGAAGTAAGGCGCCCCTAGAAGGCCCCCCCAGCCTGTGTATTCCAGTCCTTGAGGCTGGGTCTGGGAGATTGCCTTTCTGACAGCCACTCAGCCTGGAAGATACTTATCCAGTGTAAGGAGGCCCCAACTGAGTAGTCCAGCCTCAATCAAAAAAAAAAAATATATATATAAAATAAATAACAGGGACGATCCGTTCTTGATACGCTTTGAAACTGGGGAAAAGGATAAGAGGAACGAAAAGAAACACCATGAGTAAAGAGTCTAACAAACTGCCTAAGAAAGGGGCCCCAAAAGCACAAATAAACGATCCAAGCTCTATAAAACACTACCTCAGACAAGGTGTCAGCCCGACAGCGACAGGACCTGACCACTCCCCAAAGGCTACCAAGGATAAGGGAAAGGGCAAAACTCGTAAATCAGACACAGCCCACGATCAACCGAGGGCGGATTCCCCAAGGGAAAGCGAGGGCGACGTGAGTAGAATGGATGAACCGCCAACGGGGTCGCAACCCCTCTCCAAAATAGAAATGGAAGAGATGATGCTGAGGCTGGAAAATGTGTTTAAAACAGAAGTCAGCAAAATAAGAGATGACATGGGCCACTTATTAAACAGGGTGGAGGGAATGGAGAAGAGGGCCGACAACACGGACCAAGAAATCCTAGATTTAAGGTCACAACTCAAGAAGATTCAAATTCACCAGAGAGACACCCTACTCAAGATTGAAGATCAGGAAAATAGAGACAGGAGGCTAAACTTGAGAGTTCGAGCCATTCCTGAATGCAGAGGGGAAGACCTGGAGATAACAATCAAGAAGATCTTTGCCCCTATAATGGGAATAAGTGAAGACCAGTTCCCCAAAACAGAAAGAATACACAGGATCGGGAGAGCAGATCGGTTAGAGTCAGGAAGAACCAGAGACGTTATAATTCGATTCAGCCACTTCAAAGATAAGGAGGAACTACGGCAAAAGATCAGAGGAAAGACACCTATAAAGTTTGAAGAAGCTGAAATCCAGATCTATGCCGACTTATCAACCAGGACCCTCGAGATGAGAAGGTTGCAGAGGCCCCTATTAGAGACCATCCGAAATAATAACATCAAATATAACTGGGGGTTCCCGGCCTGCTTGATTGGCACAAAAGAGGGCCAATCGGCCATATTGAGACACCCTGAGGAGCTGACTGAGTTTTGTAGGAAACTTGACATCCCTGTCCCCGACCTCTCGGGGTGGGAAGAAATGAGTTAAAATCCAGCGGGCGGGGGTCAGAGAGGCGGGGGGGGTCCGGGGGGGGCTAAGTTCCAACGGGGTGCCTACCCGACCGGGTCCGCTCGGTCTTCGCCGGCTTGCCCGCTTCATGCGCCCGGCGAGGTTCGGGCGGGTGGGTGGGTACGCAAGGGCGGGCTCGGAATCCTGCCTCTCCAGAGATCATGGGTTCAGGGGAGGCCAAGAAAGGATGGCACCCTTTAACCCAGAGACCCAGAAAGGGGTAGGAGGGGGTAGAGAGGGGGGTTTAGAAGGAGGGGATTTAAGGTCACAACTCAAGAAGATTCAAATTCACCAGAGAGACACCCTACTCAAGATTGAAGATCAGGAAAATAGAGACAGGAGGCTAAACTTGAGAGTTCGAGCCATTCCTGAATGCAGAGGGGAAGACCTGGAGATAACAATCAAGAAGATCTTTGCCCCTATAATGGGAATAAGTAAAGACCAGTTCCCCAAAACAGAAAGAATACACAGGATCGGGAGAGCAGATCGGTTAGAGTCAGGAAGAACCAGAGACGTTATAATTCGATTCAGCCACTTCAAAGATAAGGAGGAACTACGGCAAAAGATCAGAGGAAAGACACCTATAAAGTTTGAAGAAGCTGAAATCCAGATCTATGCTGACTTATCAACCAGGACCCTCGAGAGGAGAAGGTTGCAGAGGCCCCTATTAGGGACCCTCCGAAATAATAACATCAAATATAACTGGGGGTTCCCGGCCTGCTTGATTGGCACAAAAGAGGGCCAATCGGCCATATTGAGACACCCTGAGGAGCTGACTGAGTTTTGTAGGAAACTTGACATCCCTGTCCCCGACCTCTCGGGGTGGGAAGAAATGAGTTAAAATCCAGGGGTCAGAGAGGCGGGGGGGTCCAGGGGGGGCAAAGTTCCAACGGGGTGCCTACCCGACCGGGTCCGCTCGGTCTTCGCCGGCTTGCCCGCTTCATGCGCCCGGCGAGGTCCGGGCGGGTGGGTGGGTACGCAAGGGCGGGCTCAGAATCCTGCCTCTCCAGAGATCATGGGTTCAGGGGAGGCCAAGAAAGGATGGCACCCTTTAACCCAGAGACCCAGAAAGGGGTAGGAGGGGGTAGAGAGGGGGGATTTAGAAGGAGGGGGAGGGGAGGGAGATTCGGGAGGGAGGGGGGGGCCGGAGGGCTTTGGGAGGTCGGGAGAGATGGGAGGGAGGGAGGCCCGAGTGGCACGGGAGGGGTAGGGGAGGGAGGGGGGGTCCTGCTTGATGGGAGGGAGAGGGGAGTGTGTGAGGGAGAACCCGCCGCTGGGGGTCGTTTCAGAGAGGCTGTACCTAAGACAACAAAAACAAGATGTCGGTAATTAAATGTCTTACTTATAATTTTAGAGGGCTGAACGCCCCAGGAAAAAGGCATAGGGTCTTGGAGGAACTGAAGAGATATGGAGCAGGCTTGGTTTTTTTGCAGGAGACCCACATTTCACTTACTTCTAATCTTAAACTGTACTCAAAAGCCCACCCCACCTGGTATTATAGCGACACAATTTCGAGTAGAACAAGAGGGGTGGCCATAGGAATGGCGGAAGATCTGCAATTTAACTTAGAAGACAGGAAAGTGGACCCGGAGGGAAGGTTCCTCTTTTTGAGGGGAACCCTACATGGGACAACCTATACCTTAGCAAATATATACGCCCCCAATATAAGATCCCCTGAATACATGACGGCGATCCTAGTTAGGTTGAGATCCTTCAGAAAGGGTTATTTGATTTTGATGGGAGACTTAAATCTTACTTTGGACTCGGATATTGATAGCACGTCTTGTGCACAGGGGACAGGAAGCGCCCAATTGAAACTCTTAAAGAAAACGATGTTCTCGGAACAACTGGTGGATGTCTGGAGAATGCAGCATCCACAGTCGAGAGATTATACTTTTTTCTCCCTTGTGCATAAGACGTACTCGAGACTGGATTATATCTTAGTGGACCATGGACTACTTGAGAGGGTGAGGGATACCAGGGTTGAGATAGCGACATTTTCAGACCACGCACCAGTGAGTATGAAATTAATTATTCCAGAATATAAACAACCGAGTTGCGGTTGGAAGCTTAATGAAGAGTTATTAAGGGACAGTGAGATTCGGGAAAGTGTAAAAAAGGAACTCGAATGGTTCTTTAGGATAAATGATAACGGGGAGGTTAAGGGGTCAAGCCTCTGGGACGCCCATAAGGTCTTCATTAGGGGGGTACTGATTTCAAAGGCCTCCTGGAAAAAAAAAGAAAGAACTAGAAAGATACAGGACCTGATAAACGAGATAAAAACGCTAGAACAAAAACACAAGAGTGACCCCATCCAGAACCAGGCATCATTCCTTGAAATTACCCATAGGAGGGATCAGTTAAAAGAAATGGCAGAGCAGGAAGTTAAGCAAGTATTTAATAAAAACGCCAAAGATCGCTATGTTTTGGGAAATAAATCAGGCAAACTACTAGCCAGGACGCTACAAAAAAATAAGTCTAAAAATTTCATAGAAAAAATTATAAACAAAAAAGGTGAGACGAGGTTCCTCTTGAAAGACATCGCGTTGACATTCAGGGATTTTTACGAGGAGCTGTATTCGGTGGGGCAAAAGAGTGGCAGTAAAAAAGGGGGGAGCAGAGATAAAATCGAAAAATTTTTGAAAGGGGCTAAACTGCAATCCATAGGAATAGAGGAGAAAGAGATGCTGGAAAGACCCTTCAGGAGGAAATCTCTAGAGCCCTAGACAACTCGCCAATGGCAAGAGCCCAGGACCCGATGGGTTTACGGCTCTATATTACAAAACCTTTAGAGAGATTTTAATACCCAGACTCCTCAGCTATATGAATGGCCTGGGCTCAGAGTATGGCATGAGCGAGGCTTCCCTATCAGCTACTATCACGGTCTTGCGCAAGGAAGGGAAGGATGATTCGACGTGCGCAGGGTATAGACCGATCTCTCTGTTAAATTTCGAAACAAAGCTCTATGCTAAGATCTTAGCGGAGCGTATAAAGGGATGCCTGTGTAAGCTGATCCACCCGGATCAAGTGGGATTTACGCCGGGCAGAGAGGGCAGGGATAACAGTGTTCGAACTCTTTTAGTGATGCAGAGAATGAGAGATGCACGAACCCCCAGTTTACTCTTGTCTATCGACGCAGAAAAAGCGTTTTATCGAGTAGACTGGGGGTTCCTGTTTAGGACCCTAGAATCTATGGGGTTCGGACCGAAAATCATCCAGAAAATTAGGGTCCTCTATAGTCACCCAAAAGCCAATATCAAGGTAAACGGTACTGTTTCTTCCCTTTTCGAAATGCACAATGGGACAAGACAGGGCTGCCCCCTTTCCCCCTTCTCTTTGTCCTATCCCTTGAACCCTTCTTGGCAACAATAAGGGGAAATACGGGCATCGTGGGGTGCTCGGCGGGGGGGGGGGGGACACAAACTTGCGGCATTCGCCGATGATGTTCTTTTCTATGTAAGTTCCCCGCAGAAATCCCTGCCTAATATCTTGAAGAATATTACCGTGTTTGGCGAAATCTCAAACTTCAAGATCAATCAAGCAAAAACCTTCATACTGAGTGTCAACATCAATAAGACAGAGAAACAGGACCTAATAAGAGAATATAATTTCCCATGGAAGAAACAAATTAAATACCTGGGGATTGAACTGACTAACACCATAGGGAAAATATACAGGGCTAACTATATTCCTCTTTTAGATGAAGTTAAAAAAAAATGCCAAGAGTTTAAAACTAGACCTATCTCATGGCTGGGTCGTATCAATGCGGTCAAAATGATGATTCTCCCGTTGATCACCTACAAGTTCCAGATGATCCCAATTTCTTTACCAGAACAATACTTGAGGAAGTTAAACTCTATCATCATGAACTTTGTGTGGCAACAGAAGAAACACAGAATTTGTCTTCAAATTTTAAAATTGGACAAAAACCAGGGTGGCCTAGCGGTTCCCGATATCGTCAATTATTACTATGCAATAGTTTTATTAAGAATACCAGAATGGGGGAAGACACAGGGATTAAAGAGATGGGTAAGCTTAGAGGAAGCACTTAGTGAAACACAGTTAGGGAAAACAATTTGGAATCCCCCCAAACATAGACTGTTAGGAGAAAAAAACACATTTAATCACTAGAAATACTTTCAAAATTTGGGATAAGTTGCACAAGAATTTAAAATTGAAATTGAATTCACCCTTAATTGCACTAAAAGAAAATAACCTTTTCCCTCCGGGCAGAAGGGACCTAGGAGGGGAATGGATAAAAAACGACAATTCACGCCTAGGGGATTTAATAAGTAAGGGGAAAATCTTGGCTTTCCAGGATTTACAAAAAAAAAAGGATTTATTCACGATTGATGGGTGGCGGTACTTGCAGCTTTCTCACTTTGTCGGTTCGATCCCTCCCCCGTTGAGGGAGGGATCGGACCTCACGGTGATGGAACGTATCTTCACGGCTGAAAACACAAAAAAAATAATCACGAAAATATATAAATTTCTGCTATCGAAGGATGGACTGGGGGAACCGCCGTTCCTCAAGAAATGGGAAAGGGAGTTAGGTACACCAATGCACATGGGGTTAAGTAAAAAAATCAGATGATAGCCAAACATTGGCATATCATCACCAATGATCGTATACTGGGCACCATTTTGCCAGAGAGACCCCAGATAATTTTCAGGGGTGCGTCCTCTCTGAGAAACAGAGTATCCCCCAATATTTTGGATCCCCCAAGTAGAAGCAATTTGAACTTTTTCCAGTTGTCTGGGTATTATAAATGCCGCAGGTGTCGAGTCTGTTCTTTAAATAGTTGTACCCATAGGCGAACTCAGAGTTTTCGATCCACCAGTATGCAAATTCAATTTGACATCAAACCCTTTATAACTTGTGCCACTAAAGGGGTGGTGTATTTATTACAATGCCCATGTGGCTTACAGTATATAGGGAGAACCAAGCGCCCATTGCAGGTCAGACTGAATGAGCATATTACTAATATAATTACTGGCTTCAGAAACCATTCAGTGTCTAAACACTACTTACTGGCCCACAAAAAAGACCCTTCAAACACATTATTTTTGGGGATAGACCAATTTAGCCCGAACTGGAGGGGAAGTTCCCTTGTAAGAGAAATCTCCAAGCTAGAAATGGCATGGATTTATAAAGCCAGGACATATGCCCCCTATGGGCTCAACATCGATGTAGATGTTAATGCTTTTATAGATAATTCTTGATGTAAATGTTTTTTGATTTTAATAATATATGTTTTGTAGGCTGTAACTGTTTGGGAGAGGTTATGGTTCAATAACTTGATCTGGGTCATGTTTGTGTATTTCCTGTGGCAAAGGAATAGGATCTATAATGACCCTCCCCCACACAAATTCATTTGTCAAATTATCCAATTTTTTATAATTTTAATTTGTTTATATAGGTTGGGTTTCACTACAAAAGTCGTATTCTGTGGGATGACACATGGTGGCCCAAGGTGCCACAGTGGGCATATTTGAAGTATATGATTTTTATTTTTATATTTATATGCACTAACATTATAAATTAAAATATACAGGTCACGTTGTATTAAATAAGGGTTATATATTTGCACGACAGAATGATCTCTGTGTGTACATGCACCAATATCACGATTTGAATATAACATTATAATCACTTTACGTGATATTAAATAGGGATTATTTATATATTCACATAACACTTTTTGGAATAAGCACGTCTCTTTAATTAGAATTGGAGACATGCTTATATGCATCCAATATAGTAAGTTTAATTTTTAAAATAAATAATTTAAATGTACATGTTCACAAAAATGAGCCTTTGTTACAAGGGTTCTTCACTTATCTCACTCTCTTTTTTCTTTTTATTCGAAAATTTTTTTTCACATTTTGTAATTTTTTGTAATTGCATCATGGTAAATTTGCATTCATAGCATCATCCTATATCATCAAATGGCTGATTGCGCTATAATACGGGTCATTCCCGGATTTGTTCATAACACTTGGGTTCCAATAAAGTTGACTCTATTGATTTAGGCAGATAACATTGACCCTAGTTAAAATGGAGATTTTTTGCTCCAAGAGGGAACGGAATATCCGCCAGGAACTCTATATAGACATCACATAGGGGTTGCCCACAATCAAGATGGCGCCCGGAGCTTCACGTTCATGACCCAGAACGAGGTTGTTTTCTTTATAAGGTGGTGACACAGCACGTAGCCTGTTCCTCATTGACAATGTTATTTGTAACGAAACGCGTCTGAGGGCGAACGTGCTGACGTCACCACGCGGAATAGGACGGGAGCGTCTATGTGTTTGTAGCCGGCCGGCTCTACGATTTTAAAACTCTGCTGTTTTAACTCTTCTAGTTTGTAAGTGCAACTTTTTTTATTTTAATAAACCTTTTAGTACGTTATTACGCCATGGTCTGTATATTTTTTCCCCTGGGTACTGGCTAAAAGTTCCGTGTCTACAACCGGTACACTCCACGCCGTGGAGGATAACTTGCTCTCCTCTGCTTGCAGTATAAGCCTCCATAATCTGGGACTGTGGTAAGGAGACAGCCTAACCGGTGAAAGTGCATGCTTGCTGTTTATGTTTTCCTTGTTGGTAAGGAGGCACTTCATAGGATAAGTTCTTATAGATCACACGGATAAATTTCATCACTTTGAACTGATTGGGAAATCCTTTGGAAAGGATCTTCTGTTTTTGTGTGTGTGTATTTCCTCTGGCATCTGGTAAGGAGGCCCTCTATTAGGTGGTGGTGCACATTCATATATACCTGCCGTCACGGGTGTCTTTATAATCTGGCACATGATCTATTTAAATAGTTTCTTTGTGACACATTTCCTGCAAAATATGTAGCAGTATTATGCTATGGTATGCTTTTGTTTTTCCGGCACTGTGTAACCATACCTTGTGAGTACCATACTTTGGAGGAGGCGATTACTACACTACAATTTGTGCTGTCCCCTATAAACAACTTGGATCATCAACCCAGGCTGGGTTAAAGCCACATGCAAACTTTTGGCTTACATCTGGTAAGCATGCTTATCCATAGGAGCAAGATCCAATATTGCTGAAATACCTTTTCTGTAAAATATTTCCATTGGAGGATATTATCTTCATTAAAGGAACTTGTTTTTAGGACTGTTTTACACTTCCTATCTTCAATTGGACTTTAAGAGCGCGATTTTTTTCCCTACAATTATAAGTGCTTGTCCGGCTGGTACTTAACCCACCGGACAAAATAAGCAGATTCCAATCAGGAGTCTCAGCGGACTGCTGGAGAGGCTGTAATCAGAAAGGAACCATGGGCCACCTATGGTGGGAGTGTCCAAAAATTAAAAAATTCTGGAAATCCATTTTAAAATATATAGAGGAGATAACTAAAGTCGTGGTTAAAGACGACCCTTGGGTAGTGCTGATGCACGCCACAGTAGAAGGATCAAGGGAGTTTTGTCAGGACCTTAAACTCTACCGTAATTGAGAGAGCTCAAGCGCAAGTAGAAAGAATAGCTCTTTCTGGAGTTGTGTAAGGAAAGGAGAAATTTGTTAAACAATAAATATAACATAAAAAAAAAAGAAAGAGGTTTTCCAAAATTGTTGGGAATATGTAAACTTATATGTAAACTTAAAGTGACACTAATAAATGAGAAGAAAGGGGGGGTAGTACCGCGCTATGGTTTAATTAACTTATTAGATAAATATGACATGCTGCTTCCCCCACTAAGACCAACTGCTAAACCAGATGCCAGTGATAGCAGTGATAGAGAGGAATTAAAAGTAAAAAAAGTGTTTGTGACGCTGCTAATGGGTACATTAAATCTAATCATGAAAAAATAGTCATGAAAAATAACTGTGCAAAAATACAATAAAATGTGCAAGCAAAATACAACAAAAATAAATATTCCATAAAGTATGCAAAAATGCAATATATGCAAAAACTCTAGCATCAAATAATGTGCAAATAAGCAATAAATATACTGGTATGGAATACCATACCATAAATAATATACAGTGCTCACAAATCATATAAAACATGCATGAATATAGCAAACATGAAATTCATATAGACTGGTGAAAACCGTGATCTAAAAAACATGCCAGATCAATAAATATAGAGTAAAGGTGCTGCAATCGTCACACAAGTAAGCAGTGTTTATGTATCACTGGTTCTTCCCCTATGTGATTACACTTACCAGCTGGATCTCTCCACTCAAGGGGTGCCGCGCATTCACAGTAGTATGTAGACCGCCCAAAGAATTCCTTAATTACAGCGATACCATGTAGGAATAATAAGAAGCTTCCATAGCGTAATTCCGTAAACCGTATTTATTTAAAAGTAATAATGAACTTACAGCAGGTAAAAGACATCAAGCATTTAAAATCCAGGAAGTCTCGAGCTCACTGCACTCCACGGACCCAAACCGGAAATTCTAGCTCAGCCTTACGCGTTTCGTCATCAAGACGTCATCAGAAGTTGCGCCATCTTACTACTCCATCTGGTATTTATAGTGTATGGTAACCTGGCAACCCAGAGTCACGTGGCCAATGGCCCTATTGGTACTCAATCTGGGACATCTGAGGCTTATAACATGCACTAGACCGTAGCCAGACGGTCATCTTAGTGCTTCAGTGATCTTAACCATACCTCCAGGTGCGGAAAGCTCAGATTAACATGAACTAATGTCACCTATATACAGTCAAATTTAAAAACACTTTCTCCACCCTCTAATAAACAATAAAATACTAATAAAATATCACACACAATAAAATTAATAAAACAAAATATATATGACCAATAGGGTAAGTTAATAATGTTATCAAGGGGACAAGATCTTATTTTAGATTAACCTAATAACCAAAGATATATTAGAATAGAATATTAGTATGACCAATAATATTTGGGGATCAGGATCTTATTTATAATTGACCTAATGACCAGGAATATTAATATTAATAAATGTAACTATACTTGTGAAATTAATATAAATGAAGACAAAAAACTAAATGAACTATGAATAAACCTATATATATAATGTTGGTGCAATCTCATAAAAGTAAACTAAATTATAATAAAATGGTTTAGAAGGAAAAAACAGGTATTATACATCAAAAGGTGATCTAGTATAAAGAAGTGGTGAAAAGAGGAATAAGGACTGTAAATAGATCAACATATATTAAAAAATAGATCAGCATATATTAAAAAATGTGAGAGGTATTAAAAATGGGTCTAAGTAAAATGCAATAATTTGATGTGACTATTGTAAAGTTTATAGATAGACCAACATATATTCAAAAAACGAGAAAGGTATTGGAAAAGGATTCTAAATATAATTCAGTAATTTGATATAAAACAATTAAGGCCTATGTCAATATTTAGGCCTTCTGGCTGACGGGAATTTAAAGTGTAGATCCATTTGGTTTCATTTTGAGAGACTCTTATCTTTTAATTATCTCCACGCTAGTGTCCTTTTACTAGATCTATACCATAAAACGTCATAAGAGAAGGATCTCTGTTATGGGCTTTTCTAAAATGTCTAAAACCTTTTTTAATTTTGTTTATATGTTCCCCGATCCTTACAAATAATGGTCTTGTGGTCCTGCCCACATATTGATATCGACAAGGGCATTCGATCACAGAGATCACAAAGTGACATGGGTACTTGTGCATGTTATCAGTTATCTTGTATTCCCTACCCATTACCGATTCCTTTTTCCTGGGTTGTTTTTTACTCTTCCTGCATGGTAGGCATTTTTGACATCTGAAAAAACCCTTCAGGTTGGGGAACAAACTAATGTTTCTAGGTGGATCAAGAGCATTATGTACCAGTTTATTTATTTTTCTTCTATTCTGCTCGCCTATAAGTAAAGTTTGGTCTTTGTGAAAGGAGTTTCTTTAATGTCCTGTCCGATTTCAAAATGGGCCAGTATTTTCTCACTATGCCCTCTATTTTCTTATATTGTCGGTTGAAACCAGTGAGAAATGCAAATTTCATATTCTTTGATGCCTTTCTTTCTTTATCTCTAATGCCGCGTACACACGACCAGACTTTTCGACGGACTAGGTCCAACGGTCTTCCCGACGGACTTTCGGCAGAGTTCCGACGGACTTTCCGAATGAACGGACTTGGCCACACACAAGCACACCAAAGTCAGATGGATTTGAACGTGATGACGTACGACCGGACTAAAATAAGGTTTAAATAAGTTCATAGCCAGTAGCCAATAGCTGCCCTAGCGTTGATTTTCGTCCGTCTGACTAGCATACAGACAAACTGATTTTTTCGACCGAACTCGAGTCCATCGGAAAGATTTGAAACATGTTTTAAATCTAAAGTCCGTCTGATTTTTAGACAGCAAAGGTCCGATGAAGCCCACACACGATCGAATTGTCCGGCGGATTCATTCCGTCGGACCTAGTCCGTCAAAGTCCGGTCATGTGTACGCGGCATTAGGAGTGATTCCCTGTTCATATATATATATATTTTTTTAACAAACAGAGGTGTTTTATTGAATGAATACATGTTACAGTATAAATCAAGAAATAGTTTGGCTCCCTTATCATATACGACACGCGCCTTTTTCAGGCGCTCAGGTCAAGGTCCAAGGGGACCACACCTTTTCAAACTGCTAATTGCAACCCCTATTAGAATATGTAATTTTATATAAAGGGAGAGCTGTGTTTATCTTAGCCTTCCAGGCAGACACCTCAGGATTGGCCAAGGAAGACCATTTCATTCGAATTTCTATTTTGGCACAGTACAGGAGGTACAATATGAGAATCTTAGAGTGGTGGGAACGCTGTTCATTATGAGGGATTCCCAGTAGAGCTAGAGAGGGAGTAGTTGTTAGGGTAAGTTGTAGTCTAAGGTTTTCTTTCATCAAAGACAGCCTGCCAGTATGACATAATCGTGGGGCATTCCCAAAACATGTGTATGTAGGAACCCGGCTGGAGTTTACAGCAAGGACAGATGGGGCCCCGCTCAGGAAACATTCTCTGTAGCCTCTTAGGGGTATAATATACTCAGTGGAGAAATTTAACCTGAATTAACATATCCTGAGTGGAAATTACAAGCTTTGAGCCTTGCTCCAAGCTATCCTCTCAATCCTTTCTGTCCAAAAAGGAAATATCCCCCTTCCAGTATTCCCATAGTTTTCCCATCCTAAGTTTATCAGTACATAGGAGAGCACCGAAGAGGGTCAATAGTGGCTTGTCTAAGTCCCCAGGAGTCAAAATGTCCTCAATAGGGTCTGCTTTAAGAGTAGGAGACTGAAGGAACTGGGCCCCAGCAGCGTGACGCAACTGGAAATACCGGAACAGCATCCAACCCGGCAGACAGAACCTCTGAGACAGTTGTAAGAAAGCTCAAAAGAGTCTTGACCCCATAATGTGCCCATCGTTGGGGATCCTGAATGGTATGAAAATGAGGGAGTCCAGGGTTGAGCAGGTGACAGTTGGCCTGGTATGAAGAAGCGACATGTTGCAGCTTTCCCGATTCTCCATGTGGCACGTGTTGGTCCTGGAATAAATCGGTATGCCCCTGGACCCCTATAGATTAAGTTAAGGAGATCCATTAAAGGTCCCAAGAAACCCTGTTCATATTTTTTATTTTCTTCTTTAATCCTTCCAATTCTCTTCTTTTATAACCTTTGTCTGTAAACCTCTTGATTAAAACTTCTGATTGTTCTTAAAAATCTTTTTAATTGCAATTGCATTGCAATTCATCCGAAACCTCATAAGTTGTCCTTTAGGGACATTTCCCAACCACTTAGGATGATGGCAACTCCTAGTGGGGATATACCCATTTCAGTCAGTCTGTTTAAAGAAGGTTCTTGTACCCAATCTACTTCCTTCTCTATAAATCTGTTAATCTAGATAGTTAATATTGTCCTGCCTCCAAATTCCTGAAAAAGAGATCTTATACTGGTTGGAATTAATCCCCCTTAAAAAAAAATTCCTCCAAAGATATCTTTTTGCTTCTCCAAATCATGACAATATCATCAATGTAGCATCTGTAAAAAATACGATTTTGTCTCTCTCTACTATAAATGTGTTCCTCTTCCTACTTGTTCATAAATAAATTAGCTACGCTTTGGGCATATTTTGCCCCCATAGCGACTGTCATGGTTATGCAGTAATGTTTGTCTGTCAGCTTACCTCTGCATGTGTTCAGATTAAGAGGCCAGCCACTCTCACCTGGCTGCTTAAGTAATCTCTCCTCAAAGCATGGCTCCACCCCAGCCCCTATCAGGGAACTCTATATTAACCTGTGCACTGCAAGCCAGCTCTGCTGATCAATATTGTGTGTTTTGGCTACTGTGTGCTCATTGCTATATCTGATCCTGTTTACCAACCTTGGCTTGTTCTTGACTGTCCTCCTCTGCTTCATATCCCGACCTTTGGCGTGTTCCTTGACTATCCCTATCTGCTTGTTGCCCTGACCTTTGGCTTATCTCCTGACTATCCTTTGTTGTCTCAGTCTGCTGCTTCATCTCTACCTTCCTGTACTCTACTGTGATCATGAGCTGGGAGACCATGGCGGCCGGGATCTGGAGCCAGACTGCAGCAAAGTCCATCCCCATCATCAGGGGCCCTGGTGAACACTCGCTGGCTCTTAGATTCCGTGCCCTGGGAAATCTCATGCTCTAGCTCCCAGTGTGATCCATGTTGGTGCTCCAGAGTACCTGCTTTCCTGAACCACCCAGGACTCCATCCACAGCAGTCAGCCGTAGGGTCCACTACCTTGCAGTGCACTCCAGACCCCCACGGGGTGCATCTGTCACCTGGACTCAGGTGACCTGACAGTTTGATCAGCCATGGGCTGATATGCCACTACCCACAAATGATCCATTGCAGGACACACCCAGGAATTAAATCAGACTGCGATTCCTCCCGCATCTGGCTTCCTGCTTGGAGAAGCTTAAGGCCTCCTTGGGAGCCCTGAGTCAGCAACCTCAAATACAATCAGCGGCTGCACCTATTCCGGTCGCAGCCACACATTCACTACAACTGCCAGCTCCATCCTGTTTCTTTGGGGACTCCAAGGCCTGCAAGGGGTTCCTCAGTCAATGCCCCATTCATTTTGAGCTCCTGCCTCAAAACTTCCTGTCTGATCGGGCAAAAGTAGCCTATATTATTTCCCTCCTCTCCGGTGAAGCTTCAGCCTGGGCTGCCCCCCTGTGGGAGAAGAATGATCCTGTGGTTTCCAGCCTGTGCGACTTCTTGAAGCTCTTTCGAAAAAATCTTTGAGGATCCGGCTCAGGTTTCTTCAGCAGCCAGTGCCCTTTTAAGTCTTCGACAAGAATCTTCTTCAGTGGGACAATATGCTCTTCAATTTTATATCCTCACAGCTGAGTTGAGCTGGAACAATGAGGCCCTGGTTGAAACCTTTTTACATGGCCTCTCTGACCGAGTGAAAGACAAATTAGTGGGAAGAGCCATCCCCACCGGTCTGGACGATGTCATTTCCTTGTGTAACCAGATGGACATTCGTTTTCAGGAGATGTCCCTAGAAAAAAAGACGCCAGCATTCCCTGGGTCCTAGCCCGTGGAGCATCTTCTGCCTGCTGAGGAACCAGGGAGACCAGGCTAACCCCCGAAGAATGTGCTAGGCGCAGAACTCTGGGCTTGTGTTTCTATTGTGGGGGAAGGGGTCATTTTCGTGACTCCTGCTCGCTTCAGAAACACTTGGGTCTAATACATCTGGAAGGTGGAGTATTGGACCCAGAAACATCACCTTCTCGTCTTCTTCTTCTGGTGTTCCTTCATGTAGGCGCCTCTGCTCAATCGATCTTTGCATATCTCGATTCCGGGGCTGCTGGCAATTTTATGGATTTGAGAATTTCTTCTTCCATGAAGCTTACCCTTTCGCCCCTCACTACGCCACTGGTAGTCTCGGCAATTGATGGTACTGTTCTATCTGCTTCCAGACTCTACCTATTAGGATGTCTGTAGGGATACTCCACCAGGAGTGGATATCCTTCCTCATTGTACCCAAGGCCTCAACCCCTATTGTATTGGGCCTTCCTTGGCTACAGCTCCACTCTCCACATGTGGACTGGGTCTCTGGGCAGGTCCTGGCTTGGGGATCCTCATGTTTCTCGTCCTGCCTTCTCAAGGTGACCCTCAAGGAGAGACTTCCGGTTGCTACCACATCTGTATCTTCTGATCTTCCTGCTGCATACAGTGATTACCGGGATGTAAGAAATCAGCTGAGGTGCTTCCTCCCCACAGGTCTTTTGACTGGGCTATTAACCTTGTCCCTGGAGCAACTCTGCCCAGGGGTCGTACCTACCCTCTGTCCCTCCCAGAGACCCAGGCCATGTCAGAGTATGTCGCTGAGATGCTAGAGAGAGGTTTCATCTGGAAATCCTCATCGCCTGCAGACGCAGGGTTCTTTTTCGTTGCCAAAAAGGATGGTACCTTGAGACCCTGCATCGACGATCGAGGTTTAAACGTGGTGACTATCAAGAATCAATACCCCTAACCAGTGTTGGTCATCTTACTTTAAAAAAGTAATTAGTTACATTACAAATTACTTCTCCCAAAAAAGTAATTGAGTTAGTAACTCAGTTACTACATTGGAAAAGTAATCAGCAAAGTAACTGACTTTTTTTTTAAATATTCTTAGGGGCGGGTCTAGTATTACTGTAAGCAAGGGGCGCGTTCCCCCCTGCACGTCTATTTCCCCCCAACACATATATCTGTTCCCCCTCTGTACCCCACTACACGTCTGCCCCCCCCACACACATATATCTGTTCCCCCTCTGTACCCCACTACACGTCTGTCCCCCCCCCACACATATATCTGTTCCCCCCCCTGTACATCTGTCCCCCCCAAACTCACGGATCGGATCGTTGCAGAGTCACGGATCGGATCATTTTTCGGATCAGCAAATAATAATTGAATTTGCAAAAACCTTTGAAAATTCCACCACCATAAAGCCCCCACTGTAATATCCACGTCATCTCCCCAACTGTAATATTGTCTGGGTATAGCTGGGTACGGCTGGGTATCGCCGAGTATGGCTGGGTATCGCCGAGTATGGCTGGGTATCGCCGAGTATGGCTGGGTATTACCGCGTATTGGCGGGTGTATGGCCAGGTGTTGCGGGGTATGGCGGGGTGTTGCAGGGTATGGCAGGGTGTTGCAGAGTATTGCGCAGTATTGGCAGGGTGTTGCAGAGTATTGCGCAGTATTGGCAGGGTGTTGCAGAGTATTGCGCAGTATTGGCAGGGTGTTGCAGAGTATTGCACAGTATTGGCAGGATGTTGCAGAGTATTGCGCAGTATTGGCAGGGTGTTGCAGAGTATTGCGCAGTATTGGCCGGGTGTTGCAGAGTATTGCGCAGTATTGGCAGGGTGTTGCAGAGTATTGCGCAGTATTGGCACTGGCAGGGTGTTGCAGAGTATTGCGCAGTATTGGCAGGGTGTTGCAGAGTATTGCGCAGTATTGGCAGGGTGTTGCAGAGTATTGCGCAGTATTGGCAGGGTATTGCAGAGTATTGCGCAGTATTGGCAGGGTGTTGCAGAGTATTGCGCAGTATTGGCAGGGTGTTGCAGAGTATTGCGCAGTAGTGGCACTGGCAGGGTGTTGCAGAGTATTGCGCAGTATTGGCAGGGTGTTGCAGAGTATTGCGCAGTATTGGCAGGGTGTTGCAGAGTATTGCGCGGTTTTGGCAGGGTGTTGCAGAGTATTGGCAGGGTGTTGCAGAGTATTGCGCAGTATTGGCAGGGTGTTGCAGAGTATTGCGCAGTATTGGCAGGGTGTTGCAGAGTATTGCGCAGTATTGGCAGGGTGTTGCAGAGTATTGCGCAGTATTGGCAGGGTGTTGCAGAGTATTGCGCTGTATTGGCAGGGTGTTGCAGAGTATTGCGCAGTATTGGCAGGGTGTTGCAGAGTATTGCGCAGTATTAGCAGGGTGTTGCAGAGTAGTGGCAGGGTATGGAGGGATGGCTGCTGCCATCCGATCTCTCCCCTCCACTGTACAGATCTGTACACAGAGGGGAGACCAGCGTCATCTTGACGCCGGTTTGTTTACAAAGTGATCGCTCCGTCATTTGACGGAGCAATCACATTGTAAACGGCCGACGGTGCACCAAGATGGCCGCCGCTCCGGAGCTAGGCCGGAGCGGCGGCCATCTTGGTGCACCCGTCGGCCGCCGCTCCGGAGCTAGGCCGAGGCCGCGGACGGCTCCGCGATCGCGGCGGGTAATTGCGGTAACGCCGCCCCAGTAATGGGAACGGCGTTACCGCTAGGGGAAGAGTAATCAGTTAGATTACTCGTTACCCTCTAAAGTAACGGCGTTACGTAACGCCGTTTACTTTAACGGCGTTAGTGCCATCACTGCCCCTAACCCATAATATCTGAGCTATTCGACAGGTTGAAGGGTGCCTCCATTTTCATCAAGTTGGATTTTAGAGGTGCATACAATCTGGTTCGGATACGGAAAGGTGACCAATGTAAAACCGTGTTTAACACTAGAGATGGGCATTTTTGAATACCTGGTTATGCCTTTTGGTTTGTGTAATGCCCCAGCTGTGTTCCAAAACTTTGTCAATGAAATCTTCAGGGATCTGCTGTACCAGTTTGTTGTCATCAGTGTTGGTCATCTTGCTTTAAAAAAGTAATTAGTTAAGTTACAAATTACTTCTCCCAAAAAGTAATTGCGTTAGTAACTCAGTTACTACATTGGAAAAGTAATTAGTTACGCAGCAAAGTAACTGTGACTTTTTTTTTATATTCTATACGTGTAACTAAGGAGCGGGTCTAGTATTACTGTAAGCAAGGGGCGCATTTATTATTATTGTTATATATCGTGTAACCAAGGGGATGCTCTATTATTACTCTAACCAAGGGGCAGATCTGTTATAGTGTGTAAGCAAGGGGCGGGTCTATTATTATTATATCGTGTAAGGGGCGGATGGCTACAGAAGAGGGCGATTGTTAAATTAATGGGCAGAGCTCGATATATAACAATAATAATAAATGCGCCCCTTGGTTACAGTAATACTAGACCCGCCCCTTAGTTACACGATAGACGCCCCTTGCAGAGTAGCACGAGCATCGGGAGCATGCGGCATCGCCTCGTACAATTACATGTTAACTGCGCCTGCACAGTGTAGAGTTCACTCAGAGCTGTTTAGGTTCAGCAATTTTCGTAAGCTCCGTAGTCCTTCGTACTGCGCAAGCGCTGCGCCTGCGCAGTACAGGGGGTCCTTATCCGGCGGGGGAACTTTTTCGTCAAGACACCGGAATTACACTACTGCCATCTAGTGGCGGTAGATGTAATTGTGGTAACGCCGCCCAAGTAATGGGAACTACATATCAGCCCCATAGAGAGAATAATCTGTATGCCAAGCTGGAGAAATGTTCCTCTGAATGTTCTGAGTTTCTGTTTCTGGGATGCTTTGTCTCAAGTTTAGGTCTTTGTATGGATCCTGGAAAGGCCTTGGCCATCACCAACTGGCCTCTTCCTCCTAGCCTCAAGGCCATACAGCGCTTTCTTGGCTTCACAAATTATTATAGGCAGTTCAAAAGGAATTACTCTTCCATTGCTGTGCCTATTATCGCTTTGACCAAGAAGGGTGCGAATGCCAAGGACTGGCCTCCTGAAGCTGTCTTTGCATTTCACGACCTGAAACAGACCTTTGTTTCTGGATCTCTCTTGACGAGAACAAATCCTGGGGATCCATTTTTTATTGAAGTGGACAATTCTTCAATGGGGGTGGGAGCTGTGCTCCTTTGAGAAGAAACGTCAACCATGTGCTTTCTTCTCCAAAAATTTTTCTCAGGAAGAGAGAAATTATGCAATCGGTGATCGGGAACTTCTCACAATTAAATTAGCCTTAGAGGACTGGCGTCATGTCAATTTTTACTGATCACAAGAATCTACAGTACCTACAGAATGCTAAACATCTGAATCCCAGACAGGCCAGGTGGAGTCTTTCTTTTCCCGTTTTAATTTCACGATTACGTACAAACATGGTTCCTGCAACGGTCGGGCAGATGCACTGTCTAGGTCATTTGACACTTTGGACGAGGAGTCCACCCCTGATCGTCCCGACCCCATGCATTGTTGCCCATTCTATTACCCTGGAGTCAAAAATTCCTCCTGGCAAGACCTTCATCCCCACTGAGCTAAGAGCTAAGATCCTTTGTTGGGAATTCGTAGGTGGCAGGTCATGCTGGGTTCCTCCGATCCTTCCTGCTCATCAGTCGTCACTACTGGTGGCCTAATCTCTTGTAGATGTAGCAGTTAGAGGGTTGAATCAAACCATTTAACAATGACAAAGGGGTGGAGTCAGGGGCAGAGTCGGGGCGGCAAAATTAGGTTTCGCCTAGGGCAGGGATGTCCAAAGTCCGGCCCGCATTCCAGTTTCGAACGGCCTGCCTTGTAATTTGAACATGTATATCTTTTGTGGCCCCCAATTAAGTTTTGAATACAAGACTTTAGGGACCCAGGAGGATAGAAATCTATACCTGATATCAAATTAATGCTTACACCAGCCCTACCACTATGGCAGGCAATCCAAATAAGACAGTACCTTAGGTCACTTTCATTCGACCCAATGACAGCAGACACGCCCACTACTTTTGAGCAACTATGTATGTCTGGACAAACTGGTAGGCAGTGTCTCTCCAGGGCATATGCAGAATTGACTGCACCTTCAGAAAATTACATCCCACCTTATATTGCCGCATGGGAAAGAGACTACAGTCTCCGTTGAACAGAGAGATTTTATGTTCTATTTTGTACATAAATCATCCATATCCTCTAGAATATAAGAATCAGGATATAAGTTGATGACTAGGTGGTATAGATCACTAGAGAAACTGCATTGTATGTTTCCAAATGCAGACCCTACCTACTGGCATTGTGGAAAAGATAGGGGAACGCTCTTCCATATATTCTGGACATGCCATGAAATACATCCCTACTGGCAAAATATATGTATTATAATTAAGGATCTTACTGGCCTAACACTTGACCAGAATCCAGCAGCCTGCTTACTACATCTTAGTTCTCTCTCAAAAAGTAAATATCAATGATCAGTGGTGAGGCATCTTTTGAATGCAGCTAGGGCTTGTGCCCACACATTGGAAATCCCCAATCCCTCCTACTATAGGTCAATGGATCAGAGCGGTAAATTAAATCATGAGAATGGAGAAACTTACGGCATTTTCAAATAAACGAGAAGCCTGCTTCCATAAAACATGGTTGCAATGGACCAACTTTACTTTGTCAACAAAATATCAGGTGCTGGTTGACCATTTGATCTGTTTGGGTATAGCAGCTTTGGGAAGTATGGCATTTTAGTAGATGCGATATGAGAGAGAAGACTGAGAAAGGGGAGGGGGAGGGAGAGAGAATGGAGGGTTTATCCCCCTCTATCTTTCTCTTGAGGGGGGGTTGGGGTGGGAGGACGGTGTAGGGAGTTAGAGGAGGGGGAAGAGAGATTGCAGACAAATATGATTCTGCTGTGTATCACCACAAGTGATACAAACCAATTGAGGCATGGACCCTTGGATCATAAACGCTGAACGTCAGATAGAACAAAGATGACCAATTTTAAAACCTTTTTCTTTTTGACTGACTAGGTAAAGAAGGAAATTATTTAATTGTTACTTAGGATATATAGTCTGTCTTTTAATTTTCTGTATTATATTGAGCCTGGGAATGCCCAATAGGCACAGTTTTATATTTCAAACCCTTGAAATTGAATTTAAAAAAAAAAAAGTGTTTGATCTGTCCGGCGCAATGTCCTGCTAAAAATCGCTGATCACCGCCATTACTAGTAAAAAAAAAAAAAATAACAAAAATGCCATAAATCTATTCCCTATATAGTAGACGCTATAACTTTTGCGCAAACCAATAAATACATACTTATTGTGATTTTTTGTTTACCAAAAATATGTAAAAGAATACATATTGGCATAAACTGATGAAGAAATTCTTTTCTTTTTTTATTTGGGATATTTTTGTTTATATTTATTTATATATTTTGTTTATAGCGCAAACAATTAAAACCGCAGAGGTGATCAAATACCACCAAAAGAACGCTCTATTTGTGGCAAAAAAAGGAGGATGTAAATTTTGTTTGGGTACAGCATCGCGCGACCGCACAATTGTCAGTTAAAGCGAGGCAGTGCCATATTGCAAAAATGGCCTAGTCATTAGGGGGATCTTCCGGTTTTTAAGTGGTTAAAGTGACATTAAACTCTGGTTTAAAAAAATGTATTCAATTATGTATTCTTAATGGAAAAAAAGTCCCTCCTTTTGCTCTAAACATTCTCTAAATCTCCATATTCCTTTGTTTTTCTGCTGTGATCCAGCGTCTTGTTAGAGGGTGGCTACATTCTTTCTTCATGGTCTCACTGAATATAGTTATGTAACCATCTCTCTTGCTCACTCCTGAGATGTACCATGAGCTCTGAATTTTTAATTTGCAGAGAGCAGTGCACATGACCGCAACCAGAGGGCCGGGTGAAAATGGAAGCCCTGTCAGCAGTGGCAGTGCACCACTGGAGAGCTTTGTTTTAAGGTAAGACTTTCATAATGTGCTAGTATGTGATGCACTCCCTGAACACCTTTTCCACATTTGTTCTAGACACCTCTGTCACCACTGTCCCCCCTCATGCATACCATACCATACCTGTACCCTGTCACACACCTCTAACACTTCTTGTATCCCTTTGCACACCTCTGCAGCTTCCAACCTGCAGACGTCTGCCACAACTGCACTCCCCCAGCATATCTCTACCACTACTGCCAACCCCCCCCACCCCCGCATACACACACACACACACACCTTTGCCACCACATCATCCCTTGACCATCTCTGCCACCAGTGCACCCCTACACACTATTGCCACTTGGGAGGACAGTGGTGGTGCTTGGAGATATAAGTCACTTATATCCCCAAGCACCACAACTGTCCTCCCTCACACGCCTTTCTGTGTTTCTGTGGTGACAGTCTGGAAAAGAATTTACACAGGGATGATTGTTGTAGAATTGAAAGCAATATATGCTGCATATTAATATGAAAGCATGGTACAAAGAAATACATGCTCTTGAACAACATAGCTAACTGCTGTGTGATACATATAAAAAGATTGCATATCTTACATTTCTAGAAATAGGGCTGTACATGTTTTCATAAGCACTTTCAGTTTTCTTTACAACCGAGAAAACTATGGAGACAGAAATCATAAAATTTTACATGAAGGTTTACATAAACCATGCCTGTACATGGTCACGCGATTATTCTGAAAAAATGAAATTCTGTGTTTTGTGTGTGTTTTTTTTAGGTTATCTAGTATATACTATACAATACTAGATAACACTTTTTGGTAATATACTGTGCACAACGACTATACAATATCAGCTCCAGTGGCGGCTGGTGCTCAAAATTTTTGGGGGGGCGCAAACAAACAGCCTCACTGTGCCATCAAACGCTGCCACTGTGCCCATTAAACGCTGCCACTGTGCCCATCAAACGCTGCCACTGTGCCCATCAAACGCTGCCACTGTGCCCATCAAACGCTGCCACTGTGCCCCAAGTTCTGCCACTGTGCCCCAAGTTCTGCCACTGTGCCCCTTAAGTGCTGCCATTGTGCCCCTTAAGTGCTGCCATTGTGCCCCAAGTTCTGCCATTGTGCCCCTTAAGTGCTGCCATTGTGCCCCTTAAGTGCTGCCATTGTGCCCCTTAAGTGCTGCCACTGTGCCCCTTAAGTGCTGCCATTGTGCCCCAAGTTCTGCCATTGTGCCCCTTAAGTGCTGCCATTGTGCCCCTTAAGTGCTGCCATTGTGCCCCTTAAGTGCTGCCATTGTGCCCCAAGTTCTGCCACAAGTTCTGCCATTGTGCCCCAAGTTCTGCCATTGTGCCCCTTAAGTGCTGCCATTGTGCCCCTTAAGTGCTGCCATTGTGCCCCTTAAGTTCTGCCACTGTGCCCCTTAAGTGCTGCCATTGTGCCCCTTAAGTGCTGCTATTGTGCCCCTTAAGTGCTGCCATTGTGCCCCTTAAGTGCTTCCATTGTGCCCCAAGTTCTGCCACTGTGCCCCTTAAGTGCTGCCACTGTGCCCCCTGCCTGCCCTCTGCACTTACCTTGTCCCGGTGTGCAGCTGGTGACGGCGTCAGGCGACGAGCGGTGTCTCCGTCGGATGTCTCCGTCGGATGTCTTCTCCCGCGCTCCTCCTGTCTTCTTCTGCTGTGATTGGACGCTAGGTGATTGGACGCCTAGCGTCCAATCACAGCGCCTGTGACTTCAGCCAATCAGGTGACAGGTAACAGACCTGGCAACCTGATTGGCTGAGAGGCGGGTCTGTGTTAGGGAAGCGATGTATTCGCTTCTCTAACACAATACTGTGTAATCAGCGAACGCACGGCCGTGCGCCCGCTGTTTACACTTAGGGAAGCCTATTAGAGCACACCGCTCTAATAGGGTCCCCTATTAGAGCTTACAGCTCTAATAGGGGCGCTTCCCGCAACACCCCCCCCACTGTAATTCAGATGCCCGGCGCCCGATCAGGGGCCGGACACCTGAATAGGGGGCGGCAGAGGTGACCAATAGATAGATTCATGCAATGCATGAATCTATCTATTGGTGATAGAGCGGTGCATACTGCACTGTGCGCCCTTAAAGGGACATGGCGCCCTTAAAGGGACATGTTTAAATACATTTTTTTTTTTTTTTTTGAACTTTTTTTTTTTTATTTATTTATTTATTTTTTTTAACTGCAAGGAGGGGGGGCGGCGCCCGGGCGCCCCCTATGGACGGGCCGCCACTGAATTCAGCTCTGCAATGAAAAAGTATCCCCCTTTTTGCTGACACATCACATAGTTATTTCAGAATGGGCTTTATGTGTTGTACGGGATGTCAGGGATGGGTTCTGGATGGGAGATATGTGTCACTTTTATTTGGGTTGTGGTCCCTTTGGGGTGTGGCAGACAAAAGGAGCAGTTGGAGTATTCAGAGTGCAGGGTGAGGGGTTCTGGGCTGATTCATTAAAAAAAGGAAAACAGATTTTCTGATTTCTCTGGATTATTATATCCTCATGTGGATCCTGAAATTCAGAGGCTTGGAAAGATCTTGGGTGGAAAAGAGGCTCCAGCCCTGACTAAGGGTACTTTGGTCCTGAAATCAGGTGTCTGTGAGATGTTATACTGAACAGCACACAGTTGTGACAGGACTGTAGACAGTTTCTCAGCTAAGATGCTGCTTGTCTCCTGTGACCCTTTTCTGGACCACTGAAGCAGGCAGGAACTCTAAACCTTGTGGTGGGACAGGTTTATACTTTTGGTGAGCCAAATCTTTGTTTTTGCACCAGAAGTGTATGAAATGTTCTGTTTACGCTGAAGAAAAGTTACCTTGTTTTTCTAGGAATAAAAACTGCTTTTACTAAGACGTGATCCAGGCCCCCAACTATTACAGTACAAAAGGAATAAATTTGGTTTTCTGGGCAGACTCAGGAGTTAAACCCAAAAACAACTGGTTTGTGATTTGCTTGAATGCCCAAAAAATTACCCAGATTCAGCCAGGTCATCCTCAGCCACAGTTCATGGGTAATTTTATTGATTTAACATGCTTATGACTGTTTTTGGTCAATACGTTGCCCATGATCCATAGCCATTTTGTTGTCAGAGGGATGGTCATGTGTGCTTGGTCCTCATAATGGCTGGCTATCGTGACAGGCGCTGGATCAACATCTCTGGATGACGTGATTGACACTGGAATAACACTACAGGACATTATGTAACTTTTTTTTAATATATATATAAAAGACTTTTCCAAGGTGTGGTTATCTTTATTTTTGTTACAGTATGTTTTAACCACCTGTGTTCCACTTTTGAAGAATCCACTTTTAAAATGCACGTTTTAATATATATTGTCTGAAAGCAAGGACTCTAGAGAATAAATTGGCAGTAATGTAATTTGTTTTACATGATATTAGTGAGCATGTTTATCAAGCACAAATCTTCCATAAAAAAATACACTTATACACTTAAGCTAATTTTAGTGCACACAAACACAATAGATGTTAAGCCCTGCATCACTGGTTGCTAAAGCCCTGGTGTCCTATGTCCTAGCAATGCAGCAAATGCATGACAAAATTAGAGAGTAAACCCACAACACCCCCATAACTCTTGTGTAAGCCAACTTTGAGTTGGTCCAAATCTCCCCCAATTTTGCAATCTATGAAATAAAGGTAATTGTTTGTGTGTTTGTCGCAGCCACAGTGAAGTGACAGCACTGTGCTAATTGTTTTTATTTTTGCAAATACATTTGCATTAGGTGCTGGGGCTTAGTGGGGGGTAGGATAAAACTGCAGAAAAATATTATTATTATTAATGTGTACATATAACACTTAGATTGAAATAACCTACCGTACTTCTACTACTAACAAGTACATTTATGGTTATATAGATAGGAGAGTGATTGATTTGGGAGAATAGTTTTTTCTAACACGGATTTCACTTAGACAGTAAATGATTTGAAACCTACGTATAAGAAATTGGAACATGTTATGGAGAAAACCTTTGCCTATGATGGCACTGAGTAACTACAAAAAAATACAGAAAAGAAGGCTTATTTTCAAGAAGCTAAAAGGATAAGTAAACCCAAGAACGAAATGTAATATATTGCAGCTCAATCTTAAGATGTGGTGGCTACATTGGTTAACTTTTTTTTCAAACTAAGTATAATTTTAAGCAAATACAGAAAATACCCATTAATTCTACCAGAAATGTGGTGTCCTTGTCACTTTTTGAACAGCACAGAAGAATATCTTCCTTTCTTGGTATCTTCTGAAAACTACCAATTGCCCTGTTCTCTATGTAATAAGAGATATGAACATGTAGCCTGGTGCTTGGTGCACCCCTCAGCATGTATCCAGCATAGAAGCCACTGGGCATGAAGAATTTGAGAGACTATAATGCAGGCTGTTTTTAACTCTGGGAAGTGTAGTCTGAAAAGGGGGTCTTGCATGGAAGTAGATGGAGTGATGGACTGCAACTGCCAGGTATACACCCCTTAACAGAGAGGGAAAGGTGCAGCTTTTCTACTAAACTTTAAAGAGAGATCTTCCTTCTGCAGGAACAAAGTTGCTGTATCACTGGGACTGTTGAGTAAAGAAAAAAGTTTGAAAAAAAAAAATAGTGCAGCTACTACACCAAACACTAATCTGCAATGTATTATGTTTTTTGGTTTTGGGTGTAGTGTACTTTAAGGTGTGATGTCCCACCAAATGATGGTTAGGGGCATAAAGAGTCCAAAGAGGAGTGGTATAATTTATTTAATAATAGTGAGAGAGCTTAGGATCCTATTATTGAACTGCAAACAGATAATAATATTTTAAATTGATGCACACATTAATGATTATAAGGACAAGCTAAATCCTTAAAGGATGTCTCCAACTTACAACCTAAATGCACTACCTAATTGGGAAACTATGTGGCAAATGAGGTTTAATGATGATAAAGTTTTGCACTCGGGGCCTAAAAACATGCATCATACATTCCTGGAGCAGAACAGCTGGGAGTCAATGGTGGGAGGAGACTTTGAAGGTAGACTCATCAAGCAGACTTATCTGAGTGTTCTGGTTGATCATAGGCTTAATAATAGCATACAATGCCAAGCTGTAGTTTCCAAAGGGAGCAAAATACTTTCTTGTATTAAAAGAGGTATAGACTTCAGAGAGAGAGAGACACATATTTTGCCCCTGTACAAATCATTAGTAAGACCTCATCTAGAATATGCAGTTCAATTTTGGGCACCAGTTTACAAAAAGGATATTGGGGAACTGGAGAAAGTGCAGAGAAGGGCAACCAAACTGATAAGAGGTAGGGAGGCAGGGCCGATCCTAGGGTCACAGACGCCTGGGTGCAGAAATATTTCTGGCGCCCCCACGTGGGCGTGGTCATCTTACCAACTCCTCCCCTTTACAAATGTTTCTATGACAACGACTTCAACACAGAGATGTTCCCGTAAGAAGTCTTCGTTACCCTGGGATCCTCCCATGATCTTTTACCAATAAATAAAATACAGGAAGAGCGTACACTAATGAGACCTGGAGGGGAGTCTCTCTGATGCACACAGAGGGGGCTTCTGTTAGAGAGTCTATTAGAAAGAGCCCCCAGACATAGTACAGGAGATGGTCAGAGACTGTAGACATGATACTAGAGACAGTCAGAGACTGAAATCATAGTACAGGAGACGGTCAGAGACTGTAGACATGATACTAGAGATGGTCAGAGACTGCAATCATAGTACAGGAGATGGTCAGGCTGCACACAATACAGGAGATGGTCAGAGACTGCAATCATAGTACAGGAGATGGTCAGGCTGCACACAATACAGGAGATGGTCAGAGACTGCAGACATGTTACAAGAGATGGTAGTAAATAATGGCCGATCGGCCCTCTCACCTGACCCAGCGATACAGCAACAACGGTTCCTCTGATCAGGAGTCAGCTCACTCTGAATTGCCCGTGGCGACTCCGCTGGGTAGAGCCCAGATCTGTATTCCTTCAATGACTCCATTCCTTTCTCCACCAGGGATGGTGCCAGGCTGTGTGGCTTTCTCTCTCTCTGATGGTGTTTTCTCAGCACTGCCCTCTCCCTCTGGAGTCCTGGGTGCCCTTCCCTGAAAGCTTTCCCGGGCTCCTGGCTTTCTCTCTCCCATTCAGCTGAGCATGCTGTTTGGGCTGCAGTTTCCGTGTTACAGTGGGGCTGCCAGTCCTTGGGACCACACATCCTTTTCTTTGCTCCTTTGTTTTTTCTTCCCTGGCCGTTATGAAGGCACGGGAAGAAACATAGTGTGCCGCTCATTAGTACAGCAGCGCACGAGGAGGTGAGGGAGAGGGGAAATAAGAGCCCGCAGCTGCAGTGGCATCACTAGGGTTGGTGTCACCTGGTGCAGTAAAACATGGTATCACCCCCTCCACCAACTATAGTCGTCCCTCAGTACAGACCCCACTCCATTAAGTATAGACCCCCCCCCTCCGTCAGTGCAGACCCTTCACTAAGTATAAATACCTCCCTCAGGACAGACCCCCCCATCAGTATAGACCCCCAAGACAAAACACCCCCCTTTATCAGTATAGACCCCCCCTCAGGACAAACCTTTCCCCCCCTACATTAGTACAAACCCCCCAGAACAAACCACCCCCCCTCCATTAGTACAGACCCCCCAGAACAAACCACCCCCTCCATTAGTACAGACCCCCCAGGACAAACCACCCCCTCCATTAGTATAGACCCCCCAGGACAACCCCCCCCCACATTAGTACAGACCCCCCCCCCCACATTAGTATAGCCCCCCCAGGACAAACCCCCCCATTAGTATAGACCCCCAGGACAAACCCCCCCTACATTAGTATAAACCCCCCAGGACAAACCAGCCCGCCACCCACATTAGTATAGACCCCCAGGACAAACCACCCCCCCACATTAGTATAGACCCCCCCAGGACGAACCCCCCCACCCCCCCACACAAACCCCCCCCCCCAGTATAGACCCCCCCAGGCCGAACCACCCCCCACATTAGTATAGACCCCCCCAGGACAAACCACCCCCCCCACATTAGTATAGACCCCCCCAGGACGAACCACTCCCCACATTAGTATAGACCCCCTCAGGACAAACCACCCCCCCACATTAGTATAGACCCCCCAGGACAACCCCCCCCTACATTAATATAGACCCCCCCAGGACAAACCCCACCTACATTAGTATAAACCCCCCAGGACAACACAGCCCGCCACCCACATTAGTATAGACCCCCAGGACAAACCACCCCCCCCCACATTAGTATAGACCCCCTCAGGACAAACAACCCCCCCACATTAGTATAGACCCCCCAGGACGAACCCCCCACATTAGTATAGACCCCCCCAGGACAAACCACCCCCCCCACATTAGTATAGACCCCCCAGGCCGAACCACCCCCCACATTAGTATAGACCCCCAGGACAAACCACCCCCCCACATTAGTATAGACCCCCCAGGACAACCCCCCTACATTAATATAGACCCCCCAGGACAAACTCCCCCTACATTAGTATAAACCCCCCAGGACAAACCAGCCCGCCACCCACATTAGTATAGACCCCCAGGACAAACCACCCCCCCACATTAGTATAGACCCCCCCAGGACAAACCACCCCCCACATTAGTATAGACCCCCCAGGACCACCCCCCCCACATTAGTATAGACCCCCCAGGACAAACCACCCCCCCACATTAGTATAGACCCCCCCAGGACGAACCCCCCACATTAGTATAGACCCCCCAGGACAAAACACCCCCCCCCCACATTAGTATAGACCCCCCAGGCCGAACCACCCCCCACATTAGTATAGACCCCCAGGACAAACACCCCCCCCACATTAGTATAGACCCCCCAGGACAAACCACCCCCCCCACATTAGTATAGACCCCCCCCAGGACGAACCACTCCCCACATTAGTATAGACCCCCCAGGACAAACCAGCCCCCATACATTAGTATAGACCCCCCAGGACCACCCCCCCTACATTAATATAGACCCCCCAGGACAAACCACCCCTACATTAATATAGACCCCCCAGGACAAACCACCCCCACATTGGTATAGACCCCCCTAGGACAAACCACCCCCCCACATTAGTATAGACCCCCCCAGGACAACCCCCCCCATTAGTATAGACCCAACCAGGACAAACCCCCCACATTAGTAGACCCCCTAGGACGAACCCCCCCCACATTAGTATAGACCCCCCAGGACAAACCACCCCCCCACATTAGTATAGACCCCCCAGGACAAACCACCCCCCCCACATTAGTATAGACCCCCCAGGACAACCCCCCCACATTAGTATAGACCCCCGAGGACAAACCCCCCCCCCCCCCACATTAGTATAGACCCCCCAGGACAACCACCCCCCCCCCCCACATTGGTATAGACCCCCCCAGGACAAACCACCCCCCCACATTAGTATAGACCTCCCAGGACAAACCCCCCCCCCCCCACATTGGTATAGACCCCCCCAGGACAAACCCCCCCCCCACATTAGTATAGACCCCCCAGGACAAACCCCCCCCCCCCACATTAGTAGACCCCCTAGGACAACCCCCCCCCCACATTAGTATAGACCCCCCAGGACAAACCCCCCCCCACATTAGTATAGACCCCCCAGACAACCCCCCCACATTAGTATAACCCCCCCAGGACAAACCCCCCCACATTAGTATAGACCCCCCAGGACAACCCCCCCACGTTAGTATAGACCCCCCCTAGACAAACCACCCCCCCCACATTAGTATAGACCCCCCAGGACAACCCCCCCCCCACATTGGTATAGACCCCCCCTAGACAAACCACCCCCCACCACTAGGCTAATTAAAACCACCCGGGCGGCAGCTGGAGAGGACAGTGTGCAGCCGCGCCGCCCGGGTGGAGAACAACAGAGCGTGTGTGATGCTTGTGCTGGTGGGCAGAAGGCGGAAGTTAAACACAGGACTCCTCCTGTGTTTAACTTCCGCCTCCTGCCCACCAGCACCAGCATCACACACGCTCTGTTCTAAACAAGACGGGCTCGGCCACGGAGCGCCCCACCCCCCCGTGGCGTCACTGCGGCCGCGGCTGTGACAGGCGGAGAGAGCCGCGCCACCTACGGACAAGGAGAGGAGGAGGGAGCGGACTCTGGCGCTCCAGCGCCCCACCTCTGTGGCGCCTGGGTGCACTGCACCCGTGCACCCCGGGACGGATCGGCCCTGTAGGGAGGAGCTCAGCTATGAGGAAAGATTAGAGGAACTGAATTGATTTTTTTTCTTAAAAAGTAACTGCAGTCTGCTCACATAATTTGTAATAAAAACATCTTTGCCATTCCGAAGCTTCCCTCCAACCACTTTGCATATTATTTTATATACAGTATCTCAGAAAAGTGAGTACACCCCTCACATTTTTGTGAATATTTTATTATATCAATCAAGTAAATCAGAGCTGCAGAGCTGGAGGTGTGCCTCTGTGTGTTTATTTAAATCCAGGAAGTGAACAGGCAGCAGCTTCACTTGCCCACAGTTAAAATGGATGCAGTCAGACTTAGTGGAGAATGATTTCTGCAGAATATTTGTCAAGTACAGAATCACAGTATCTCACAAAAGTGAGTACGCTCACTACTTTACATTGTAGCAAAGTGCCATTTCTTCAGTGTTGTCACATGAAAAAATACTGTATATACTCGTGTATTGGGCGGCACAGTGGTGTAGTGGTTAGCACTCTCACCTAGCAGTAAGAAGGGTCGCTGGTTCGAATCCCAACCACGACACTTCCTGCCTGGAGTTTGCATGTTCTCCCTGTGTTGGGTTTCCTCTGGGTACTCCGGTTTCCTCCCACAATCCAAAGACATGCAGGTAGGTTAATTGGCTTCTGTCCAAAAAAAAAAAAATTGGCCCTAGTATATGAATGGGGACCTTGGATTGTGGGCTCCTTGAGGGTAGGAACTGATGTGAGTGTGCAATGTACAGGGATGGGGACAATCGTAGACACTTGCTCAGGTTGAACTGGATGGACTGATGTCTTTTTCAACCTTACTAACTATGAAACTATAAGCCGAGTTTTTCAGCACATTTTTTTATGCTGAAAATGCCCCCCACGGCTTATACTTGAGTCAAGCACTTTTCTGCAGCAGAGAATAACATTTTCAGAATGTATCTCGGGGCCACTTGGTGCTAGGAACCCCAAATTTGGTATGCAAACCCAGTGCAACTAGCACTACAACATATCCAGATGGGGTTCCTAGCACCAAGTGACCCCGAGATTCGGGGCCCCAAAGTCGGTCAACTGTGTCCATCCGCAGCAATGCAGCTAGGGGGCATTTAGGAACCCTTAACTACCAAGTTTAAAGTTTGGGGGACCTGAGGCATGCAAATGGGAACAGTGAGGCTGCAAATGGGAATTGTTGACCCTCTTTTCCACTTATACTTGTATATACGGTATATTAAGATCTTTACAAAAATATATATACAGGTCCTTCTCAAAAAATTTGCATATTGTGATAAAGTTCATTATTTTCTGTAATGTACTGATAAACATTAGACTTTCATATATTTTAGATTCATTACACACAACTGAAGTAGTTCAAGCCTTTTCTTGTTTTAATATTGATGATTTTGGCATACAGCTCATGAAAACCCCAAATTCCTATCTCAAAAAATTAGCATATTTCATCCGACCAATAAAAGAAAAGTGTTTTAAATACAAAAAAAGTCAACCTTCAAATAATTATGTTCAGTTATGCACTCAATACTTGGTCGGGAATCCTTTTGCAGAAATGACTGCTTCAATGCGGCGTGGCATGGAGGCAATCAGCCTGTGGCACTGCTGAGGTGTTATGGAGGCCCAGGATGCTTCGATAGCGGCCTTAAGCTCATCCAGAGTGTTGGGTCTTGCATCTCTCAACTTTCTCTTCCCAATATCCCACAGATTCTCTATGGGGTTCAGGTCAGGAGAGTTGGCAGGTCAATTGAGCACAGTAATACCATGGTCAGTAAACCATTTACCAGTGGTTTTGGCACTGTGAGCAGGTGCCAGGTCGTGCTGAAAAATGAAATCTTCATCTCCATAAAGCTTTTCAGCAGATGGAAGCATGAAGTGCTCCAAAATCTCCTGATAGCTAGCTGCATTGACCCTGCCCTTGATAAAACACAGTGGACCAACACCAGCAGCTGACATGGCACCCCAGACCATCACTGACTGTGGGTACTTGACACTGGACTTCAGGCATTTTGGCATTTCCCTCTCCCCAGTCTTCCTCCAGACTCTGGCACCTTGATTTCCAAATGACATGCAAAATTTGATTTCATCCGAAAAAAGTACTTTGGACCACTGAGCAACAGTCCAGTGCTGCTTCTCTGTAGCCCAGGTCAGGCGCTTCTGCCGCTGTTTCTGGTTCAAAAGTGGCTTGACCTGGGGAATGCGGCACCTGTAGCCCATTTCCTGCACACGCCTGTACACGGTGGCTCTGGATGTTTCTACTCCAGACTCAGTCCACTGCTTCCGCAGGTCCTCCAAGGTCTGGAATCGGTCCTTCTCCACAATCTTCCTCAGGGTCCGGTCACCTCTTCTCGTTGTGCAGCGTTTTCTGCCACACTTTTTCCTTCCCACAGACTTCCCACTGAGGTGCCTTGATACAGCACTCTGGGAACAGCCTATTCGTTCAGAAATTTCTTTCTGTGTCTTACCCTCTTGCTTGAGGGTGTCAATGATGGCCTTCTGGACAGCAGTCAGGTCGGCAGTCTTACCCATGATTGCGGTTTTGAGTAATGAACCAGGTTGGGAGTTTTTAAAAGCCTCAGGAATCTTTTGCTGGTGTTTAGAGTTAATTAGTTGATTCAGATGAATAGGTTAATAGCTCGTTTAGAGAACCTTTTCATGATATGCTAATTTTTTGAGATAGGAATTTTGGGTTTTCATGAGCTGTATGCCAAAATCATCAATATTAAAACAAGAAAAGGCTTGAACTACTTCAGTTGTGTGTAATGAATCTAAAATATATAAGAAGTCTAATGTACATTACAGAAAATAATGAACTTTATCACAATATGCTAATTTTTTGAGAAGGACCTGTATATATACATACTCTGCATCCAGTGTAGCCTATATTTGCAGTGTATTCGGTGGTGTACTGTTTCTAATACACTTCAGGCAGTGTAGTAATATATATATATATATATATATATATATATCTCAAAAAGTTAGTAAAAAATTTATCGCAGTCCAATTACTGAAAGTAAAATTACTAAAACAGCGCTAAAAAACAGAGATTAGTCCAATCGTGAAAATCATAAATAATGTCCCATACACCTTGCAATCCACATCGGATGTATAGTATAGTGATATACAGTTCAAAATGAGGAGTTGGTTTAAGGTCGGCAAATTCAGGGTTAATAACGGAAAGTGCACCTGTCACCAGATATACAGTCCACCACGTGTAGCACACTCCCCCTGGGGGCAAAACTCACCAGATTAAACTGGGTATAAAGGCACTCAATCAAACCATGCAGATCATAAGCCACGTCTTATTTCCTCATCCTTATCAAAGATAGCCAGGTGCGCAGGGGTTACGACTAGGGATGAGCCGAACACCCCCGGGTTCGGTTCGCACCAGAACCTTCGAACGGACCGAAAGTTTGCGCGAATTTTCGAACCCTATACGTTATAATGGACGCGAACGTTCAAAATCAAAAGTGCTAATTACAACGGCCAATATGCATGTTAATGTCATAAAACAGGTTTGGGGACCCGGGTCCTGCCCCAGGGGACATATATCAATGAAAAAAGAATAGCTTTAAAAACTAACGTTTTTTCGGGAGCAGTCATTTTAATGATGCATAAAGTGAAAAAAAAAAGTGAAATTTTCCTTTAAATATGGTACCTGGGGGGTGTCTAAAGTATGCCTGTGAAGTGGCATGTGTTTCCCGTGTTTAGAACTGTCCTTGCACAAAATGACATTTGTAAAGGAAAAAAAGAAGCCATTTAAAACCACTTGCGGCTTTAGGTTTGTTCTTAAGTAGAATCTGAACAGGTACATTATGAAGTGTAGCTCCATCCCAAAAAAATCTATTTTTAAGCTTTTTGGAGAACATAGGGAGGGGTTATCACCCCTGTAACATTTGCTGTCTTTGCACATCTGTTCAGAACATGTCACCTCACTTTCCGTCCCAATGACAAATGTTTTTGGAAAAAGTGGGGTTTTAATTGAAACAAGGATTGGTGATAAAGTATCAGTAGAGAGGAGATACCTTTTTCCCAAATTAAATCTAACAGGATAGAATTTCCCTTCCTAGGGGTAGATTTCCTCTCACTTCCTGTTTTCTCTTTCCATTTGCAAGTAGGAGTCGTTTGTAAGTTGGATGTTTGAAAGTAGGGGCCTGGCGTATATACTCTGCAGAAATTTGCCCTATTAGATGTTGGTGTAGCCACAAGACTGGTGGGCACAGGAATGGGCCCTGCTGTGAGTTAATAGATCAAGATTTGTAATTGCATGCACCTGTTGAACAGGGCAGAAAAATTGGGGGTGGTGGTGGTGGTGGACGGTGTTGCCACAAGACTGTAAGCTCTCACAGTTACTCTTGGTGGGCGCAGGAATGGGCCCTGCTGTGAGTTATTAGATCAAGATTTGTAATTGCAAGCACCTGATGAACAGGGCAGAAAAATTGGGCCTTTGGCGTGGTGGTGGACGGTGTTGCCACAAGACTGTAGGCCCTCATAGTTTACTCTTGGTGGGCGCAGGAATGGGCCCTGCTGTGAACTATTAGATCAAGATTTGTAATTACCCGCCCCTGTTAAACAGGGGCTGTAAAATTGTGCCTTAGGCACTGGTGCTGGTGCCACAACACTGCAACCCCTCACAGATACTGTACTTGGAGCACAGCAGTCACACGTGTTGCGAAGCATTTTTTAAAAAAAATTGTAATTACCCGCCCCTGTTAAACAGGGGCTGAAAAATTGTGCCTTAGGCACTGGTGCTGGTGCCACAACACTGCAACCCCTCACAGATACTGTACTTGGAGCACAGCAGTCACACGTGTTGCGAAGCATTTTTTTAAAAAATTGTAATTACCCGCCCCTGTTAAACAGGGGCTGAAAAATTGTGCCTTAGGCACTGGTGCTGGTGCCACAACACTGCAACCCCTCACAGATACTGTACTTGGAGCACAGCAGTCACACGTGTTGCGAAGCATTTTTTTAAAAAATTGTAATTACCCGCCCCTGTTAAACAGGGCTGAAAAATTGTGCCTTAGGCACTGGTGCTGGTGCCACAACACTGCAACCCCTCACAGATACTGTACTTGGAGCACAGCAGTCACACGTGTTGCGAAGCATTTTTATAAAAAAATTGTAAGTACACGCCCCTGTTAAACAGGGGCTGAAAAATTGTGCCTTAGGCACTGGTGCTGGTGCCACAACACTGCAACCCCTCACAGATACTGTACTTGGAGCACAGCAGTCACACGTGTTGCGAAGCATTTTTTTCTAAAAATTGTATGTACACGCCCCTGTTAAACAGGGGCTGAAAAATTGTGCCTTAGGCACTGGTGTGGTGGCTAAGGATGGGCCCGGTGCTCGATGCGAAACCCACGTTCGCATCGAGCACCGGGCGTTCGCTCGCTCGGCGAGCCCAGAACTATTTTGGCCGCTCGCATCACGTTCGTGTGATGCGAGCGGCCCCGCAATGCATTGCGGCCGGCGCGGCCGACGCAGTGCATTGCTGGCTGATGATTGGCCAAGCATGCACTGTGACCCCGCATGCTTGGCCAATCACAGCCCCGGAAACTCGAAGAGCCATAATTGGCTACAGGCAGGACGCCTGTAGCCAATTACAGCTCAGGGGCTGTAGTACACGCCCCCCCCTATAAAACGCCGCCACGCCGTCTGCGCCGGTCACATGCTGTTCCGGCGCAGATTGAGCAGGCTGTTCCTGTGACACTCTGCTGCATTTAGATAGATAGAGAGAGAGATTCACTTGCAGAGATTGAGTTAGATAGATTCAGTTACAAAGATTGATTGACAAAGAGGGGCTTGTAGTGTGCTCGTGGCAGGCAGGCAGAGCTCCTATATTTTGTTACCAGAAGCACCTATAGGACTTGTAGTGTGTTCGTGGCAGGCAGGCAGAGCTCCTATATTTTGTTACCAGAAGCACCTATAGGACTTGTAGTGTGTTAGTGGCAGGCAGGCAGAGCTCCTATATTTTGTTACCAGAAGCACCTATAGGACTTGTAGTGTGTTAGTGACAGGCAGGCAGAGCTCCTATATTTTGTTACCAGAAGCACCTATAGGACTTGTAGTGTGTTAGTGGCAGGCAGGCAGAGCTCCTATATTTTGTTACCAGAAGCACCTATAGGACTTGTAGTGTGTTAGTGACAGGCAGGCAGAGCTCCTATATTTTGTTACCAGAAGCACCTATAGGACTTGTAGTGTGTTAGTGACAGGCAGGCAGAGCTCCTATATTTTGTTACCAGAAGCACCTATAGGACTTGTAGTGTGTTAGTGGCAGGCAGGCAGAGCTCCTATATTTTGTTACCAGAAGCACCTATAGGACTTGTAGTGTGTTAGTGACAGGCAGGCAGAGCTCCTATATTTTGTTACCAGAAGCACCTATAGGACTTGTAGTGTGTTAGTGGCAGGCAGGCAGAGCTCCTATATTTTGTTACCAGAAGCACCTATAGGACTTGTAGTGTGTTCGTGGCAGGCAGGCAGAGCTCCTATATTTTGTTCCCAGAAGCACCTATAGGACTTGAAGTGTGTTAGTCCCATCACACACACAGAGCTATATTTTTCTTCCCAGAAGCACCTATAGGACTTGAAGTGTGTTAGTCCCATTACACACAAAGAGCTATACTTTGTTCCCAGAAGCACCTATAGGACTTGAAGTGTGTTAGTCCCATTACACACACAGAGCTATATTTTCTTCCCAGAAGCACCTATAGGACTTGAAGTGTGTTAGTCCCATTACACACACACACAGAGCTATATTTTCTTCCCCAGAAGCACCTATAGGACTTGAAGTGTGTTAGTCCCATTACACACACAGAGCTATATTTTCTTCCCAGAAGCACCTATAGGACTTGAAGTGTGTTAGTCCCATTACACACACAGAGCTATATTTTCTTCCCAGAAGCACCTATAGGACTTGAAGTGTGTTAGTCCCATTACACACACAGAGCTATATTTTCTTCCCAGAAGCACCTATAGGACTTGAAGTGTGTTAGTCCCATCACACACACAGAGCTATATATTTTGTTCCCAGAAGCACCTATAGGACTTGAAGTGTGTTAGTCCCATTACACACACAGAGCTATATTTTGTTCCCAGAAGCACCTATAGGACTTGAAGTGTGTTAGTCCCATCACACACACAGAGCTATATTTTGTTCCCAGAAGCACCTATAGGACTTGAAGTGTGTTAGTCCCATTACACACACAGAGCTAGTCCCATTACACACACAGAGCTATATTTTGTTCCCAGAAGCACCTATAGGACTTGAAGTGTGTTAGTCCCATCCCACACACACAGAGCTATATTTTCTTCCCAGAAGCACCTATAGGACTTGAAGTGTGTTAGTCCCATTACACACACACACACAGAGCTATATTTTCTTCCCAGAAGCACCTATAGGACTTGAAGTGTGTTAGTCCCATTACACACACAGAGCTATATTTTCTTCCCAGAAGCACCTATAGGACTTGAAGTGTGTTAGTCCCATCACACACACAGAGCTATATTTTCTTCCCAGAAGCACCTATAGGACTTGAAGTGTGTTAGTCCCATTACACACACAGAGCTATATTTTCTTCCCAGAAGCACCTATAGGACTTGAAGTGTGTTAGTCCCATTACACACACAGAGCTATATTTTCTTCCCAGAAGCACCTATAGGACTTGAAGTGTGTTAGTCCCATTACACACACAGAGCTATATTTTGTTCCCAGAAGCACCTATAGGACTTGAAGTGTGTGTTAGTCCCATCACACACACAGAGCTATATTTTCTTCCCAGAAGCACCTATAGGACTTGAAGTGTGTTAGTCCCATTACACACACAGAGCTATATTTTCTTCCCAGAAGCACCTATAGGACTTGAAGTGTGTTAGTCCCATTACACACACAGAGCTATATTTTCTTCCCAGAAGCACCTATAGGACTTGAAGTGTGTTAGTCCCATTACACACACAGAGCTATATTTTCTTCCCAGAAGCACCTATAGGACTTGAAGTGTGTTAGTCCCATTACACACACAGAGCTATATATTTTCTTCCCAGAAGCACCTATAGGACTTGAAGTGTGTTAGTCCCATCACACACACAGAGCTATATTTTGTTCCCAGAAGCACCTATAGGACTTGAAGTGTGTTAGTCCCATTACACACACAGAGCTATATTTTGTTCCCAGAAGCACCTATAGGACTTGAAGTGTGTTAGTCCCATCACACACACAGAGCTATATTTTGTTCCCAGAAGCACCTATAGGACTTGAAGTGTGTTAGTCCCATTACACACAAAGAGCTATATTTTGTTCCCAGAAGCACCTATAGGACTTGAAGTGTGTTAGTCCCATTACACACACAGAGCTATATTTTCTTCCCAGAAGCACCTATAGGACTTGAAGTGTGTTAGTCCCATTACACACACAGAGCTATATATTTCTTCCCAGAAGCACCTATAGGACTTGAAGTGTGTTAGTCCCATTACACACACAGAGCTATATTTTCTTCCCCAGAAGCACCTATAGGACTTGAAGTGTGTTAGTCCCATAACACACACAGAGCTATATTTTCTTCCCAGAAGCACCTATAGGACTTGAAGTGTGTTAGTCCCATCACACACACAGAGCTATATTTTCTTCCCAGAAGCACCTATAGGACTTGAAGTGTGTTAGTCCCATTACACACACAGAGCTATATTTTCTTCCCAGAAGCACCTATAGGACTTGTAGTGTGTTAGTCCCATTACACACACAGAGCTATATTTTTTCCCAGAAGCACCTATAGACTTGAAGTGTGTTAGTCCCATTACACACACACAGAGCTATATTTTCTTCCCAGAAGCACCTATAGGACTTGAAGTGTGTTAGTCCCATTACACACACAGAGCTATATTTTGTTCCCAGAAGCACCTATAGGACTTGAAGTGTGTTAGTCCCATCACACACACAGAGCACCTATATTTTCTTCCCAGAAGCACCTATAGGACTTGAAGTGTGTTAGTCCCATCACACACACAGAGCTATATTTTCTTCCCAGAAGCACCTATAGGACTTGAAGTGTGTTAGTCCCATTACACACACAGAGCTATATTTTTCTTCCCAGAAGCACCTATAGGACTTGAAGTGTGTTAGTCCCATCACACACACAGAGCTATATTTTCTTCCCAGAAGCACCTATAGGACTTGAAGTGTGTTAGTCCCATTACACACACAGAGCTATATTTTGTTCCCAGAAGCACCTATAGGACTTGAAGTGTGTTAGTCCCATCACACACACAGAGCTATATTTTGTTCCCAGAAGCACCTATAGGACTTGAAGTGTGTTAGTCCCATTACACACACAGAGCTATATTTTGTTCCCAGAAGCACCTATAGGACTTGAAGTGTGTTAGTCCCATTACACACACAGAGCTATATTTTCTTCCCAGAAGCACCTATAGGACTTGAAGTGTGTTAGTCCCATTACACACACAGAGCTATATTTTCTTCCCAGAAGCACCTATAGGACTTGAAGTGTGTTAGTCCCATTACACACACAGAGCTATATTTTCTTCCCAGAAGCACCTATAGGACTTGAAGTGTGTTAGGCCCATTACACACACAGAGCTATATTTTTCTTCCCAGAAGCACCTATAGGACTTGAAGTGTGTTAGTCCCATTACACACACAGAGCTATATTTTTCTTCCCAGAAGCACCTATAGGACTTGAAGTGTGTTAGTCCCATCACACACACAGAGCTATATTTTCTTCCCAGAAGCACCTATAGGACTTGAAGTGTGTTAGTCCCATTACACACAGAGAGCTATATTTTCTTCCCAGAAGCACCTATAGGACTTGAAGTGTGTTAGTCCCATCACACACACAGAGCTATATTTTCTTCCCAGAAGCACCTATAGGACTTGAAGTGTGTTAGTCCCATTACACACACAGAGCTATATTTTCTTCCCAGAAGCACCTATAGGACTTGAAGTGTGTTAGTCCCATACACACACAGAGCTATATTTTCTTCCCAGAAGCACCTATAGGACTTGAAGTGTGTTAGTCCCATTACACACACAGAGCTATATTTTCTTCCCAGAAGCACCTATAGGACTTGAAGTGTGTTAGTCCCATTACACACACAGAGCTATATTTTCTTCCCAGAAGCACCTATAGGACTTGAAGTGTGTTAGTCCCATCACACACACAGAGCTATATTTTCTTCCCAGAAGCACCTATAGGACTTGAAGTGTGTTAGTCCCATTACACACACAGAGCTATATTTTCTTCCCAGAAGCACCTATAGGACTTGAAGTGTGTTAGTCCCATTACACACACAGAGCTATATTTTCTTCCCAGAAGCACCTATAGGACTTGAAGTGTGTTAGTCCCATTACACACACAGAGCTATATTTTTTTCCCAGAAGCACCTATAGGACTTGAAGTGTGTTAGTCCCATTACACACACAGAGCTATATTTTCTTCCCAGAAGCACCTATAGGACTTGAAGTGTGTTAGTCCCATCACACACACAGAGCTATATTTTGTTCCCAGAAGCACCTATAGGACTTGAAGTGTGTTAGTCCCATTACACACACAGAGCTATATATTTTGTTCCCAGAAGCACCTATAGGACTTGAAGTGTGTTAGTCCCATCACACACACAGAGCTATATTTTGTTCCCAGAAGCACCTATAGGACTTGAAGTGTGTTAGTCCCATTACACACACAGAGCTATATTTTGTTCCCAGAAGCACCTATAGGACTTGAAGTGTGTTAGTCCCATTACACACACAGAGCTATATTTTCTTCCCAGAAGCACCTATAGGACTTGAAGTGTGTTAGTCCCATTACACACACAGAGCTATATTTTTCTTCCCAGAAGCACCTATAGGACTTGAAGTGTGTTAGTCCCATTACACACACAGAGCTATATTTTCTTCCCAGAAGCACCTATAGGACTTGAAGTGTGTTAGTCCCATTACACACACAGAGCTATATTTTCTTCCCAGAAGCACCTATAGGACTTGAAGTGTGTTAGTCCCATCACACACACAGAGCTATATTTTCTTCCCAGAAGCACCTATAGGACTTGAAGTGTGTTAGTCCCATTACACACACAGAGCTATATTTTCTTCCCAGAAGCACCTATAGGACTTGAAGTGTGTTAGTCCCATCACACACACAGAGCTATATTTTCTTCCCAGAAGCACCTATAGGACTTGAAGTGTGTTAGTCCCATCACACACACAGAGCTATATATTTTCTTCCCAGAAGCACCTATAGGACTTGAAGTGTGTTAGTCCCATCACACACACAGAGCTATATTTTGTTCCCAGAAGCACCTATAGGACTTGAAGTGTGTTAGTCCCATCACACACACAGAGCTATATTTTCTTCCCAGAAGCACCTATAGGACTTGAAGTGTGTTAGTCCCATACACACACAGAGCTATATTTTCTTTCCCAGAAGCACCTATAGGACTTGAAGTGTGTTAGTCCCATACACACACAGAGCTATATTTTTCTTCCCAGAAGCACCTATAGGACTTGTAGTGTGTTAGTGGCATCACACAGAGCTCCTATATTTTGTTCCCAGAAGCACCTTATAGGACTTGAAGTGTGTTAGTCCCATTACACACACAGAGCTATATTTTCTTCCCAGAAGCACCTATAGGACTTGTAGTGTGTTAGTGCAGGCAGGCAGAGCTCCTATATTTTGTTACCAGAAGCACCTATAGGACTTGTAGTGTGTTCGTGGCATCACACAGAGCTCCTATATTTTGTTCCCAGAAGCACCTATAGGACTTGAAGTGTGTTAGTCCCATTACACACACAGAGCTATATTTTCTTCCCAGAAGCACCTATAGGACTTGAAGTGTGTTAGTCCCATCACACACACAGAGCTATATTTTCTTCCCAGAAGCACCTATAGGACTTGAAGTGTGTTAGTCCCATCACACAGAGCTCCTCTATTTTCTTTGCATAAGCACCCACAGGACTTCTAGTGTGTTAGTGGCATCACACAGAGCTCCTATATATTCTTCTCAGCAGCACCCACAGGACTTCTAGTGTGTTAGTGGCATCACACAGAGCTCCTCTATTTTCTTTGCAGAAGCACCCACAGGACTTCTAGTGTGTTAGTGGCATCACACAGAGCTCCTCTATTTCTTTGCAGAAGCACCCACAGGACTTCTAGTGTGTTAGTGGCATCACACAGAGCTCCTCTATTTTCTTTGCAGAAGCACCCACAGGACTTCTAGTGTGTTAGTGGCATCACACAGAGCTCCTCTATTTTCTTTGCAGAAGCACCCATAGGACTTCTAGTGTGTTAGTGGCATCACACAGAGCTCCTATATTTTCTTTGCAGAAGCACCCACAGGACTTCTAGTGTGTTAGTGGCATCACACAGAGCTCCTCTATTTTCTTTGCAGAAGCACCCACAGGACTTCTAGTGTGTTAGTGGCATCACACAGAGCTCCTCTATTTTCTTTGCAGAAGCACCCATAGGACTTCTAGTGTGTTAGTGGCATCACACAGAGCTCCTATATATTCTTCTCAGCAGCACCCACAGGACTTCTAGTGTGTTAGTGGCATCACACAGAGCTCCTCTATTTTCTTTGCAGAAGCACCCACAGGACTTCTAGTGTGTTAGTGGCATCACACAGAGCTCCTCTATTTTCTTTGCAGAAGCACCCATAGGACTTCTAGTGTGTTAGTGGCATCACACAGAGCTCCTATATATTCTTCTCAGCAGCACCCACAGGACTTCTAGTGTGTTAGTGGCATCACACAGAGCTCCTATATTTTCTTTGCAGAAGCACCTATAGGACTTCTAGTGTGTTAGTGGCATCACACAGAGCTCCTCTATTTTCTTTGCAGAAGCACCCACAGGACTTCTAGTGTGTTAGTGGCATCACACAGAGCTCCTCTATTTTCTTTGCAGAAGCACCCATAGGACTTCTAGTGTGTTAGTGGCATCACACAGAGCTCCTATATTTTCTTCTCAGCAGCACCCACAGGACTTCTAGTGTGTTAGTGGCATCACACAGAGCTCCTATATTTTCTTTGCAGAAGCACCTATAGGACTTCTAGTGTGTTAGTGGCATCACACAGAGCTCCTCTATTTTCTTTGCAGAAGCACCACAGGACTTCTAGTGTGTTAGTGGCATCACACAGAGCTCCTATATTTTTCTTCTCAGCAGCACCCACAGGACTTCTAGTGTGTTAGTGGCATCACACAGAGCTCCTATATTTTCTTTGCAGAAGCACCTATAGGACTTCTAGTGTGTTAGTGGCATCACACAGAGCTCCTATATTTTCTTCTCAGCAGCACCCACAGGACTTCTAGTGTGTTAGTGGCATCACACAGAGCTCCTATATTTTCTTTGCAGAAGCACCATAGGACTTCTAGTGTGTTAGTGGCATCACACAGAGCTCCTATATTTTCTTCTCAGCAGCACCCACAGGACTTCTAGTGTTAGTGGCATCACACACAGAGCTCCTATATATTCTTCTCAGCAGCACCCACAGGACTTCTAGTGTGTTAGTGGCATCACACAGAGCTCCTATATTTTCTTTGCAGAAGCACCCATAGGACTTCTAGTGTGTTAGTGGCATCACACAGAGCTCCTATATTTTCTTCTCAGCAGCACCCACAGGACTTCTAGTGTGTTAGTGGCATCACACAGAGCTCCTATATTTTCTTTGCAGAAGCACCTATAGGACTTCTAGTGTGTTAGTGGCATCACACAGAGCTCCTATATTTTCTTCTCAGCAGCACCCACAGGACTACCGACTACAATGGCTGGAAGACCGCCAAGGGAGGCAGAGCGTGCAGAGCCAAGAACACAGGGCAGACAGTCTCTGTTTCTAGTGGACGTGGCCGTGGACGTGGACGTGGTCGTGCATCGTCATCAGCACGTGGCCATGGGACACGCGCGTCTTTGTTTTCGGCAGCTGGACATGTGGAGCCGCATCATGCTGAAGGCTTGGTAGAATGGATGACCAAGCCCTCCTCATCCTCCTCATCCTCTCTCACCCAGGCTCAGGGTACTGACAGAGCATCATCAGCCACCCCTTCCCTAGACCCACCATGTCCTCCTGAGGAGTCCCCCGAACTCTTTGAGCACAGTGTTGGGTACATGCTCCAGGAGGATGCCCAACGATTCGAAGGCTCGATGACGATACCCAGCTTGAGGAATCTGGCAGTACAGTTCCACCAGCTGCAGCTTACTGCCAGGTTTGCTCTAGTGGTGAAGAGGGAGGGGATGATGAGGTCACTGACTCCACGTGGGTGCCTCAAGGGAGAGAGGATGAGGAGGAGGACGAGGAGGAGGAGGATGCGGCGTCACATGTCCAACGAGGCAGGATGCCCCCTGGAGGCCAGGTAGAGCCAGCACAGCAACTGTACAACACCGCAGAGCTCCGCCTGTGCAGGGCGCTGCCTCTGCACGTTATCAGAAAAGTTCTTTGGTGTGGGCTGTGGGGGGGATTTACCCCTCCCCCTAATATGAAAGATTGAATTATTATGTTTGATTGTCATTGAGACCGGTTTGTTGTGTTGTTTAGATTATTTTTCTTTCTGGTTGATGGTATAGGAATATGTTTGTTTCATATAGGTTAATGGGGGGGGGTGATGGGGTTCGTGTATTACTATTATGGGGGGGGTAGAAGGGTGGGGTTTGTTGTTAGGTCAATTTTATGATTATGCAATTTTATTTTTATTTAGATAATTTTAATATGAGGAATTTATTAATATATTGATTTTTAATCTATATGTAAAATATAATTTTGAAAATATGAGATTGATTTTTAAGAAATATAATAAAATTAATAATATATAATGAATTAAATTGATGATAAATGAAAGAATATAAAATGTATAAAAAATTATGATAAAAATTAATAAAAATTAAATTTATGAGAAAATCATGATAAATGAATAATATATATAAAAATAATATAAAAAAAATATAAACCCCAAACAATAAACCCCCCCCCCCCCCCCCCCCCCCCCCCAAAATACAATAATATGATGATGACATAATAATAAATTATGAGCCCCCGCCAAAACCCCCCCCGAAGGATGAATTTAAATGATCAATATATGATAATCAATGAAAATATGTTATATGATATGATAATGAATATTGATAAATATATGGATGATAAGAAATATATATAATGTAATATGATGAGAAAATAATGGAATTATCGAATATAATAAAATGTAATATAATGAGAATAATAAAATGATGAAAATAAAATATTAAAAATAATGAAATATAATATATATTATTAAAAAATATGAATAAACTATATTGATGTATTCATAAAAATATTTGATAATGAAAAAAATAAAAATTGATGATAATATAACAATTATAAGATAAAGATATTGAGAGATGAATTAGAATAATATATGATATTTGTAATGTAATATGAAATGATGAGGATAATATATAAATAATAAAAAATTAAATGATGATGAATGAAAAAATGAGAATATAAAATGAATATATAATAATGATAATTTTTTTATATAGTATTGTAAATGATATATGATATTGTGTCAATATGATAAAATATTGTAAAAAAAATTTGAGATAATAAATATGAAAAAAAATTAATATGATAAAATGTAAAAAAAAATGATGATATGATGAAATAATGATGAATGAATAAATTTTTAAATTTAGTATATAATGTTATAATTTATAATATATGATAAGAATGATGATAAATATGAATAATGATATATAATGAATGTTGATATGATAAAATATTAATAATGTGATTGATCAATCAAAATGATGAATTGAATGATAATACAAATGATATATGTTAATAATTATGAAAAATATGATAATATTTTGATATGATAATGGAATTGAAATTAAGATGATATATGAAAAATGGAAATGATGAAATAATAATATATTGTTAAATGATGAATATAATAATGATTGAATTTAAAAAATGATGATATATATGAATATGATGTGTATATATAATGAATAATGATATCGAATATAATGTATAAAATTAATTATGATTAAGATATTATAATTATAATGTAATATATCATATGATAATATGATTATGACATATGAATGATAAATAATTGAATTATAAATGAATGATATAATAAATAATGATAATGATGCTTTGGAAATATAATAGATGATATGAATGATATTTCATGAATATATGTTGAAATCAATAGGATATGAAAATTTTGATGAATGAATATTGATATGTAAGGTGACGAGTAATAATGAATTATGAATGATCTTAATTTGATATGAATGAATGATATGGATATATATATGGTAGGCAGAATGATAATTAAAATGATAATATGATCTAATATGAAAATTGTATGAATATGTATGAATGATTGTATGATGAATTAATTGTAATAATAGATTGAAATGAATTGAAAAAATAATGTATAACGCTATGATATTGAAATAATGAGTTGAATGAATGATGGAATATATGTGATTATTATATTTTTATGAAAAATTTATGATAATGAATGTGGTGTAAATGAATGCAATTATCTATTGAGCATGTTGACTATACATGAATATGTAAATATGATATAATATATATGTATGATGAATAGAATATGGATTATAATGTGAAATGAGTGAATCGAATTCTGACTGGATCATAAATTTGAATTGATTATCAATGAAATATATTGTAATATTTGAATATAATTTATAATTATGATAATTGTGGGCCTTTTTTGAGACGAGTGCAGCAGATCGCACCACTGCTATTTGCAATATTGTCTCAAGCGTATCTCGCGTGGCCAAAACATCAGCCGCTTGGGCACGACAAGCATGACCAGACATATGGCGACCTGCCATGCAGCTCGTTGGCAGGCACACATAAAAGACCCACACCAAAGAACTAAGCGGACCTCTCCTTGCTCCTCCTCAGCTGGGATCTCCATCCCCACTACACCTTCAGTCCTCTCTGAAAGCTGCTCTGAGAGGACTGAAGGTGTAGAATTCGGTGTGTCACAACCAAGTACTTGCAGTACACCGACGTCCGAATGCAGCAGGCAAATTTCCCTGCCCCAGCTGCTGGACCGTAGAAAGAAGTACACTCCCAGCCATCCACATGCCCAGCGGTTGAATGCTAGCCTTGCTAAATTGCTAGCACTTCAACTGCTGCCTTTTCAGTTGGTAGACTCGGCCCCTTCCGTGAGTTTGTTCAATGTGCGGTTCCTCAGTGGCAGGTTCCCAAACGCCACTTTTTCTCGCGGAAGGCGATTCCGTCTCTCTACCGGCATGTGGAGGGCAATGTCCATGCCTCGCTGGACAGGGCGGTCAGCGGTAAGGTGCATATTACCGCTGACTCATGGTCCAGCAGGCATGGACAGGGACGGTACCTTTCTTTCACGGCCCATTGGGTCACTCTATTGGCAGCTGGGAGGGATGCAGGACAAGGTGCAGTAGTGTTGGAGGTTGTTCCGCCACCACGCCTCCAAAACGCGACTACTGCTACTGGTTGTGACACACCTCTCTCCTCCACCCCCTCCTCTTCTTCTTCCTCCAGTGCTCTGTCCTTGGAACCAGCGGTGCTCCGTAGGCGTACAAGGGGCTACGCAAGTACGCAGGCAAAAAGATGCCATGCCGTGCTTGCGCTGGTGTGTTTGGGGGACAGGAGCCACACTGGGCCAGAGGTTCTGGCAGCTCTGCAGGGGCAGGCCGAGAGGTGGTTGACGCCACGTCAGCTTAAGCCAGGAATGGTCGTTTCAGACAATGGCACCAACCTCCTCTCCGCCCTGCGACAGGGCAGCTCACCCATGTGCCCTGCATGGCTCACGTCCTCAACCTGGTGGTGCAGCGGTTCTTGGGCAGGTTCCCAGGCTTACAGGATGTCCTGAGGCAGGCCAGGAAAGTCTGTGTGCATTTCCGCCGATCTTATAATGCCAGTGCTCGGCTGACTGAGCTGCAAAAGGAGCTGAACCTGCCCAAGAACCGCCTAATATCTGACATGCCCACCAGGTGGAACTCAACGTTGGCCATGCTGCAGCGACTGCACACGCAGCAGAGGGCCATCAATGAGTACCTTTGCGACTACGGCACCAGGACAGGGTCAGGGGAGCTTGGGTTTTTTTCCCCACGTCAGTGGAGCATGATCAGGGATGCATGCACTGTCCTCTCACCATTTGAGGAGGCCACGAGGATGGTGAGCAGTGACAGTGCATGCATCAGTGACACTGTCCCTCTTGTCCACCTGTTGGAGCATACGCTGCGTGGGATAATGGACAGGGCACTTGAGGCAGAACAGAGGCAGGAAGAGGAGGACTTCCTTGCCTCTCAAGGCCCCCTTTATCCGGACAGTGTTCCTTCTGTCCCACCCATCACACAGGAAGAGGATGAGGAGGAGGAGGAGGAGGAGGAGGATTGTGTGAGCATGGAGGTGGAGCCTGGCACTCAGCATCAGCAGCAGCAGTCTTTTAGGGATGATGTACAGTCCCAACAAGCCAGTGGACTTGTACGTGGCTGGGAGGAGGTGGCTGGCGATCATGTCATCCTCAGTGACCCAGAAGACTCCGGACCGAATGCCTCAGCTAACCTACGCTGCATGGCCTCCCTGATCCTGCAAAGCCTGCGGAAGGATCCTCGTGTTCTTCGGATCAAGGAGAGGGACCATTACTGGCTGGCCACTCTCCTTGATCCGCGGTACAAGGGTAAGGTTGCGGACCTTATCTTGCCGTCGCAGAGGGAGCAGAGGATGAGACATCTCAGGGAGGCCTTGCAGAAAGGTCTGTGCAACGCGTTCCCAGAAACTGGGAGGCTACAAACTCCTGGTCCTGGGCGACGAGTTGCTGAGGCTTCGGTCAGTGGCAGAAGGAGCGGTGGGGAAGGTGGACGTCTGACCGATGCGTTCAGACAATTTTTTAGTCCGCAGCCCCAAGGTATGATCGGTTCCAGCAACCATCGCCAGCGTCTGATATACATGGTGCAGGAATACCTTGGGGCAAGGTCAGACTTGGACACCTTTCCCACCGAAAATCCTCTGGCTTACTGGGTCCTGAGGATGGATCACTGGCCAGAGCTTGCACAGTATGCAATTGAGCTACTGGCCTGTCCTGCCTCCAGCGTTCTTTCCGAAACGCACATTCAGTGCTGCTGAGGATTTGTGACTGATCATAGGGTGCGCCTGTCCACCGCCTCGGTTGATCGACTGACATTCATCAAAATGAATCAGTCTTGGATCACCACCAGCTACCAGGCACCTGAGGCGGATATAACCGAATAATTTTTAATGTCACATCCCTTCAAGACTGCCTATGCTGATGCTGAGTGACTGTCCTCTTATGTTCACTGACTATCCTCTTCCTCCTCCTCAATGATCCATGCCACAGCACCAGTGCCTAAGGCACAATTTTTCAGCCCCTGTTTAACAGGGGCGTGTACTTACAATTTTTTAAAAAAATGCTTCGCAACACGTGTGACTGCTGTGCTCCAAGTACAGTCTCTGTGAGGGCCGTGTTGCAGTGTTGTGGCACCAGCACCAGTGCCTAAGGCACAATTTTTCAGCCCCTGTTTAACAGGGGGCGTGTACTTACAATTTTTTAAAAAAATGCTTCGCAACACGTGTGACTGCTGTGCTCCAAGTACAGTCTCTGTGAGGGCCGTGTTGCAGTGTTGTGGCACCAGCACCAGTGCCTAAGGCACAATTTTTCAGCCCCTGTTTAACAGGGGCGTGTACTTACAATTTTTTAAAAAAATGCTTCGCAACACGTGTGACTGCTGTGCTCCAAGTACAGTCTCTGTGAGGGCCGTGTTGCAGTGTTGTGGCACCAGCACCAGTGCCTAAGGCACAATTTTTCAGCCCCTGTTTAACAGGGGCGTGTACTTACAATTTTTTAAAAAAATGCTTCGCAACACGTGTGACTGCTGTGCTCCAAGTACAGTCTCTGTGAGGGCCGTGTTGCAGTGTTGTGGCACCAGCACCAGTGCCTAAGGCACAATTTTTCAGCCCCTGTTTAACAGGGGCGTGTACTTACAATTTTTTAAAAAAATGCTTCGCAACACGTGTGACTGCTGTGCTCCAAGTACAGTCTCTGTGAGGGCCGTGTTGCAGTGTTGTGGCACCAGCACCAGTGCCTAAGGCACAATTTTTCAGCCCCTGTTTAACAGGGCGTGTACTTACAATTTTTTAAAAAAATGCTTCGCAACACGTGTGACTGCTGTGCTCCAAGTACAGTCTCTGTGAGGGCCGTGTTGCAGTGTTGTGGCACCAGCACCAGTGCCTAAGGCACAATTTTTCAGCCCCTGTTTAACAGGGGCGTGTACTTACAATTTTTTAAAAAAATGCTTCTCAACACGTGTGACTGCTGTGCTCCAAGTACAGTCTCTGTGAGGGCCGTGTTGCAGTGTTGTGGCACCAGCACCAGTGCCTAAGGCACAATTTTTCAGCCCCTGTTTAACAGGGGCGTGTACTTACAATTTTTTAAAAAAATGCTTCGCAACACGTGTGACTGCTGTGCTCCAAGTACAGTCTCTGTGAGGGGTTGCAGTGTTGTGGCACCAGCACCAGTGCCTAAGGCACAATTTTTCAGCCCCTGTTTAACAGGGGCGGGTAATTACAAATCTTGATCTAATAGTTCACAGCAGGGCCCATTCCTGCGCCCACCAAGAGTAACTATGAGGGCCTACAGTCTTGTGGCAACACCGTCCACCACCACCGCCAAAGGCCCAATTTTTCTGCCCTGTTCATCAGGTGCTTGCAATTACAAATCTTGATCTAATAACTCACAGCAGGGCCCATTCCTGCGCCCACCAAGAGTAACTGTGAGAGCTTACAGTCTTGTGGCAAAACCGTCCACCACCACCACCCCCAATTTTTCTGCCCTGTTCAACAGGTGCATGCAATTACAAATCTTGATCTATTAACTCACAGCAGGGCCCATTCCTGTGCCCACCAGTCTTGTGGCTACACCAACATCTAATAGGGCAAATTTCTGCAGAGTATATACGCCAGGCCCCTACTTTCAAACATCCAACTTACAAACGACTCCTACTTGCAAATGGAAAGAGAAAACAGGAAGTGAGAGGAAATCTACCCCTAGGAAGGGAAATTCTATCCTGTTAGATTTAATTTGGGAAAAAGGTATCTCCTCTCTACTGATACTTTATCACCAATCCTTGTTTCAATTAAAACCCCACTTTTCCAAAAACATTTATCATTGGGACGGAAAGTGAGGTGACATGTTCTGAACAGATGTGCAAAGACAGCAAATGTTACAGGGGTGATAACCCCTCCCTATGTTCTCCAAAAAGCTTAAAAATAGATTTTTTTGGGATGGAGCTACACTTCATAATGTACCTGTTCAGATTCTACTTAAGATCAAACCTAAAGCCGCAAGTGGTTTTAAATGGCTTCTTTTTTTCCTTTACAAATGTCATTTTGTGCAAGGACAGTTCTAAACACGGGAAACACATGCCACTTCACAGGCATACTTTGGACACCCCCCAGGTACCATATTTAAAGGAAAATGTCACTTTTTTTTTTTCACTTTATGCATCATTAAAATGACTGCTCCCGAAAAAACGTTAGTTTTTAAAAGTTCTTTTTGCATTGATATATGTCCCCTGGGGCAGGACCCGGGTCCCCAAACCTGTTTTATGACATTAACATGCATATTGGCCGTTGTAATTAGCACTTTTGATTTCGAACGTTCGCGTCCATTATAACGTATAGGGTTCGAAAATTCGCGCGAACTTTCGGTCCGTTCGAAGGTTCTGGTTCGAACCGAACCGGGGGTGTTCGGCTCATCCCTAGTGGTGGCATGGATCATTGAGGAGGAGGAAGAGGATAGTCAGTGAACATAAGAGGACAGTCACTCAGCATCAGCATAGGCAGTCTTGAAGGGATGTGACATTATAAATTATTCGGTTATATCCGCCTCAGGTGCCTGGTAGCTGGTGGTGATCCAAGACTGATTCATTTTGATGAAAGTCAGTCGATCAACCGAGGCGGTGGACAGGCGCACCCTATGATCAGTGACAAATCCTCCAGCAGCACTGAATGTGCGTTCGGAAAGAACGCTGGAGGCAGGACAGGCCAGTAGCTCAATTGCATACTGTGCAAGCTCTGGCCAGTGATCCATCCTCAGGACCCAGTAAGCCAGAGGATTTTCGGTGGGAAAGGTGTCCAAGTCTGACCTTGCCCCAAGGTATTCCTGCACCATGTATATCAGACGCTGGCGATGGTTGCTGGAACCGATCATACCTTGGGGCTGCAGACTAAAAAATTGTCTGAACGCATCGGTCAGACGTCCACCTTCCCCACCGCTCCTTCTGCTACTGACCGAAGCCTCAGCAACTCGTCGCCCAGGACCAGGAGTTTGTAACCTCCCAGTTTCTGGGAACGCGTTGCACAGACCTTTCTGCAAGGCCTCCCTGAGATGTCTCATCCTCTGCTCCCTCTGCGACGGCAAGATAAGGTCCGCAACCTTACCCTTGTACCGCGGATCAAGGAGAGTGGCCAGCCAGTAATGGTCCCTCTCCTTGATCCGAAGAACACGAGGATCCTTCCGCAGGCTTTGCAGGATCAGGGAGGCCATGCAGCGTAGGTTAGCTGAGGCATTCGGTCCGGAGTCTTCTGGGTCACTGAGGATGACATGATCGCCAGCCACCTCCTCCCAGCCACGTACAAGTCCACTGGTTTGTTGGGACTGTACATCATCCCTAAAAGACTGCTGCTGCTGATGCTGAGTGCCAGGCTCCACCTCCATGCTCACACAATTCTCCTCCTCCTCCTCCTCCTCCTCCTCCTCCTCCTCATCCTCTTCCTGTGTGATGGGTGGGACAGAAGGAACACTGTCCGGATAAAGGGGGCCTTGAGAGGCAAGGAAGTCCTCCTCTTCCTGCCTCTGTTCTGCCTCAAGTGCCCTGTCCATTATCCCACGCAGCGTATGCTCCAACAGGTGGACAAGAGGGACAGTGTCACTGATGCATGCACTGTCACTGCTCACCATCCTCGTGGCCTCCTCAAATGGTGAGAGGACAGTGCATGCATCCCTGATCATGCTCCACTGACGTGGGAAAAAAAAAAAACAAGCTCCCCTGACCCTGTCCTGGTGCCGTAGTCGCAAAGGTACTCATTGATGGCCCTCTGCTGCGTGTGCAGTCGCTGCAGCATGGCCAACGTTGAGTTCCACCTGGTGGGCATGTCACATATTAGGCGGTTCTTGGCAGGTTCAGCTCCTTTTGCAGCTCAGTCAGCCGAGCACTGGCATTATAAGATCGGCGGAAATGCACACAGACTTTCCTGGCCTGCCTCAGGACATCCTGTAAGCCTGGGAACCTGCCCAAGAACCGCTGCACCACCAGGTTGAGGACGTGAGCCATGCAGGGCACATGGGTGAGCTGCCCCTGTCGCAGGGCGGAGAGGAGGTTGGTGCCATTGTCAGAAACGACCATTCCTGGCTTAAGCTGACGTGGCGTCAACCACCTCTCGGCCTGCCCCTGCAGAGCTGCCAGAACCTCTGGCCCAGTGTGGCTCCTGTCCCCCAAACACACCAGCGCAAGCACGGCATGGCATCTTTTTGCCTGCGTACTTGCGTAGCCCCTTGTACGCCTACGGAGCACCGCTGGTTCCAAGGACAGAGCACTGGAGGAAGAAGAAGAGGAGGGGGTGGAGGAGAGAGGTGTGTCACAACCAGTAGCAGTAGTAGCGTTTTGGAGGCGTGGTGGCGGAACAACCTCCAACACTACTGCACCTTGTCCTGCATCCCTCCCAGCTGCCAATAGAGTGACCCAATGGGCCGTGAAAGAAAGGTACCGTCCCTGTCCATGCCTGCTGGACCATGAGTCAGCGGTAATATGCACCTTACCGCTGACCGCCCTGTCCAGCGAGGCATGGACATTGCCTTCCACATGCCGGTAGAGAGACGGAATCGCCTTCCGTGAGAAAAAGTGGCGTTTGGGAACCTGCCACTGAGGAACCGCACATTGAACAAACTCACGGAAGGGGGCCGAGTCTACCAACTGAAAAGGCAGCAGTTGAAGTGCTAGCAATTTAGCCAAGCTAGCATTCAACCGCTGGGCATGTGGATGGCTGGGAGTGTACTTCTTTCTACGGTCCAGCAGCTGGGGCAGGGAAATGTGCCTGCTGCAATCGGACGTCGGTGTACTGCAAGTACTTGGTTGTGACACACCTAATTCTACACCTTCAGTCCTCTCAGAGCAGCTTTCAGAGAGGACTGAAGGTGTAGTGGGGATGGAGATCCCAGCTGATGAGGAGCAAGGAGAGGTCCGCTTAGTTCTTTGGTGTGGGTCTTTTATGTGTGCCTGCCAACGAGCTGCATGGCAGGTCGACATATGTCTGGTCATGCTTGTGGTGCCCAAGCGGCTGATGTTTTGGCCACGCGAGATACGCTTGAGACAAATATTGCAAATAGCAGTGGTGCGATCTGATGCACTCGTCTCAAAAAAGGCCCACACCAAAGAACTTTTCTGATAACGTGCAGAGGCAGCGCCCTGCACAGGCGGAGCTCTGCGGTGTTGTACAGTTGCTGTGCTGGCCTCTACCTGCCTCCAGGGGGCATCCTGCCTCGTTGGACATGTGACGCCGCATCCTCCTCCTCCTCGTCCTCCTCCTCATCCTCTCTCCCTTCAGGCACCCACGTGGAGTCAGTGACCTCATCATCCCCTCCCTCTTCACCACTAGAGCAAACCTGGCAGTAAGCTGCAGCTGGTGGAACAGTACTGCCAGATTCCTCAAGCTGGGTATCATCATCCGAGCCTTCGAATCGTTGGGCATCCTCCTGGAGCATGTACCCAACACTGTGCTCAAAGAGTTCGGGGGACTCCTCAGGAGGACATGGTGGGTCTAGGGAAGGGGTGGCTGATGATGCCATTGAGTACGCGTTGGCAGCTGCTCTGCCAGTACCCTGAGCCTGGGTGAGAGAGGATGAGGAGGATGAGGAGGGCTTGGTCATCCATTCTACCAAGCCTTCAGCATGATGCGGCTCCACATGTCCAGCTGCCGAAAACAAAGACGCGCGTGTCCCATGGCCACGTGCTGATGACGATGCACGACCACGTCCACGGCCACGTCCACTAGAAACAGAGCCTGCCTGCCCTGTGTTCTTGGCTCTGCACGCTCTGCCTCCCCTTGGCGGTCTTCCAGCCATTGTAGTCGGTAGTCCTGTGGGTGCTGCTGAGAAGAAAATATAGGAGCTCTGTGTGATGCCACTAACACACTAGAAGTCCTATGGGTGCTTCTGCAAAGAAAATAGAGGAGCTCTGTGTGATGCCACTAACACACTAGAAGTCCTGTGGGTGCTGCTGAGAAGAAAATATAGGAGCTGTGTGTGATGCCACTAACACACTAGAAGTCCTATGGGTGCTTCTGCAAAGAAAATAGAGGAGCTCTGTGTGATGCCACTAACACACTAGAAGTCCTGTGGGTGCTGCTGAGAAGAAAATATAGGAGCTCTGTGTGATGCCACTAACACACTAGAAGTCCTATGGGTGCTTCTGCAAAGAAAATAGAGGAGCTCTGTGTGATGCCACTAACACACTAGAAGTCCTGTGGGTGCTGCTGAGAAGAAAATATAGGAGCTCTGTGTGATGCCACTAACACACTAGAAGTCCTATGGGTGCTTCTGCAAAGAAAATAGAGGATCTCTGTGTGATGCCACTAACACACTAGAAGTCCTGTGGGTGCTGCTGAGAAGAAAATATAGGAGCTCTGTGTGATGCCACTAACACACTAGAAGTCCTATGGGTGCTTCTGCAAAGAAAATAGAGGATCTCTGTGTGATGGGACTAACACACTACAAGTCCTATGGGTGCTTCTGGGAAGAAAATATAGGTCTGTGTGATGGGACTAAAACACTTCAAGTCCTATAGGTGCTTCTGGGAACAAAATATAGGATCTCTGTGTGATGGGACTAACACACTTCAAGTCCTATAGGTGCTTCTGGGAACAAAATATATGATCTCTGTGTGATGGGACTAACACACTTCAAGTCCTATAGGTGCCTCTGGGAACAAAATATATGATCTCTGTGTGATGGGACTAACACACTTCAAGTCCTATAGGTGCTTCTGGGAACACAATATAGGATCTCTGTGTGATGGGACTAACACACTTCAAGTCCTATAGGTGCTTCTGGGAAGAAAATGTAGGTCTGTGTGATGGGACTAACACACTTCAAGTCCTATAGGTGCCTCTGGGAACAAAATATATGATCTCTGTGTGATGGGACTAACACACTTCAAGTCCTATGGGTGCTTCTGGGAAGAAAATATAGGTCTGTGTGATGGGACTAACACACTTCAAGTCCTATAGGTGCTTCTGGGAACAAAATATATGATCTCTGTGTGATGGGACTAACACACTTCAAGTCCTATGGGTGCTTCTGGGAAGAAAATATAGGTCTGTGTGATGGGACTAACACACTTCAAGTCCTATAGGTGCTTCTGGGAACAAAATATATGATCTATGTGTGATGGGACTAACACACTTCAAGTCCTATAGGTGCTTCTGGGAAGAAAATATAGGTCTGTGTGATGGGACTAACACACTTCAAGTCCTATAGGTGCCTCTGGGAAGAAAATGTAGGTCTGTGTGATGGGACTAACACACTTCAAGTCCTATAGGTGCCTCTGGGAACAAAATATATGATCTCTGTGTGATGGGACTAACACACTTCAAGTCCTATGGGTGCTTCTGGGAAGAAAATATAGGTCTGTGTGATGGGACTAACACACTTCAAGTCCTATAGGTGCTTCTGGGAACAAAATATATGATCTCTGTGTGATGGGACTAACACACTTCAAGTCCTATAGGTGCTTCTGGGAACAAAAATATATGATCTCTGTGTGATGGGACTAACACACGTCAAGTCCTATAGGTGCTTCTGGAAGAAAATATAGGTCTGTGTGATGGGACTAACACACTTCAAGTCCTATAGGTGCCTCTGGGAAGAAAATGTAGGTCTGTGTGATGGGACTAACACACTTCAAGTCCTATAGGTGCTTCTGGGAAGAAAATATAGGTCTGTGTGATGGGACTAACACACTTCAAGTCCTATAGGTGCCTCTGGGAAGAAAATGTAGGTCTGTGTGATGGGACTAACACACTTCAAGTCCTATAGGTGCCTCTGGGAACAAAATATATGATCTCTGTGTGATGGGACTAACACACTTCAAGTCCTATGGGTGCTTCTGGGAAGAAAATATAGGTCTGTGTGATGGGACTAACACACTTCAAGTCCTATAGGTGCTTCTGGGAACAAAATATATGATCTCTGTGTGATGGGACTAACACACTTCAAGTCCTATAGGTGCTTCTGGGAACAAAATATATGATCTCTGTGTGATGGGACTAACACACTTCAAGTCCTATAGGTGCTTCTGGGAAGAAAATATATGATCTCTGTGTGATGGGACTAACACACTTCAAGTCCTATAGGTGCCTCTGGGAAGAAAATGTAGGTCTGTGTGATGGGACTAACACACTTCAAGTCCTATAGGTGCCTCTGGGAACAAAATATATGATCTCTGTGTGATGGGACTAACACACTTCAAGTCCTATAGGTGCTTCTGGGAAGAAAATCTAGGTCTGTGTGATGGGACTAACACACTTCAAGTCCTATAGGTGCCTCTGGGAACAAAATATATGATCTCTGTGTGATGGGACTAACACACTTCAAGTCCTATAGGTGCTTCTGGGAAGAAAATATAGGTCTGTGTGATGGGACTAACACACTTCAAGTCCTATAGGTGCTTCTGGGAACAAAATATATGATCTCTGTGTGATGGGACTAACACACTTCAAGTCCTATGGGTGCTTCTGGGAAGAAAATATAGGTCTGTGTGATGGGACTAACACACTTCAAGTCGTATAGGTGCTTCTGGGAACAAAATATATGATCTCTGTGTGATGGGGACTAACACACTTCAAGTCCTATAGGTGCTTCTGGGAAGAAAATGTAGGTCTGTGTGATGGGACTAACACACTTCAAGTCCTATAGGTGCCTCTGGGAACAAAATATATGATCTCTGTGTGATGGGACTAACACACTACAAGTCCTATAGGTGCTTCTGGGAAGAAAATGTAGGTCTGTGTGATGGGACTAACACACTTCAAGTCCTATAGGTGCTTCTGGGAACAAAATATAGGAGCTCTGTTTGCTGCCAGTGCCTGCCTGCCACGAACACACTACAAGTCCTATAGGTGCTTCTGGGAACAAAATATAGGAGCTCTGCCTGCCTGCCACGAACACACTACAAGTCCTATAGGTGCTTCTGGGAACAAAATATAGGAGCTCTGCCTGCCTGCCACGAACACACTACAAGTCCTATAGGTGCTTCTGGGAACAAAATATAGGAGCTCTGTTTGCTGCCACTGCCTGCCAGTGCCTGCCTGCCACGAACACACTACAAGCCCCTCTTTCTAAATCAATCTTTCTAAATGAATCTATCTAACTCAATCTCTCTAAGTAAATCTCTCTAACTAAATCTAGCAGAGTGACACAGAACGATCCTGCTCTATCTACGCCGGAACAGCATGTGACCGGCGCCGACAGCGTGGCGGCCTTTTATAAGAGGGGGGCGTGTACTAAAGCCCCTGAGCTGTAATTGGCTACAGGCGTCCTGCCTGTAGCCAATTATGGCTCTTCGAGTTTCCGGCGCTGTGATTGGCCAAGCATGCGGGGTCACAGTGCATGCTTGGCCAATCATCAGCCAGCAATGCACTGCGCCGGCCGCTGCGGGGCCGCTCGCATCACACGAACGTGATGCGAGCGGCCAAAATAGTTCTGGGCTCGCCGAGCGAGCGAACACCTGGTGCTCGATGCGAACATGGGTTCGCATCGAGCACCGGGCCCATCCCTAGTTACGACTTCTCTCATTAAGCAGATATCCAGTGTAATTCACAACAGGAAATCCTCCTATTTCCTCCTCACCATATTTTACCAGGAATCCGGGGTTAACATAAAAGGCAAACAGATTCGCACATAGAGTAATACCTTTAATTCAAACAATATTCCCATGCAATAAAATCAACCCTTAGGGGGCTGCTTAAGGGCAGCCACCCTATTGCCTCAGCTCTGCTGACTTTTAAAAGTTCCTTTTCCTTTTTTGGACACGTGTGCAGCAGATCGCACCGTTGCTGTTTGTAACCTATGTCTGAAGCGGATCAAGCATGGCCAGAACAACAGCCGCTTGGGCACCACATGCTTGACCAGACATATGATGACCTGCCATGCAGTCCGTTGGCAACAGCACATCATAGAAAAAGGTGGACTTCTTTTTGCTCCTCATCTGGGATCTCTAACCCTACTATACCTCCAGTCCTCTCAAAAACCTGCACTGAGAGGAATGAAGGTATAGCAATAGGTGTTCCAAGTACTTGCAGCCAATCTGCTACAGTACACCATTAATTGATTTTAGCAGGCAAATTTCCCTACAAATTTCTATATTTTTGATATGTTTGATATAATATTTTTTATATAATATTTCACAGCAGGGCCTGTTCCTGTGCCCAACAAGAGTAACCGTGAGGGGTTACAGTGTTCTGGCGCCACCAAAACCAAAGGCCGAATTTTTCTGCCCCTGTTTAACAGGGCAATTGAATTACAGTTTTTGATATAATATTTAACAGCAGGTCTCGTTCCTGCGCCCCAACAAGAGTAACTGTGAGGGGTTACAGTGTTCTGGCACCACCAAAACCAAAGGCCAAATTTTTCTGCCTCTGTTTAATAGGGGCATGTAATTACAATTTTTTTTCTATAATATTTCACAGCAGGGCCTGTTCCTGCACCCAACAAGAGTAACTGTGAGGGATTACAGTGTTGTGGCACCACCACCACCACCCAAGGCACAATTTTTCTGTCCCTGTTTAACAGGGGCATGTAATTGCAATTTTTTATATAATATTTCACAGCAGGGCCCGTTCCTATGCCCAACAAGAGTAACTGTAAGGGGTTACAGTTTTCTGGTGCCACCAAAACCAAAGGCCCAAGTGTTCTGCCCCTGTTTAACAGGGCCATGTAATTACAATTTTTGATATAATATTTAACAGCAGGGCCTGTTCCTGCACCCAACAAGAGTAACTGTGAGGGGTTACAGTGTTCTGGCTCCACCAACACCTAAGGCACAATTTTTCTGCAGAGTATATAGGGCAGGCCGTATAGTATAAATACTGCTGTTCAGAGTATGTAGTGCCTGGGGGCATGGGGGTCCCCCATGCCATTTTTTTTGTATTTTTCCCACGGGGTTCCCCTTAATATTCATACCAGACCCAAAGGCTCTTATCTAGATTGCCGGGATCCAACAATACATTACAGCTGCGGGCAGTTTTAGATGACATTTTTTCCTTTTATAAATGTAATTTTGCTGTGGTACTGTTATAAACATGGGAAAGATGCACTACTTTATAGACAGACTAAGGAGACACCCCCAGGCACAATATTTAAAGTAATATTTCAATTTTATTGTTTCACTTTAAGCATTATTAAAACCCCTGCTCCCAAAAAAAACAGCCATTTTTAAAACTTTATTTTGCATTGATACATGTCCCCTGGGGCAGGACCCGGGTCCCCACACACTTTGTATGGCAATAACTTGCATATAAGCCTTTAAAATTATCACTTTTGATTTTTCACATTCATGTCCCATAGTTTTAGGAAGATCCTGCCAGGAACAGTCGCCCTGTGCCTGCAGCTGTGCGTTCGCCCGCGCTGCTGCGCATGAGTGCGTTCACCCGTGCGTGTTCGCGCGCCTATTGGCGCCAGGCGGGCTATTTAGTTCCAACGGCCACACTGGGATCCTGCTGCCTGATCTACAGCGTGTGAGTGTTCTGATCCTGAAAACCTGTTTCCTGTGATTAACTTACCCGGCTTGTCTCCGACCACCCCTGTCATCCGCCTGCACCTGACTTTGGCCTGTCTGACTACCCTTCTGCCTGATCCTTTGGTACCTCTGCTGTCTTCCTGATTACCGACCCGGCTTGTCTGACTCTCCTGCTCTGGTGTCCTGGTTCCTGATTCCTGCCTGCAGTCCAAGTCCAGTCTGAAGTCCTGCTCTGGTGTCCTGGTTCCTGTTGCCAACCTGCTACCCAGTTCCAGTCCGCTGCACCCGCCTGCCGATCCAGCTTCTTTTGGAATCCAGCCAGTCCCCTGGTCCTGTCGGAGGTCCTTCTACACCGCGGGTTCTGACCCATCCTCTGCTGTTGATCCTGCCAGGTGCTCGTGCCACTCTAGACTCTTGTGCTTCCTGTATACCCTACCAGGGCCCTCGAGTCGGAGCTGAAAGAGAGGTCACTCCCTGCAGGTCGGGCTCGCCCACTAGGTACGTGACACCTGCAATCCAACTAGAGTATCTGGGAGAGGTTGCAGTGTCGTGGCACCAGCACCAGTGCTTAAGGTCCAATTTTTCAGCCCCTGTTTAACAGGGGCATGTAATTACAATTTTTGATGCAATGCTTTGCAGCAGGGCTCATTACTGCACTCCAACTAGAGTATCTGGGAGAGGTTGCAGTGTTGGGGCACCAGTGCCTAAGGCCCAATTTTTCAGCCCCTGTTTGTTTAACAGGTGCATGTAATTACAATTCTTGATATAATATTTCAAAGCAGGGCCCGTTCCAGCACCCACCGAGAGTAACTGTGAGGACTTACAGTGTTGTGGCACCAGCACCACCAATACCACCAAAGGCCCAATTTTTCTTCCACTGTTCAACAATGGCATATAATTACAATTCTTGATATAATGGTTCAGAGCAGGGCGCTTCAGCGCCCACCAAGAGTCACTTTGAGGGCCTACAGTGTTAACTTGTGGCAACACCAACACCTTAGGGCCAAATTTCTGCAGAGCATATAGGGCAGGCCCCTACTTTCAAACATCCAACTTAAAAACGTCTCCTACTTGCAAACGGAAGGAGACAACAGGAAGTGAGAGGAAAAAAGACGGACGGCCCAAAAAATTATACAGGGGTGATAACCCTTCCCTATGTTTTCCAAAAAGCTTAAAAATAGATTTTTTGACTGGAGCTACACTTTAAAAATGTACCAGTTCAAAATGACAAACAGATTCTACTTAACACAACAAACCTACACAGTCCCTATCTTATTTGCACCGCCTGTATACTGCTGTTCTGAGTATATAGGGCCTGGGGGCCCCACGCCTTTCCTTTTTTTAATTTGGGTACGGGGTTCCCCTTAATATCCGTACAAGACCCAAAGGGGCTGGTAATGAGCAGGGGGTGCTACCCATGCCATTTTTCTCATTGATTTTCATCCATATTGCCGGAACCAGACATTATATTAAAACTGCAAGCGGTTTTAAATGACTTTTTTTCCGTTAAATGTCATTTTGTGCTGGGACTGTTCTAAACACGGGAAACATGTGCCACTTCACAGGCATACTATAGACACCCCACAGGCACGATATTTAAAGGAATATTTCACTTTTTTTTTCCCTTTAACAGATAGCAACTAATGTATCTTTATGCCGACTACTGACTACAATGTATCTACTGAGGACCTGTACTGGAGATATGTAATTTAACAACATATAACAGATGTTTAAATAACAAACTACAAGATATGACTTATTGTTTGCTATAAAACGGAATACAGATGATATGCACAAAATAGGACTATCATTACTATCACCATTGAACACATTTTTTGTTGTTTCAGCAGCCACCAATAGAAATGTGCATATTATAAGCTTTTTCTTGGATAAATCCTTTTATTTCAATCTTGAGACTGACATTGTTGAATCCATAGAGATATGTGGAAACTGACACAAACGAATTACACTATCTTTTCCAATTCTGTCTCATATAATATGAATCATTGCAAATTCATATAGAAACTGTTTGCTGGCAATCCAGGCAGGCTGTTTTGCCTGACATAGTGAGGCAAATATATAATATATAATACAATATATAACAACTAGCTGACATATTTGAAACGTTTCAGATCTCCGCTACCCTAGGGACCATACATGCATCGACCTCCCGCCACGAAATATATCTAAAACTATCTTTTTAGTTTATTTTTCAAACACATATTCATGTGTGTGGCGGCACATCAATATATGTATGGTTATAGGGGCACCCTGTCCGTTTTATGTTGTATGTATGTTACATGTGTGTTTTTTGTGTATTGTGTTATCATGGATTTCATGATCATTTTGAGGATTATTTATGCATATATGTTGGGCACTTAGGACCGATTTTTAGTGAAGTTAATTTTGCTAGGTCAAATATATTTTTACACTACCTTTTGTAAAATTATAAAAAATATTTTTGGATATTAAAATAACTTTCAATCTCTTATTTGTCCGCTATAGCCATAGTAGCCTTCTTATTCCTATTTGGACGCTTCTTCTCTTAGTAGCGTCCAAGTTGGAAAAAATATTTTTATATTTGTTTAATCTTACTGACTGTTTTGATGTGATTCGTGCAGGGGTGGAAGAACGGGGAGAAATTGCCACTCTGCCCCCCGGCCCAGCCCGCCCCTGAATATATGTATGGTTATAGAGGCACCCTGTCCGTTTTTATGTTGTATGTATGTTACATGTGTGTTTTTTGTGTATTGTGTTAAAGGGATGAGGTGGCAACTCTAGGCTATTTTAGATGTGATTCGTGCAGGGGTGGAAGAACGGAGGTATGTTAGCAGTAAAGTATAAACACACTCAGCAAATCACTCCAATGTGAACCTGGGTTTAATGTAACTACCAGTGCCTGGCAGGCAAGAGGTTAAATGACAAGGCTGAGGGAGAGACAGTGTAGGAAGGAAGAGAGGGAGGAGTGGCAACTCTAGGCGTTGCACCGACTCGGATTGTGCCATCGCCGGTAATTGCCACTGACTTGGCATGCAATTTGATATATCAAATTGCATGCCAAATCACTCCAATGTGAACCTGGGTTTAATGTAACTACCAGTGCCTGGCAGGCAAGAGGTTAAATGACAAGGCTGAGGGAGAGACAGAGGAGGAGAGGGGAGGGAAGAGGCAGAGCTGATCGTTCTCCCATTAGTGTAGAGGAGGGCTGTGCTGTGTACTCTGCAAGACGGAATAAACACTCTCTGCCCAGGCTGTGACAGGTGTAGCTAACATCCCTGCCACAGGACAGGACACATCGCAGCTGCAACAGGGGATGGAGGGATCACTGTGTTGTGTTCTTTCACTGCAATTCAGTCACAAATTCAGGATCCAGCCCGGTTAACCCCCCCCCCAGCTGCCCGAGCAGTAGCACTTGCCGGTCCGGAAACTGCACATGCGCAGTTCTAAGCTGGCCACACAGCGGCCCTTTTACAGGGAATCAGAGCAGCCCGGGGGGAAATTGCCACTCTGCCCCCCGGCCCAGCCCGCCCCTGAATATATGTATGGTTATAGAGGCACCCTGTCCGTTTTATGTTGTATGTATGTTACATGTGTGTTTTTTGTGTATTGTGTTATCATGGATTTCATGATCATTTTGAGGATTATTTATGCATATATGTTGGGCACTTAGGACCGATTTTTAGTGAAGTTAATTTTGCTAGGTCAAATATATTATTACACTACCTTTTGTAAAATTATAAAATTTTTATAAAAAAATATTTTTGGATATTAAAAATATTATTTTTATATTTGTTTAATCTTACTGACTGTTTTGATGTGATTCGTGCAGGGGTGGAAGAACGGAGGTATGTTAGCAGTAAAGTATGAACACACTCAGCAGCTCCCAAGGGAGTAGTGCGCTACATGGAGGTCCCACCGAGATATTTTACTTTACTGTTAACCTGTTACCCCTAGCAACTCCAAAAGACTGTCCTGCTTAAACATATGGAAATGTGCTGGGAGTTGCGCATGTCGCTGTAGCCCATGGATAAAACATGGACAACCAAAGGAGGTGCGGCCGGGAACCAGGGAGATGTTGGTTACTTACAGTGAGGCATCACAAGTGACATTTTCAACTGTGTTTCAGTGACTGCTGCTTTGACTTGAAGTTTCACAGTGCCTGCCACCAGGGTTCGCTGGCGCGCACTGCCAAAATTAACGGTTACAGCTCCTTGCACGCCGGACCAACAAGAGAAGGAGGAAGGCATCACTCCAGCATCCTGCATGCCACGCGCTGCTCTTATAGCGGAGGAAGATGGCGCGGAGTGGTCACAGCACACCCGCCGTCCAGCGAATCATTGATATGCAGGACCAGATCCTTATAGACACCGGTATTCGCCTGGAACCAACCGGTGGGCTGGCACTAGGAGTCGTGGATGGAGTGGAGAGACTGTGTTTACTCTGTCCTGGTTGTCGGAGGCCTACTCTGGGGGTGAACGCCTCGGCCCGGTGTGGCCATTGCAGCATGCAGCTGACGAGACTGGGACCTGAGCAGCAGGCGGTGAGGTACTTCTATGCCAGCACCACCACCGGACTCTCCCTGCCTCAAACCCAGATGACTCAGAAGGCCGGAGAGGGCTATGCAACATCTGAGACAACTGCAGAGGAGATCCAGACTGATAATCAGGAGTCGGGAGTACTGGAGGTCCAGGTAGGATCTGTGGGAGAGGCCTGTGGCCTGGCCAGGGACCAGGAGACTGTGGATGTTGTTGGGCAGTCCCCAGGGAATCACCCAGAAGAGCCAGACACAAGTAAGCCCCTTGTGGAGCCTGTCCTGAAGGAGCCACCGGTATTAGAGGGGGACCCCTCAGGTGAGCTGGACAGGGGAAGCAAGGGCCTGGCAATAGACTGGGGTTCACCATTTATTCGTTTGGTCCCTTCCTGAGGAAGGTGACTCTAGTGGGGAGAACGAATGGTATATGGAAAGCTCCACATCTTTAAGTGCTTCTACCGGGGCTCCGGAGAGCATAGCCCCGTTTCCAGCACCCCCAGTACCCCCTATTAAGCAGTTCTCAGATACCCCTCAAAACAGGGCACCCACTTTTCAGCAAAGGGCTGTGAGAGCCTCGGATGCATGTGTTCTGCCTTGGCGGGGAAGGCCCAAGGAGCTGCCATGGCTGTCTCGGTTCCAACGGGATGTCCAGAAGAGGCTTGCCCAGGAGTGGGGACTTGACTTTCCATACGTGCCGGACAAGGTCATAAAGACAGTAGAGGCCTCCCGTGAACGGTGGGAGAATGACCTTGTCTGGGACTACTTACATGTGCCTAAACCCCAACGGAGTCCTTGTTAAAAAGCCTGGCCAGCACACAAAGTCCTACTCCGTTTCAGTCAGAGGGGGAGGGGACACACGCAGAAGGTTGCCAGACCCCCGGTATTACTTGTAGAGCGCTCCTACAGGTATGCTGGACATGCCATTGACTGCAAGTGTGCAGACGGGTTAGGGTGGGCTATCCCAATGTGACTTCCTACACAGGGCAACAGCTCCAGTGCCTAACTGGTCAGTTATGGACACCATCACCTGCTGTCCCTGTTCATTCCTTTTGTTCCTTTTCCTGTTAAAAAAAAAAAGGGTTCTGGACTTCTGTTGAAGCCACTCAGAAAGTAGTCTGGCTTCTTCATGTATAAAGTACTGGCTTGTCTGCTCAGGCTGCATTCTGCAGGAGTCTCCCTGACTTCTTTTGAGGGGATGGCAGTCCTGACAGGATCCCACATGCCAACGAATTGTTAATTTCTTTGTAAGATAGCCTGTAGGATAGGATATGTATTTTGTGTGTTTATTTACAGGTACACTCGGATGGGACGGCTGTCTAAAATCCTTACGAAGACCAAAGAAAGAAGACCTGGAGTAATTGAAGTATTTCCCCCTTGGGGGCAGTGCTTCAGTTCTCTTTGTATGATTTGATAATTATAGGAACCTATAGTTAGGGACTGTATATATATATATATATATATATTGCACCGTGATCTTTTGTGTGTATATTTCTCAATGTTACACACACTACAATTTAGGGGTCTATGAAATGTCTCATGTTTAGGAGGTAGGATAGGACTGTTTCCTGGTTGGTGGATTCCTTTTCCACAACTGGGGACAGCTGTGATTTTAGAGGGGGGTGTATGTAGCACCCACCACCTTTAGGTGGGTGCTAGTAGGTAAGTGTTAAGTAAATTGCCAGTGCCTTACCCTGTTTGTTCAGGCCTGGTTGTTTTAATTAGTTTGGGAGGAGTAATAGAATAGAGGGGGGTGTGACCACCTGTACTCTGCCCTGAAAGACCTCCCTTGCTTCTCTAAGAAATGTTCTGGAGAGAAGGCGGGCTGGGGACTGGAGTGCAGGCAGTTTGTGTATATAGCCCTGGTCCAACCATTAATTTGTTTGGGCAGGTGCGTGACTCATATATAAACTGAGGTCACATGCTTCCTGGGGGAGATGGGAAGAAACTGAGTCCAGAAAAACAGCCAAAATGTGACTCTAAGGACCAGGCTTGAAAGCCTGGGGGTTCAGAGACCCTAGCGCTGGAGAGCAGGAACCAAAACCTGAAGGCCAGAGGGTTCAGAGCCCTCAGTGCTGGATGGTTCAACTATACCAAGTCATCCAAGAAACCCTGGGAGAAGTGAACCAGGCATCCCGGCTGGGATGGTCTTAACCACAAGAAGCAGGAAGTAGCTACAAAGAGGATGGAGTAGACCGGGATGTGATCCGGACTTTCCTGAACTGGCCTGGGGAAGATCGCAGGAGGCAAGATAGGCAGGTGAGGCCTGGGACTTCCAGCATCCATTTACCAAGGTGTTTTTCAGAGGGGCATCGGTCAGGTCATTAAGGGAAAGGGACTTAATTACTCTAAGGAACCAGAAGGAGGAGGCAGCTCATATCCCCTTTAACATAACTATAATAGACTGCAAGCAAGAGAATAAAGTTATCTGTTTAATCTTACTGACTGTTTTGATGTGATTACTCATAGCTATGAGTAAGCACTGAAATACAGTGCGAAACGCGTCAGCTCTGTACCCCCCTTTCTTGTCGAGTTTTGGATTGAAGTGATTCTGGCTTTTAAATAAACCTTTTTGAATTTTAATTTTCCCGGTGTGCGGCTGTCCGGAGTTCTTCCTGATTTTCAATCTGCTGTGCTAGTAGCCAGCACCTGGGGCTCTCACACAGGAGCAGGAGCATTCGCTTAGAAGGAAAGTCCTAGAGCGGTGGTTATCTGTTCCTGAAGTATGAGTGATGTACACAACATTTCAGTCACTGGCTATGATGAACCTATGAAAAATGACATGAACGTATTGGGGGAGACTTACTAAAACTGGTGCACACAGAATCTGGTGCAGCTATGCATATTAGCCAATGAGCTTCCAACTTCAGCTTGTTCAATTAAGCTTTGACAATAAAATAAGGAAGCCGATTAGTAACTATGCACATCTTCACCAGATTTTGTGTGCTTCAGTTTTAATAACCCCCCCCCGATTAGAATGTGGGGAGATCACACCCCTGAGGTTAATTGATGCTGTAAAGGCCTAGCAGTAGGTTAAACCCTGTCTCCATTCTGCCTAAAACTGAAAATAAAAGTTTTGAGTGAGAATGTTAGAATTTAAACAATTTAGTGTAATATAGGGAACCTGACCGTAACAAACCAATTAACATTCAACTGTATTTATTTATTATTGGCTTGACGTTTCTGCTCAGTAAAAGGTTACAAAAGTGTGGTCTTTTTCAAAATTTTGTGGACAATTTCTATGTTGGAATACCAGTGTTTCCCAGAAAATAGTAGCATTTTTTAGCTATTATCTTACACAATATACTGTATAAAGCAGCCTAATAATAGGAGCCAGGGCCTCTACAGGTATAGTTTATTTATTAAACATAGTCAATAAATATTGTTTTAGATCAAGTGGTACAGTTACCTAAAAAATTGTGCATTCTTGATTAAAAAAAAAAAATTGTGCAATAAAAGTTGCAATGGCACTCCAATACCAACGGTTTGGTAAATCTCCACAACATATGTATTAAAGTGGTTGTAAACCCTTAGAAATACGTAGTGAAATTGTTAGCCTCTCGTGATACACAGAGATTAAACAAATCCTCCTACATAAATTGTACCTGTGTGTCTCCAACCCTCTCTTCTCTACAGCCATTCAAAGTACAGAATCAATATAGCTTGTCTGAGCTTTCACAAAGCAGGGGGCTGGGAGCTGAAGTTACAGTCAGTGAGGAGAGCTAATTGGATGAAAGAGAACCCCCCCCCTTCAGACAGCACACAGGCTGTGTACTGGAGCTCCCTCCCCTGTCACCTTTTTTTCTCTTGGTGTCAGGAAAATTTGTCAGAAGTGACTCATGCAGACAGTAGAGGAACGAGGCAGCAGACAGAAATGACACTGCTTTGGATTGAGACGAGTACATATATAATTATATGATTTGTTCATATTTCATGTCTGAGGTTTAAAACCACTTTAAATATGCTGGTCCTTTGTTGCATCTAGGACAATTTGGGTCATCTCTACGATGCCACTGAAATAACTTAGCAGGTGTGTGGTATGTCCTGTGTAATATGAATAAATGTTTAAGTCTTTGTGTAAGTGAAAAAGATACCACGTTAAGTGTATTTAATGCCTCTTCCCACATTTCTTCTGAGATCGGACCCAGGTCCTCCTTCTATCCTTTTTGTTGGTATGTTAGTCTAGATTATTGACCATTTTAGCTATTATAATCCATAACACAACAAGAGCACACACATTGTCAAAAATATTTATAATTTTTATTTTATTTACTGCAAGGACAACAAATGATAATGATTTTTTTAATGTTTATGTTTAGTGACGGTAATTAAGTAGTTTATTGAGATGTCTCATATGCTGGGGATTAGCAGTATAGGAAATGGCAACCACCTTGATCCTCCTGGGGTCCCAAACACAGTCTTCTTCCATGCCACTGCCAACCATGCCACAATTCGGAGGTACCCATGCTGTATCGTAGCCATGATCATGCCATGTCTTTTGCAGAGGGTGATGTTGTACATCAATCTTTTTCACTTTACCCACATTCACTCTAAGTCTCAAAACAACCTGATTTTCTTTATCCTTTTTTGGGTAAGCACGTGCTTTATGTTTATTTCTAGTAACATAAACTCCTACTCCCAGCATGCCAACAGTTGATTGACAAAATCCATGCTGGATGATGTTTACAGCTGCACAATAATTAGTGCCATGGTACATGACATAGATCTTCCCGTTAGCTGGGTCCTCAAGAGACTTCAGTTTTATTTCACAAAAGTTGGGTAAATATATTGATGCCCAGATGTCAGATGTAGGGTAAAAGGCCATTGTTGCTGAAAAAAAAAAGAAATAAAACTGTGAAATGTTATTATAACATGAGCAGATGTGTGGACATTTCACATTGCATCTGATTTTCTTCAATAAAATTGTAAATCTGTTATTCTGTGTTTTTTTTAAAGGTATTGTATTTATAAACCATCTTAAGGATCCATATGCATTGTGTCATTCCTTTTCTAAAGATGATGCACAAGTAAGCCCACAGTTTGCTGAAGACAAGCAGGCTAAGGACACGGATTACTGGAACCATGTCCTGTGGTCTGATGAGACCAAGATAAACTTATTTGGTTCAGATGGTGTCAAGCGTGTGTGGCGGTAGCCAGGTAAAGAGTACAAAGACAAGTGTGTCTTGCCTACAGTCAAGCATGGTGGTGGGAGTGTCATGATCTGGGGCTGCATGAGTGCTGCCAGCACTGAAGAGCTACAGTTCATTTAGGGAATCATGAATTCCAACATGCACTTTGACATACTGAAGCAAAACATGATCCCCTCCCTTCAGAGACTGGGCCGCAGGCCAGTATTTCAAAATGATAACGACCCCAAACACACCCCCAAGATGATAACTGCCTTGCTAAAGAAGCTGAGGGTAAAGGTGATGGACTGGCCAAGCATGTATCCAGACCTAAACCCAATTGAGCATCTGTGGGGCGTCCTCAAATGGAAGGTGGAGGAACGCAAGGTCTCTAACATACACCTGCTCTGTGATGTCATCATAAGCTCTGGTGAACTCCATGCCCAAGATGGTTAAGACAGTGCTGGAAAATAATGGTGGCTACACAAAATATTAACACTTTGGGCCCAATTTGGACATTTTCACTTAGGGGTGTACTCACTTTTGTTGCCAGAGGTTTAGACATTAATGGCTGTGTGTTGAGTTATTTTGAAGGGAAATCAAATTTACACTGTTTTACAAGCTATACACTCACTACTTTACATTGCAGCAAAGTGTCATGTCTTCAGTGTTGTCACAAAAATGTGAGGGGTGTACTCACTTTTGTGAGATACTGTATTTAGGAACTAAGATAAGAGAATAAAAAAAAGCTGGCAGTTGTGCCATGATATGGGCTTAGGTCTGTTTAAAGGCAACATAGGAAAGATGCTGATCACTCATTCCTTCCAATAAATGCTAATGATATGTACTCAGAAAACTCTACAAACACCCCAGGCCGCAAATCAAGGCAAGAAATTGCCTTTTTGGTTGCATATTCCTGGCTGATCACTATTGTTCTTCTGAGACAAAGAAGAGATTGAGGTTCTCTGCTCTGCTGAAACAAGCTTGTCACTGATTAAGCCACTATAATTTGGTGGTTAGATCCTCCAACCCTCCACCTCAAGTCTTTGGGGGACTTCAGAACTTTAGAACTAACAGATTTAAAATCAACCAAGCCCAAGTTAAAGGGTGCACAGAGAGTGCGCGCGTTGTAAAGGTAAAAGTTAAGAAAAAACATCCGACAATGCCACCCCCCGTTATACTTACCTGACCCCTCAAAAGTCCCGCGCTCGCCCCTGACGTCCTCTTCGCTGTTCACTCTGGCTGTTGATTGGCTAGAGTGGATGGATTAAAAGCAGCGTAGCCATTGGCTCGCGCTGCTGTCAATCACATCCAATGATGCGGCGCGCCGGGGGGCGGGGCCGAGTAATACAGCGAGCTGCTATAGCCGCCAGTTGTATCACGGGAGTGCGCCCGCAAGCACTCCACAGCATGCGAGGGAGCTTGCATGAATTTGTGGAGTCCTTGCGGGGGGGGGGGGGGGAGCCGAGACAGCCGCCGAGGGACCCCAGAAGACCAGGTTCGGGGCCACTTTGTGAAAAACGAGCTGCACAGTTGAGGTAAGTATAGCATGTTTGTTATTTAAAAAAATACCTTTTAATCATGTCTTGGAAGTTACAAGGATAAACAGGGCCGATCCTAGGGTCACAGACGCCTGGGTGCGGAAATATTTCTGGCGCCCCCACGTGGGCGTGGTCATCTTACTAACTCCTCCCCCTTACAAATGTTACTATGGCAATGAATCAAAAACACAGAGATTCTCCCCTAAAAAGTATTCATTACCCTGGGATCCTCCCATGATCTTTTAACAATAAAGAAAATACAGGAAGAGCGTACACTAATGAGACCTGGAGGGGAGTCTCTCTGATGCACACAGAGGGGGCTTCTGTTATAGAGTCTGTTAGAAAGAGCCCCCAGACATAGTACAGGAGATGGTCAGAGACTGTAGATATGATACAAGAGATGGTCAGAGACTGCAATAATAGTACAGGAGATGGTCAGAGACTGCAGACATAATACAGGAGATGGTCAGAGAGTGCAGACACATTACAAGAGATGGTCAGAGACTGCAGACACGTTACAAGAGATGGTCAGAGACTGCAGACATGTTACAAGAGATGGTCAGAGAATGCAGACATGTTACAAGAGATGGTCAGAGACTGCAGACATGTTACAAGAGATGGTCAGAGACTGCAGACATGTTACAAGAGATGGTCAGAGACTGCAGACATGTTACAAGAGATGGTCAGAGAATGCAGACATATTACAGGAGATGGTCAGAGACTGCATACATATTACAGGAGATGGTCAGAGACTGCAGATATGTTACAAGAAATGGTCAGAGACTGCAGACATAGTACAGAAGATGGTCAGAGAATGCGGACATATTACAGGAGATGGTCAGAGACTGCAGACATAGTACAGGAGATGGTCAGAGACTGCAGAAGACATAGTACAGGAGATGGTCAGAGAATGCAGACATAGTACAGGAGATGGTCAGAGAATGCAGACATGTTACAAGAGATGGTCAGAGACTGCAGACATGTTACAAGAGATGGTCAGAGAATGCAGACATATTACAGGAGATGGTCAGAGAATGCGGACATATTACAGGAGATGGTCAGAGACTGCACACATGATACAAGAGATGGCCGGAGACTGCAGTTCCTATGGACGTTAGTAGATAATGGCTGATCGTCCCTCTCACCTGACCCAGCGATACAGCAACAACGGTTCCTCTGATTAGGAGTCAGCTCACTCTGAATTGCCTGTGACGACTCTGCTGGGTAGATCCCAGATCTGTATTCCTGTAATGACTCCATTCCTTTCTCCACCAGGGATGGCGCCAGGCTGTGTGGCTTTCCCTCTGGTGGTGCAGGGCAGCAGGGTTCTCTCTCTGAGGGTGTTCTCTCAGCACTGTGCTCTTCCTCCGGAGTCCTTGGTGTACTTCCCTGAAAGCTTTCCCGGGCTCCTGGCTTTCTCTTTCCCATTTAGCTGAGCATGCTGTGTGGGCTGCAGTTTCCGTGTTACAGTGGGGCTGCCAGTCCTCGGGACTACATGTCCCACAATCCTCTTCTTTGCTCCTCTTTTTTTTTCTCCCCTGGCCGATATGAAGGTGGGGGAAGAAACATAGTGTGCCGCTCACTAGTACAGCAGCGCACGCGGAGAGGGAGAGGGGAAATAAGAGCTCGGGGCTGCAGTGGCGTCACTAGGGTTGGTGTCACCCGGTGTGGTAAAACATGGTATCCCCCCCCCCCCCCCCACCAACTATAGTCGCCCCTCATTACAGACCCCCCTCCACTAAGTATAGACCCCCCTCCATCAGTGCAGACCCCCCACTAAGTATAAACCCCTCCCTCAGTACAGACCTCCCATAAGTATAGACCCCCAGGACAAAACACCCCCTCTATCAGTATAGACCCCCCTCAGGACAAACCAACCACCCCTCCATTAGTACAGACCCCCAAAACAAACCACCCCCCTCCATTAGTACAGACCCCCGGGACAAACCACCCCCCTCCATTAGTACAGACCCCTGGGACAAACCACCCCCCTCCATTAGTACAGACCCCGGGGCAAACCACCCCCCTCCATTAGTACAGACCCCCGGGACAAACCACCCCCCTCCATTAGTACAGACCCCTCGGGACAAACCACCCCCCTCCATTAGTACAGACCCCCGGGACAAACCACCCCCCTCCATTAGTACAGACCCCCCCGGGACAAACCACCCCCCTCCATTAGTATAGACCCCCCAGGACAAACCCCCCCTCCATTAGTACAGACCCCTCAGGACAAACCACTCCCCTCCATTAGTACAGACCCCCAGAACAAACCACCCCCCTCCATTAGTACAGACCCCCCGAGACGAACCACCCCCCTCCATTAGTACAGACCCCCGGGACAAACCACCCCCCTCCATTAGTATAGACCCCCCTGGGACAAACCACCCCCCTCCATTAGTATAGACCCCCAGGACAAACCACCCCCCTCCATTAGTATAGACCCCCCGGGACAAACCACCCCCCTCCATTAGTATAGACCCCCCCAGGACAAACCCCCCTCCATTAGTATAGACCCCCCCAGGACACCCCCCCAGACCCCCCCCCCCCTCCATTAGTATGGACCCCCCAGGACAAAACCCCCCTCCATTAGTATAGACCCCCCAGGACAACCCCCCCTCCATTAGTATAGACCCCCCCAGGACAAACCACCCCCCTCCATTAGTATAGACCCCCCAGGACAAACCCCCCCTCCATTAGTATAGACCCCCCCAGGACAAAACCCCCCTCCATTAGTATAGACCCCCCAGGACAAACCCCCCTCCATTAGTATAGACCCCCCAGGACAAACCCCCCTCCATTAGTATAGACCCCCCAGGACAACCCCCCCTCCATTAGTATAGACCCCCCCCAAGACAAACCCTCCCTCCATTAGTATAGACCCCCAGGACAAACCCCCCCTCCATTAGTATAACCCCCCCAGGACAAACCCCCCCTCCATTAGTATAGACTTCCCCCAGGACAACCCACCCCCCATCCCTCCATTAAGCTAATTAAAAGACACCTGGACGGCAGCTGGAGATGAGAGGACAATGTGCAGCCGCGCCGCCCGGGTAGAGAACAGAGTGTGTGAGTGAGGCTTGGGCAGCAGGCGGGAGGAGAACTGGAACAGACCGGGCACCGACCGCCCCCCCCCCCAAGAAGTTCATCACTGCGTGGCTGGTCTCTCTGCACACAGAGACACAGCCGCTCCGATCTAAGGCAGTTTCCACTCTCCTCCTCTGACAAGAGGAGGGAGGGGGGATGGGCTTCGATGGCAATAAACACATCGGCGGCGGCCGCAGTGACAGGCGGAGAGAGCCGCCTACGGATATAGAGAAGAGGAGGAGGAGGGAGGGGAGCACTCTGGCGCTTCAGCGCCCCCACCTCTGTGGCGCCTGGGTGCACAGCACCCTGTGCACCCCGCTCAGGATCGGCCCTGAGGATAAATGCCAAAGCAATCTTTTTCACTGAAAAGGAAACTAACCAATGTTTAATTATGTTTTATATTTGCCTGGATTTCCTCTTGACTATGGCTAAAATAGGCTTTCAGTCAGGGGCGTTTTTAATATTGATTGGACCCTGGGCAAAAATTTTCTTGGGCCCCTTCCCCCTATGCAATTTCACTTTCCACCTTCTCTGCGACATACAATAAATAGCAGCCAAGACTTAAAATCAGTTTACTGTATCACATCAGGCAGCAATTGCGATTGGTTGCCAGTGGTTACAGCTTATCATTACTGCTTACTGACTGGTTGCTAGAGGTTACAGCACACTTTACGGCTCACTGATTAGTTGTTAGAGGTTACAGCAAAATGATTTCTGCTTGTTAATTGGTTGCTAGAGATTACTGTACAGTAATACTGCTCACTGATTGGTTGCTAGAGATTACAGCACATCATCTCCTCACTGCAGGGGAGCATGATATTCATATGAATGCCGCCTTTATTTACATATCAATGCTGCCGGACACAGCTATTTACTTAGTAATGCCCCCACTATTTACATATGAATGACGGTTTTTTACATGTAAACACAGGGTCTGCAGGAGAGTCATCTGTACACAACAATAGGGCAGAGCTGGGCAGCATTAGTACCAGCACTTCACACTGAAATATCGGGACACAGCACAGGACTAAAACTTCAAGGGACAAGGGAATTTAAACTGGGATAGTTGGCAAGTATGAGGCAGCTGCTTTGGGCCCCACAACAATGACAGGGCCCAGGGCAGCTGCCCCTTTTGCCCTGCCTTAAAGACGGCCCTGCTTTCAGTTTAGAAAAAGTCTTTAGAAAAAGTATTTTAGTTTCTCTCTGACAATGCCACAGAATGCATTGATAAAAATACTAAAACAAAAAGAATGAACTCTGGGGATATTTGTACCTGTAAATTTGAGAAAAGATTGGTAGGTGTCTTTCTTCACTTCAACAGTTTCCTTCCTTAGATCAAGACTACATCATAGAACATAAAAATATGAAATCAAACAAAAACAATTTGAATACTGGATACAGCACTGCATACTACCTAATTTTACCTTCTATTGCTCTTAGAATAATTAGTATGTATGAGCGATCATTAAAGGCCTATTACTTTGACAATATATTAGCCTGCTAAAAGAGAGCCTGTACTTGGAAGATATTCTCAAAAAAAGGAATATAGAGAACACGGAAATCATCCATATGAGCTATTTGCAGCTGATCTTTTTCCTATTACTAACTTATCATTAGAGATGGCCTTGTGGTTCGCCTGGCGGTCGGTTCGCGGAAAACTTTGCTCGTTCGCAATTCGCCAAACCGGCGGACTTATGGCGCTGTTCGCGGCAGCCATATTCGTTTACATTGTGAAGAACTTTGACCCATGACACATCCATCATCGGGTACTGGACAGCCAATTGAGACATTTCAGCACATGGACAAACCCCCTACCTTATAAATAGACCTGATCTGGCGGCCATTTTACATTCTGTCTTTTGTCAGTGTAGAAAAAGGACGCTGTGTGGAGCAGGGGCAGTCAGTCTGTAATCACTAGCTATTACTATTAGGTCCACAAAAGTCCTATTAGTGTTGCCATCTGCAGCCTTTGCAGTCAACGCATAAGTCGTGGTAAGCCCAACACTCACCTAGGGACGACCGCCTTAAAAAGGCACATGAGCTGCCATCACCGAGCCCAGTGGGAGCAACGCCATCAGAACCCACAAAGCCACACTCCAGGCTCCCACCGTCCAGCCTCTTCTACTTCTCCTTCTCCTCTCTCCTCAGAATTGTACTCGACTCCACCTTCCATCATGCCGTCCTCACGTTTTTCTGGAAAAAGGCAGGCTTCCGTGGGCCAAATGTTCGAGCGTAAAAAAATGATGACGCCGTATAACCCTCTTGCCCAACAGTTGTCCGCTGGCTTGTCAGAACTGATAGCCCCCCAACTACTGCCATATAAACTGGTGGACTTTCGAAAATTTGTGGCCATTGGAACACCACAATGGAAGGTCCCAGGAAGGAAGTATTTCTCACAGAAGGGCATCCCAGAGCCATATGGCCATGTTTAGCAGCAAGTGAATGTATCTCTGGCACACAGTGTCGGTGCCAAGATACATCTGACCACAGACACGCGGTCTAGTAAACACGGGCAGGGAAGGTGTATATAACTTTTACTGCCCACTGGGTGGACCTTCTGATGGCCGTCAAGCATGTAACCCATGGCACCCGTGTAGATTTGGTTTTACCGCCACGGATTGCATGCAGGCCTGCCTCTTCTTCTCCTCCTCCTACTCCATCCTCTCTCTCCTCCTCGGCTGACTCCTTTTTTTTCCGCTGCTAGCGTCTCTTCCGCTGCGCCGCCCAAGATCCCCAGAACCTATTCGACATGCCAGGTGAGACGTTGCCATGCTGTCCTGGAAGCCAAGAGCCACACTGGCCCTGCACTCATTTCAGCTTTGCGTTCACAGGCAGATCAGTGGCTAACACCGCTCAATTTGACAGTTGGTAAAGTGGTGTGCGACAACGGTGCCAATCTGCTTAGCGCGTTGAAACAGGGCAAAATTACACATGTGCCATGCATGGCACACGTCTTAAACTTGGTCGTGCAGCGATTCGTTGTCAAATACCCTGGGGTCCAGGACATCTTGCGGCAGGCAAGCAAAATCTCGGCCCATTTCAGAAGATCTTACACAGCCATGGCTCGCCTTGCTGACATTCAGCGGCGACGCAATCTGCCGGTCAGACGTCTTATTTGTGATTGTCCGACGCGATGGAACTCAACCTTCTATATGCTTGATAGGCTGCTCCAGCAGAAACGTGCAGTTAACGACTACCTGTACGAACTCTGCGGCAAAACAGTTTCTGGGAGCTTGGTTTTTTTTCACCGCGCCAGTGGCTGCTCATGTGCGACGCATGCAGACTTCTGCGGCCATTTGATGAGATCACCAAACTGGTCAGTCGCAGCCATGGCGCCATCAGTGACATCGTACCTTGCGCCTTCTTTATGGAGTGTGCATTGCGTCGTGTCATTGATCAAGCCATCAAGGAGCAGGAGCACGAAGATGAGGAAGTCACAATGCTGGATGAATTCCCAGGGGGTGCTACTCTATCTGAGGCAAGTCAACAACAGGAGTCTGAAGAGGAGTCCGAGGAGGATGGTGCCGGGGCGGATGAGGAGGAGCAAGAAGAGCATGCTTTAAACCTTTCTGGGATCCCTGTTGTTGTCCGTGGATGGGGGGAGGAGAACGAGGAGGACGACATTATCCTGAATGATGAGCAGGAGCCAGGCCACCACACCGCTTCCAGTTTAGTGCAAATGGGGCCTTCATGCTCCAGTGTTTTAACAGGGACCCCTGTATAAAAAGCATAAAGGTTAAGGACCAGTACTGGGTGGAAACGTACTTAGACCCCCGTTACAAACACAAAATGGTGGAAATGTTACCACCATCACAGAGGGCTGTCAGAATGAAGCACTTACAGGCCTTGCTTAGAGAAATGTTGCATTCTGCTTTTGCGTGCGCTGGCAGAGGAATTTCCACTCCCAGAGAAAGAGTTGCGGGTACCAATCCAACAGCGCCTGCAAGAAGAGGGCGGTTTGGGTTTGAAGATGTGTTGGTCACTTCTGATATGAGATCATTCTTTCAGCCGACCCATCGACAGGTGTCATCTGGATCCAGCATCAGGGAACGCCTAGACCGTCAGGTGTCCGACTACATCGGGTTATAGGCCGATGTGGACGCTCTGAGAAGTAATGAACCCCTGGACTACTGGGTGGGCAGGCTTGACCTCTGGCCAGAGCTTGCACAATTTGCAATGGAACTGTTGGCTTGCCCCTCGTCCAGTGTCCTGTCCGAAAGGACGTTCAGCGCAGCAGGGGGGATCGTGACGGGGGGATCGTGACCGTTAAGCACACTCGCCTAGCTCACGACAGTGTTGACTACCTCACATTTATAAAAATGAATGAAGCATGGATCTCGGAGGAATTCAACACATGTGACCAGTAGACCATGTATATGCATAACTGTATAAACAATTTATATAATCTAGCACACGGACCTTTTTTCTACCTTTGGCTCACTTGTACAAAAAAAGCACACCGTACTATATGCCCGTACCCTCCTGTTTGAAGAGGCTGAGCCAGTGGTGGGAGAAGGTATTTCAGTGCCCAGGGCGAGGATGCCAAAATGCGCCCCTCACGCAGAGCAGGGGGCGGAGCTAGTAGAAGCATTTGCTGCACACATAAACATATGTGATGGTTGCAGAGTGCACCAGAATTACTATTTACATTTGTGATCGGTCATCACAATGATCACAAAGCACACATCCAATTAGACTGCTTTGTTGACGACTTGGTTCGCTGCCAATAATGAGTAACCTGGCTGCCCAAAGGTGATTTTTGAAAATTCTAAATGATAAGATGAGAATAAAGATAACAGGAAAAACAATTGTCATTGTTCGTACTTATGCACAAGAACACAATGCTGTAGGTGAGCATACACTATACAATCTGATTGTACAATCTCTGCACAATCACATTTAGATTTACCAAAATGTTGTAATATATGGACAAACCTAAACAATTAATTTAACTAGTATCCAATCAGGCAGGACTTTGTACTACATAATTGGTAGTCGATCCAAATTATATTGTACAATCAGATTGTATACTGTATGGTAAGCTGTAGGCTGGCCATAGATGGATCAGTTTTTTTTTTAGTCCATGTCTGATCAAAAAAAACTAGCAGATCCACACAACTAAGGTGGATGAGGAAATCCTTTCCGCTGAGACATCTATGTCAGCCCTGCCGATCAAAGGAAGCATTTTTGCTGGTTTGATAGAAGTTGATCATTAAAAATGTACTTCATCTTTAGCAAGAATCACTATAAATGGATTGAAACGTATGCGGTCATTGCTGGACCAGTCAAATTTCCATCTATCTATGGCCAGCTTTATTAGCTCCTGTGTAAAATTCCTGTTTTCTTATACATGGGGAGTTGGGGAGCTCACTAAGTCTCCATGTATATGAGTTCTTTAGGGCCCATTCAAATGTGGTGCAGACATGTGTGTCATGTGCAGGCCTCTTTTTTTTAATGAGGACAGGGGGTGTATGGGCATTGTGTGCATCCCTGTGCCAGTGTCCTATTCACTTCTATTTGGACCCGCACCTGCATGTAGGGTTGCCACCTGTACAGGTTTCACCCGGACAGTCTGGTTTTTGAATGATGTGTACGGGTTTTCATCTGCTCCAGACCCGGACACATCATTCAGACCAGACTGCACCGAGAGTGACAAGACTGCTCTGTGGATGATGTGTCTCCCCTCCCCCACCGTCTCACTAGCGGCATAGTGGCAGTCCCTACACTAATGCTGAGTGTAGGGGGGATCCGAAAAACTTCAGTGAGCTTACACTGCCTGCCGCTGATTGCATGCAGGAGGGAGCCAGTGGGTGGGCCGAGACAAGGGGTGGCAGCAGAAGAATCCAAAAGCTGGGAGGAGGATGCGCCCATATCTATTGCCAGCTTACTTTCTATGGCAGCAGCACACCCCGTTTCCATACAGAAGAAACTCCCTTTCTCCTGGGCACAGGCTCCTCTCAGGCTGGGCAGCTGGATCAGGGCTGTAACAGAGCTCCTCTACAGATGGGCGGAGCAAGCGACCCTTCTCAGACTGCAGTCAGATCACTGCTTCCTCCTGCCCAGCAGACATCAAGGCTCACCCCAGGGTAAGGTGACCAGATTTTCAAAATGAAATCCGGGACATATTTTTTTTTTACTAGTAATGGCAGCAATCAGCGTCTCATAGCGGGACTGCGATATTGTGGTGGACAAATCAGAAAACGAACGAAAACGCGTACACACGACCAGTTTTCCCGTCGGAATAAACTCCGAAGGTTTTTCCAATAGAGTTCCGCTGAAACTGTCTTGCCTACACACGATCACACCAAAGTCCGACCGTCTAGAACGCAGTGACGGGACTGGAAAAAGGAAATTCAATAGCCGATAGCTGCCATCTCATACTTGCTTCAGAGCATGCATAGTTTTTGGTCTATCGGAACAGCATACAGACGAGCAGTTTTCCCGATAGAAATTGGTTCCGTCGGAAATATTTAGAACATGTTCTCTTTCTAGGTCCGTCAGAATTTTTGAAAAAAAAAGTCCGATGAGGCACACACACGATCGGAATATCCGATGAAAAGATTCCATCAGACTTTTTCTGTTGGACATTCCGCTCGTGTGTACGTGGCATTAGTGACACTTTTGACACTTTGTGGGAACCAGTGACGCTAAAAATATGTACTGTCACTGTACTAATGACACTGGCTGGGAAGGGGATAACATTTAGGGCAATCAATGGGTTAAATGTGTGCCTAACAAGTGTTTTCTCACTGTGGGGCAGGTGATTTTACAAAGGGAAAACATAGATCCCTGGACCTGCTTTGCAGGAACACAGAATCAATGTCTTCCATACTGACAGAATGGCAAACTGCCTTGTTTACATAGGCAGAGCACTAGGTGAGTCCGCAGGAACCACTGATTGGCTCTGATACCCAGAAATGCAGGATCACGTATATAAGTAAATCAGGCGATCAGCAACTGGTTAAGATCATCAGCATTATGATAACTCACAGGCGGCAGGCACTCTATCATGGCTCTGGCTGGCTCTGTCACAGTGTGTCACATAACATGGCTGCTGGGTGCTGATTTTGTTAACTTATGACCAATAAGTGCCTGCTGCCTGTGAGTTCTGATACCATCCATTATGCCAGAGGGACAGGCAATGAAATGTAGTCTATTCACAGACACCCCCAAAGCACACCTGTGTTGAAGCCTTGAAGGCACTGGCAGCCCCACGATTGGATCTGCTTCCCCTCTATTCCTGCTGCTGGACATCGTCAGCTGAGCTCAGCTGCCTCTCTCTGCCCGTTGCCACCTCCGCCTGCCTCACAGCCTCTCAGGTCTCATTCTCCGGCCCCAGCTACTACTGGGTGGGGAGTGGAGGAAAATTACTCTGCTGGGGAAGGCAAGGAGATAAGCAGGCAGGCGGCTGGCCGGGATTTGAGCCAAGGCAGAAGAACATGTGAGCGGAGCTGAATGAGCATGTTCCAGAAACTGAAGAAATAGTCCATTCGCTCTGACCAGCACATCATCATCAGAAAGGGACACAGATAATGGAAAAAATACACCCCCCTAAGCTAGTAGGAGCGGGGGGGTGTAATTCAGATTTTTTTTTTTTTTTTTTATTCTGCACTGACTTTCTTTGAAAATTGCCCCAGCTCCTGTTGAAGTCAAATCCGGGGACAAAACCGGGGACAGGCTTGGTCCGGGGACAGAATCCTCAATCCGGGGACTGTCCCCTGAAACCGGGGGCATCTGGTCACCCTCCCCCAGGGCAGACTGAAGATAACAGAGGATGGATGCCACACTGCATATAATCCTCCCGTTAGTCCCAAGCCTTCCAAATTGTATGATTCTGTGCTGTAATCCTGTTTTGCATCTTCCAGTGCAGCTTTACTGAAAGAGAAAGTAAAAATCTTGACTATGTCAGGAATATACTGGGACTTTTCAGGCTCCACATGGATGCATTCCACATACACACTATATCTTATTAAACATTTTTATTTTTGATAATGTGGAATACTTCTATGTAGAACCTGAAAAGTCCCAGTATATTCCTGACATAGTCATGAGCATAAACATCAAGAGACATACAGAATACAACTCATCTCCAGGAAAGGGAAAAGTCCACCCTTGCACTGCTGGGGGGAAATTACCACATTTACTTCTATATTTCCATGTTCCAGCCAGCTGCACTGCTCTCCTCCTCCTCCCAAAGCCTCATCATCATGGCATAATACAGGAACATTAACCCTGTATGGTACAATGAAGATGATGGAGTGTGACCACAGCCTGTCACAACTTTCACTGAAGCTGCAGGGGACTAGGGATGAGCCGAACACCCCCGGGTTTGGTTCACACCAGAACCTGCGAACGGACCGAAAGTGCTAATTATAACGGCCAATATGCATGTTATTGTCATAAAAAAGGTTTGGGGACCTGGGTCCTGCCCCAGGGGACATGTATCAATGCAAAAAAAAGTTTTAAAAATGGAAGTTTTTTCTGGAGCAGTCATTTTAATGATGCATAAAGTGAAAAAAAATGTGAAATATTCCTTTAAATATGGTACCTGGGGGTGTCTAAAGTATGCCTGTGAAGTGGCATGTGTTTCCCATGTTTAGAACTGTCCCTGCAAAAAATGACATTTGTAAACGAAAAAAAGAAGCCATTTAAAACTGCTTGCGGCTCTAATGTCATGTCTTGTCCTGGCAATATGGATGAAAATCTTTGAGAAAAATGGCATGGCTACCCCATCACCCCCCCCCCCACCCCAGCCCATTACCAGCCCCTTTGGGTCTTGTATGGATATTAAGGGGAACCCCGCACCCAAAATAAAACCCTATACCTACAACCTTATATACTCTGAACAGCAATATACAGGCGGTGCAAACAAGACAGGAACTGTAGGTTTGTTCTTAAGTAGAATCTGTTTGTAATTTTGAACAGGTAAATTTTTTAGTGTAGCTCCATCCAAAAAAATCTATTTTTATGCTTTTTGGAGAACATAGGGAAGGGTTATCACCCCTGTAACATTTGTTTTGCTGTCTGTGCACCTATTCAGAACATTTCACCTCACTTTCCGTCCCAATGACAAATGTTTTTGGAAAAGTGTTTTTTTTATTGAAACAAAGATTGGTGATAAAGCATCAGTAGAGAGGAGATACCTTTTTCCCAAATTAAATCTAACAGGATAGAATTTTCCTTCCTAGGGGTAGATTTCCTCTCACTTCCTGTTTTCTCCTTCCATTTGCAAGAAGGAGTCGTTTCTAAGTTGGATGTTTGAAAGTAGGGGCCTGCCGTATATACTCTGCAGAAATTTGCCCCCATTAGATGTTGGTGTTGCCACAACACTGTAAGCCCTTATAGCTACTCTTGGTGGGCACTGGAACGCCCTGCTGTGAACTATTATAACAGGAATTGTAATTACATGCCATTGTTGAACAGTGGTAGGAAAAATTGGGCATTTGGTGGTGGTGCTGGTGCTACAACACTGTAAGCCCTCACAGTTACTCTTGGTGGGTGCAGGAATGGGCCCTGCTGTGAATTATTAGATCAAGAATTGTAATTGCATGCACCTGTTGAACAGGGGCAGAAAAATTGGGCCTTTGGTGGTGGTGGTGGTGGATGGTGTTGCCACAACACTGTAAGCCCTCGCAGTTACTCTTGGTGGGCACAGGAATGGGCCCTGCTGTGAATTATTAGATCAAGAATTGTAATTGCATGCACCTGTTGAACAGGGGCAGACAAATTGGGCCTTTGGTGGTGGTGGTGGACGGTGTTGCCACAACACTGTAAGCCCTCACAGTTACTCTTGGTGGGTGCAGGAATGGGCCCTGCTGTGAATTATTAGATCAAGATTTGTAATTACACGCCCCTGTTAAACAGGGGCTGAAAAATTGTGCCTTAGGCACTGGTGCTGGTGCCACAACACTGCAACCCCTAACAGATACTGTACTTGGAGCACAGCAATGAGACCTGTTGCAAAGCATTGCATAAAAAATTGTAATTACACGCCCCTGTTAACCACTTCCCGACCGCCCCCTGTATATTTACGTCGGCAGAATGGCACGTACAGGCAGAATCACGTACCTGTACGTGACATTCTTCCGGCGGTTGGGGGGTCCGATCGGACCCCCCTCCGCCGGCGGGGACGGTCGGGATCGCTTCAGGAGCGATCCGGGACGAGGGGACGGCCAGTGGTTTCTGGCCACCCCCTCGCGATCGCTCCTGGCCAATGAGAAACTTCCCCTTCCTGTCTATTGTATAGACAGGAAGGCGGAAGTGATGTCACGCTCGGTGCGCCGGTCTATGTGACCGGAGACGCCGAGCGGCGAACATGTACAGGTTAGTGCACAACACTACACTGACACCAGTACAGTTAGGCACATATTCCACCCCCCTGTCACCCCCTGATCACCCCCCAGATCACCCCCTCCCCCCCCAGTCACAGTGTCACTAATTGCAGTGATCATTTATTTACTGATCACTGCATTTAGTGTCAGTGTGACTGTAATAACTGTCAGGGCAGTTAGTTTTAGGTCCAAGGTAGCCCCCTACCCCCCCCTAATAAAGGTTTAACCCCTTGATTGCCCCCCAGGTAACCCTTTCACCCCCTTTTGCCAGTGTCACTAAGCGATCGTTTTTCTGATCGCTGTATTAGTGTCACTGCTGTCGCTAGGTAACCATTTTTTTTTTTAGGTAACCGCCATGTTTATATAGGTTCATAAATAGGTTTATAGGTCAGGTACCCCCATATTACAACCTAAATAAAGGTTTTAACCCCCTGATTGCCCCTAGAGTTAACCCTTTCACCAGTGATCACTGTATAACTGTCACTGGTGACGCTGGTTAGCCAGTTAGTTATTTTGTTATTTAGGTTCCCCGTCAGGTTTTTATATAGCGTCAGGTACCCCCATATATTACCTAATAAAGGTTTTAACCCCCTGATTGCCCCTAGTTAACCCTTTCACCCCCTTTTGCCAGTGTCACTAAGCGATCGTTTTTCTGATCGCTGCATTAGTGTCGCTAGGTAACCATTTTTTTTTTTAGGTAACCGCCATGTTTATATAGGTTCATAAATAGGTTTATAGGTCAGGTACCCCCATATTACAACCTAAATAAAGGTTTTAACCCCCTGATTGCCCCTAGAGTTAACCCTTTCACCAGTGATCACTGTATAACTGTCACTGGTGACGCTGGTTAGCCAGTTAGTTATTTCGTTATTTAGGTTCCCCGTCAGGTTTTTATATAGCGTCAGGTACCCCATATATTACCTAATAAAGGTTTAACCCCCTGATTGCCCCTAGTTAACCCTTTCACCCCCTTTTGCCAGTGTCACTAAGCGATCGTTTTTCTGATCGCTGCATTAGTGTCGCTAGGTAACCAGTTTTTTTTTTGTATTACTGTTACGGGTGACGCTGGTTAGTTAGCTTGTTTTTTATACTGTCAGGGCACCCGCCATTTATTACCCAATAACGGTTTAACCCCCTGATCGCCCGGCGGGTGATATCAATTAGGTTTTAGGGTCAAATAAGGTCTGCGTCGCCCCAGGTTAGTGCCAGTACCGCAAACACCCACGCGCAAAGCATACACCTCCCTTAGTGGCACAGTATCTGAACAGATCGATATCTGATCTGATCAGATCTATACTAGCGTCCCAGCAGTTTAGGGTTCCAAAAAAAACCGCATTGTTAGCGGGATCAGCCCAGATACCTGCTAGCACCTGCGTTTTCCCCCTCCGCCCAGCCCAGCCCACCCAAGTGCAGTATCGATCGATCACTGTCACTTACAAAACACTAAGCACACAAAAAAGCAGCGTTCGCAGAGTCAGGCCGGATCCCAGCGATCGCTAACAGTTTTTTTTGTGGTAGCGTTTTGATTCAGTCGCTTCAGTCAGGAGCTTTTTTACCTGTGAATCTCAAAAAAATAAAAAAAAATAAAATAGTTGTCGTTTTATTGTTCTCTCTCTCACTCTATTCTCTCTCTATTGTTGCTCTTTTTTTTACTCCATTCTATTCTGCAATGTTTTATTATGTTTTATCATGTTTTATCACGCTTGCTTTTCAGGTATGTAATTTTGTTTACTGTGTTTTAGTGTTGAGCATTTTTTTGTTTTCAGGTGCGCCATTCAGTTGCAACGCGGATTTATTTATCTTGACAGCAACAGCGTTTGCTCCCACGATACATAAAGCCGCGACTCCAACGCTGTAGGAGGTGATTTCACCACCACAGTTAAAAAAAAGAGCATATATGCCGAAGCATGGGGGCAGCAGGGGGGGGAGGAGCGATTGGCTCCTAATGCCACGTACATACGGTCGAAATTCCGACCGTGTGTACACGGCATAACTTTTGCGGGAGGATGCCCCCATGCATCGGCATATATAAATGGTGCATGTATGCCCATCATTAGAAGTGGGTGGATGAAGGGAGGTATTCTAATGGTGGGCATACCCACCAATCAATCTCTTTTTTTTCGTTCAGCCAAGAGGCTGCATGAAAAAAAAAAGATTACAATATATGTCCAGTATGTTGCTGGACTTTGAATGGTTATACCAGAATGATGCCTGCAGGTTTAGGTATCATCTTGGTATCATTCTTTTCAGCCAGTGATCGGCTTTCATGTAAAAGCAATTCTAGCGGGTAATTAGCCTCTAGACTGCTTTTACAAGCAGTGGGAGGGAATGTCCCCCCTCCCGGATATAAACCGCGCCATTGGGAAATTGGGAAAGCATTTTATCACACCAATCTTGGTGTGGTCAGATGCTTTGAGGGCAGAGGAAAGATCTAGGGTCTAATAGACCCCAATTTTTTCAAAAAAAGAGTACCTGTCACTGCCTATTGCTATCATAGGGGATATTTACATTCCCTGAGATAACAATAAAAATCATAACAAAGAAAAAAAATGGAAGGAACAGTTTAAAAATAAAATAAAAAAGCTAAATAAATAAAAAAAAAAACAAAAAAAAAAAAAAAAAAGCACCCCTGCCCCCCTTCTCTTGCGCAAAGGCGTACACAAGCGTTGGTCTGGCGTCATATGTAAACAGCAATTGCACCATGCATGTGAGGTATCACCGCGAAGGTCAGATCGAGGGCAGTAATTTTAGCAGTAGACCTCCTCCGTGAATCTAATGTGGTATCATGTAAAGGCTTTTAAAGGCTTTTAAAAATGTATGTAGTTTGTCGCCACTGCGTGTTTGTGCGCAATTTTAAAGCATGTCGTGTTTGGTATCCATGTACTCGGCCTAAGATCATATTTTTTATTTCATCAAAAATTTGAGCAATATAGTGTGTTTTAGTGCATTAAAAATAAAAAAAAGTGTATTTTTTCCACAAAAAAATGCGTTTGAAAAATCGCTGCGCAAATACTGTGTGGAAAAAAAAAATGCAACACCCACCATTTTAATCTGTAGGGCCTTTGCTTTAACAATATATATAGTGTTTGGGGGGTTCAACGTAATTTTCTTGCAAAAAAAAAATATGTTTTCATGTAAACAAAAAGTGTCAGAAAGGGCTTTGTCTACAAGTGGTTAGAAGAGTGGGTGACGTGTGACATAGGCTTCTAAATGTTGTGCATAAAATGCCAGGACAGTTCAAACCCCCCCCAAATGACCCCATTTTGGAAAGTAGACACCCCAAGCTATTTGATGAGAGCAATGTTGAGCCCATTAAATATTTTTTTTTTTTGTCCAAGAGATTGAATAATGAAAAAAAAAAAATATATATATATTTTTTTTACAAAAAGTTGTCACTAAATGATATATTGCTCAAACATGTCATGGGCATATGTGGAAATACACCCCAAAATACATTCTGTTGCTTCTCCTGAGTACGGGGATACCACATGTGTGGGACTTTTTGGGAGCCTAGCTGCGTACGGAACCCCAAAAACCAATCACCGCCTTCAGGCTTTCTAAGGGTGTAATTTTTTTATTTCACTTCTCACTGCCAATCACAGTTTCGGAGGCCATGGAATGCCCAGATGGCATAAAACCCCCCAAAATGACCCCATTTTGGAAAGTAGACACCCCAAGCTATTTGCTGAGAGGTATTGTGAGTATTTTGCAGATGTCGCTTTTTGTCACAAAGTTTTGAAAATTGAAAAAAGAAAAAAAATTTTTTTTTTCTTTACTTTCTTCATTTTCAAAAACAAATGAGAGCTGTAAAATACTCACCATGCCTCTCAACAAATAGCTTGGGGGTGTCTACTTTCCAAAATGGGGTCATTTGGGGGGGTTTTGTGCTATTTTGGCATTTTATGGCCTTCGAAACGGTGATAGGTAGTGAGGAGTGAAATCAAAAATTTGCACCCTTAGAAATCCTGAAGGCGGTGCTTGGGTTTCGGGGCCCCGTATGCGGCTAGGCTCCCAAAAAGTCCCACACATGTGGTATCCCCATACTCAGGAGAAGCAGCAAAATGTATTTTGGGGTGCAATTCCACATATAACTATGGCATGTGTGAGCAATATATCATTTAGTGACAACTTTTTGAAAAAAAAAAAAATCTTTTTTATTTTTGTCTTTATTCAATCACTTGGGACTAAAAAAAAAAATATTCAATGGGCTCAACATGCCTCTCAGCAAATAGCTTGGGGTGTCTACTTTCCAAAATGGGGTCATTTGGGGGGGTTTTGTACTTCTCTGCCATTTTAGCACCTCAAGAAATGAAATAGGCAGTCATAAATTAAAAGCGGTGTAAATTCCAGAAAATGTACTCTAGTTTGTAGACGCTATAACTTTTGCGCAAACCAATAAATATACGCTTATTGGCATTTTTTTTTACTAAAGACATGTGGCTGAATACATTTTGGCCCAAATGTTTGACTAAAATTGAGTTTATTAGATTTTTTTTATAACAAAAAGTAGAAAATCTCTTTTTTTTTCAAAATTTTCGCTCTTTTTCCGTTTATATCTCAAAAAATAAAAATCACAGAGGCAATCAAATACCATCAAAAGAAAGCTCTATTTGTGGGAAGAAAAGGACGCAAATTTCGTTTGGTTACAAAATTGCATGACCGCGCAATTACCAGTTAAAGTAGTGCAGTGCGAAATTGAAAAAAGACCTCTGGTCCTTTGGCTGCCAAATGGTCCGGGGCTGAAGTGGTTAAACAGGGGCTGAAAAATTGGGTCTTAGGCACTGGTGCTGGTGCCACAACACTGCAACCCCTCACAGATACTGTACTTGGAGCACAGCAATCAGACCTGTTGCAAAGCATTGCATAAAAAAATTGTAATTACACGCCCCTGTTAAACAGGGGCTGAAAAATTGGGCCTTAGGCACTGGTGCTGGTGCCACAACACTGCAACCCCTCACAGATACTGTACTTGGAGCACAGCAATGAGACCTGTTGCAAAGCATTGCATAAAAAATTGCAATTACACTCCCCTGTTAAACAGGGGCTGAAAAATTGCGCCTTAGGCACTGGTGCCACAACACTGCAACCCCTCACAGATACTGTACTTGGAGCACAGCAATGAGACCTGTTGTAAAGCATTGCATAAAAAATTGTAATTACACGCCCCTGTTAAACAGGGGCTGAAAAATTGGGCCTTAGGCACTGGTGCTGGTGCCACAACACTGCAACCCCTCACAGATACTGTACTTGGAGAACAGCAATGAGACCTGTTGCAAAGCATTGCATAACAAATTGTAATTACACGCCCCTGTTAAATAGGTGCTGAAAAATTGGGCCTTAGCCACTGGTGGTGGCACCCAGAAACAAAAATGTTCTTCCAAGCTATCATCAGGATCATTGAGGAGGAAGAGGATAGTCAGTCAACATAACAGGACAGTCACTCAGCATCAGCATAGGCAGTCTTGAAGGGATATAACATTTCAAAACAAATTATTCTGTTATATCAACTTCAGGTGCCTGGTAGCTGGTGGTGATCCAAGACTGATTCATCTTTATGAAGGTCAGTCGATCAACCAAGTCGGTGGACAGGCGCACACTGTGATCGGTGACAAAGCCTCCAGCAGCACTGAATGTGTGTTCCGAAAGAACGCTGGATGCAGGACAGGCCAGTAGCTCAATTGCATACTGTGCAAGCTCTGGCCAGTGATCCATCCTCAAGACCCTGTAAGCCAGAGGATTTTCGGTGGGAAAGGTGTCCAAGTCTGACCTTGCCCCTAGGTATGCCTGCACCATGTATATCAGACGCTAATGATGGTTGCTGGAACTGATCATACCTTGGGGCTGCGGACTAAAAAATTGCCTGAACGCATCGGTCAGACGTCCACCTTCCCCACCGCTCCTTCTGCTACTGACCGAAGCCTCAGCAACTCGTCGTCAAGGACCAGGAGTTTGTAACCTCCCAGTCTCTGGGAATGCGTTGCACAGACCTTTCTGCAAGGCCTCCCGAAGATGTCTCATCCTCTGCTCCCTCTGCGACGGCAAGATAAGATCCGCAACCTTACCCTTGTACCGTGGATCAAGGAGAGTGGTCAGCCAGTAATGGTCCCTCTCCTTGATCCAAAGAATACGAGGATCCTTCAGCAGGCTTTGCAGGATCAGGGAGGCCATGCAACGTAGGTTAGCTGAGGCATTCGGTCCGGAGTCTTCTGGGTCACTGAGGACGACATGATCCGCAGCCACCTCCTCCCAGCCACGTACAAGTCCACCGGTTTCTTGGGACTGTAAATCATCCCTAAAATACTGCTGATGCTGAGTGCCAGGCTCCACCTCCATGCTGACACAAGGGCATGTGGATGGCTTGGAGTGAACTTCTTTCGACGTTCCAGCAGCTGGGGCAGGGAAATTTGCCTGGTACAATCGGACGTCGATGTACTGCTAGTAGAGTGCCCGCAAGTACTTGGCTGTGACACACCTAATTCTACACCTTCATTCCTCTCAGTGCAGCTTTCAGAGAGGACTGAAGGTATAGTGGGGTTGGAGATCCCAGCTGATGAGGAGCAAGGAGAGCTCCGCTTTGTTCTTTGGTGTGGATCTTTAAGGTGCGCTTGCCAACGAGCTGCATGGCAGGTCAACATATGTCTGGTCATGCTTGTGGTGCCCAAGCGGCTGATGTTTTGGCCACGCAAGATACGCTTGAGACATATGTTGCAAATAGCAGCGGTGCGATCTGATGCACTCGTCTCAAAAAAGGCCCACACCAAAGAACTTTTGTAATAACGCGCAGAGGCCGCGCCCTGCACAGGCCGAGCTCTGCGTTGTGATTCAGTTGGTGTGCTGCCCTCAAGCTGGCCCCCGGAGGGCATCCTGGCTCGTTGGAGATGTGCCGCCGCCTCCTCCTCCTCTCTCCGTTCAGGCACCCACGTGGAGTCAGTGACCTCATCATCCCCTCCCTCTTCACCACTGGAGCAAACCTGGCAGTAAGCTGCAGCTGGTGGAATATGACTGCCAGATTGCTGTCCTTGAGCATCCCCTCTCTCTGTGCTCACGCTACTGCCTTCCTCTAGCTGGGTATCATCATCAGAGCCTTCAAAACGCTGGGCATCCTCCTGGAGCATGTACCCAACACTGTGCTCAAACAGTTCGGGGGACTCCTCAGGAGGACATGGTGGGTCTAGGTAAGGGGTGACTGAGTACGCGTTGGCAGCTGCTTTGCCAGTACCCTGAGCCTGGGTGAGAGAGGATGAGGAGGATGAGGAGGGCTTGGTCATCCACTCTACCAAGCCTTCGGCATGATGCGGCTCAACATGTCCAGCTGCCGAAAATAAGGACAAGCGTGTCCCATGGCCACGCGCTGATGACGATGCACCGCGTCCACGACCAGCATTGTTGTCTCTAGACACAGAGTCTGCTTGCCCTGTTTTCTTGGCTCGTGACTGTCTGCCTCTCCTTGTTGGCCTTCCAGACATTGTAATGGCCTGCAGGGAGATGGTAAAAACAGCTATTGGGTAGTGTATATTGTGCTGGAGTCACACAACACACACACTAAATCCTGCAGATGGCTGGATTAATGGAGAACTGCACAAAATGGTAGATACAGGTGCAGGTTTATACTGTGCTGTGCTGGCTGGACTCACACAGCACACACTAACTCCTGCAGATGGCTGTATTTATAGAGAACAGCACTTTCCCCACACGCAGATGCCTGAGAAGAACACACTATCCCTGCCTATTTTTCCTCTTTCCCTACACTTTCCTCACACAGAAATGAATGATCAATAGTTCACAATTCCACTGTCCCTGCCTATCAATCCTCTTTCCCTGCACTTTGCCCACACAGAAATCAATGATCAATAGTTCACAGTTCCACTGTCCCTGCCTATCAATCCTCTTTCCCTGAACGCCGCAACACACTACACAAGGCCGTCGGCGCGGCGGCCTTATATAGTGTGGGGCATGTACTAAACCCTCTGAGCTATAGTTGGCCACAGGCATCCTGCCTATGGCCAATTATTGCTCTCCTCCCTGCTGGCGCTATGATTGGCCAAGCATGCGGGGTCACAGTGCATGCTTGGCCAATCATCAGCCAGCAATGCACTGCGACTGGCGCAATGCATTGCGGGCCGTTCGCATCACACGAATTTGATGCGAACGGCTCGCAGAGTTCTGGACTCGACGAGCGGACGAACGGCCGATGTTCGATTCGAACATGGGTTCGAATCGAACACCGGGCCCATCCCTACAGGGGACCAATCACAGAGATTGAGGGAATCAGAAAAAGTCAATTTGTTCCAATTTACTATGTTTATTATGCTTCAGAGAAAGGAACTGGAGAATCCACTCTTCCACTCTCAGTCCCTTTCTCTGTTTCGGCTATCAGGGGTCTGTTTAGTCTCCTGATATTTCACCAAAGCCCCCCCCAACAAGACTGTTAAAAAATAAAAAAATAAACAAACAAAAAAGCTACTGACACCATCCACTGCTCTACTGACACCGTCCACTGCCCTACTGACACCATCCACCTCCCTACTGACACCGTCCACTGCCCTACTGACACTGTCCACTGCCCTACTGACTGACACTGTCCGCTTTTAAGGTAGGCTAATTTAAATTTTTAAAGTGACATTTTATGTATTCATTTATGGGTACAAGATGATAAATGATAAATGATGGGTATCATTTATGGGTACAAGAATGCGTTTTATTTAACCACTTCAGCCCCGGACCAATTTGCAGCCAAATGACCAGGCCTCTTTTTGTGATTCGGCACTGCGTCGCTTTAACTGACAATTGCGCGGTCGTGCGACGTGGCTCCCAAACAAAATTGGCGTCCTTTTTTTCCCACAAATAGAGCTTTCTTTTGGTGGTATTTGATCGCCCCTGCGGTTTTTATTTTTTGCGCTATAAACAAAAATAGAGCGACAATTTTGAAAAAAATTCAATATTTTTTACTTTTTGCTATAATAACTATCCCCAAAAAATATATAAAAAAAAATTTTTTTTCCTCAGTTTAGGCCGATACGTATTCTTCTACATATTTTTGGTAAAAAAAATCGCAATTAGCGATTATTGATTAGTTTGCGCAAAAGTTATAGCGTTTACAAAATAGGGGATAGTTTTATAGCATTTTTTATTAATATTTTTTTTTTTTACTAGTAATGGCGGCGATTAGCGATTTTTATTGTGACTGCGACATTATGGCGGACACATCGGACATTTTTGACACATTTTTGGGACATTTGTCATTTATACAGAAATCAGTGCTATTTAAATAGCACTGATTCCTATGTAAATGACAGTTGTAGTGAAGGAGTTAACCACTAGGGGGCGGGGAGGAGTCAGTGTGACGTGTTGTGTTTTTTTTTACAGTAGGGGGCGTGGCTGTACGTCTGACGTCATTGATCGGCGTTCCCGATGACAGGGTACAGCCGATCACTGACAGTCAGTGTAGGAAGCGCGGGGAGAGGTTTGTTTACACAAACCTCTCCCCGTTCTTCAGCTCCGTAACCCGATCGCGGGATACCAGCGGCGATCGGGTCCACTGGTCCCGCTGCCGTGGTCACGGAGCTCCCGACCGGGTCGCGAGCGCGCCGCTGGCGGCGCGCGCGCGACCCACGGGCAGGCAAATTAAAGGGGACGTACCCGTACGTGCTTTTGCCTGCCCGTGCCATTCTGTAGACGTATATCTACATGAGGCGGTCGGGAAGTGGTTAACAATGTCCCTTTCAGCCCCTCCCAATGTAATTTTCCAAACACTCACTGTTCACCGTGGCGCACCTAGCGCGCTGCATTTCTACTCTCCTTGAGGCACTCAAAGGTGTCCTAGGTCTTTTACAATCCTATAGTGTATACTCCACTAAAAAAAAATTGTGCCGCTAAAGTGTTCGGGTTTGGCTTGAAGAAAAGGTGGCAACAGCCTCATGCCCAGTAGATATGAATGGGGTGCTGACATGGGGATGTGCACAACACCTATGTAACCCCAGTGCTGATAACAGTCAGCCCTGCATAGGAGACACATGTTTGCGCCTCTTGTGAATGGACCCTTACTAAAAAGAAACGTTGTCTCAACAGCAATTAACAGTGTCATGAAGCCTGGAAGTTACCTGTCAGCTGAGAGACAGAGAACACTCAGTTTGGCCATGAAGGAGTGAGGAGGAGACCTGAGGAGGGGGCACTATATAGAGGAGGAATGGGCTCCGAGATTGTTCAAAAAATATATAAAAAAAAAAATTTTTTCCTCAGTTTAGGCCGATAAGTATTCTTCTACATATTTTTGGTAAAAAAATCGCAATTAGCGATTATTGATTAGTTTGCGCAAAAGTTATAGCGTTTACAAAATAGGGGATAGTTTTATAGCATTTTTATTAATATTTTTTTTTTTACTAGTAATGGCGGCGATTATCGATTTTTATTGTGACTGCGACATTATGGCGGACACATCGGACATTTTTGACACATTTTTGGGACATTTGTCATTTATACAGAAATCAGTGCTATTTAAATAGCACTGATTCCTATGTAAATGACAGTTGTAGTGAAGGAGTTAACCACCAGGGGGCGGGGAGGAGTCAGTGTGACGTGTTGTGTTTTTTTTTTACAGTAGGGGCGTGGCTGTACGTCTGACGTCATTGATCGGCGTTCCCGATGACAGGGAACAGTCGATCACTGACAGTCAGTGTAGGAAGCGCGGGGAGAGGTTTGTTTACACAAACCTCTCCCCGTTCTTCAGCTCCGTAACCCGATCGCGGGATACCAGCGGCGATCGGGTCCGCTGGTCCCGCTGCCGTGGTCACGGAGCTCCCGACCGGGTCGCGAGCGCGCCGCTGGCGGCGCGCGCACGACCCACGGGCAGGCAAATTAAAGGGGACGTACCCGTACGTGCTTTTGCCTGCCCGTGCCATTCTGTAGACGTATATCTACATGAGGCGGTCGGGAAGTGGTTAACAATGTCCCTTTCAGCCCCTCCCAATGTAATTTTCCAAACACTCACTGTTCACCGTGGCGCACCTAGCGCGCTGCATTTCTACTCTCCTTGAGGCACTCAAAGGTGTCCTAGGTCTTTTACAATCCTATAGTGTATACTCCACTAAAAAAAAATTGTGCCGCTAAAGTGTTCGGGTTTGGCTTGAAGAAAAGGTGGCAACAGCCTCATGCCCAGTAGATATGAATGGGGTGCTGACATGGGGATGTGCACAACACCTATGTAACCCCAGTGCTGATAACAGTCAGCCCTGCATAGGAGACACATGTTTGCGCCTCTTGTGAATGGACCCTTACTAAAAAGAACAGTTGTCTCAACGGCAATTAACAGTGTCATGAAGCCTGGAAGTTACCTGTCAGCTGAGAGACAGAGAACACTAAGTTTGGCCATGAAGGAGAGAGGAGGAGCCCTGAGGAGGGGGCACTACATAGAGGAGGAATGGGCTCCGAGATTGTTCAGAGCAGGGACAGATAAAAACAGGAGCCTAGGTGGGGGCCGAGGTTGTGATCTCCCACAGACATTGGGACACTGTGAAAGATAAAGCAGGAGAGATAGAGATGACTGGAGAGGGGGGAGAGAAGCCGTTGATCGGGCAAGGAGAGAAGCAGGAAAGTTGTGCATATAGAATCAATCAGAAAAGCACTGACAAATGATGGCTTCCCATTCCCAATGTGCCCACCTGCTCCACTCTCCTGGTGCTCAGAGAATAGTACAGTGCCCTGTGCAGGCAGGATGCGGGTGTAGTGCTACGATGCAGGGACAAAGCCGCTCTGTCTTCTGTGTAACCTTCAGCAGCATATTCTGTACTGGGCAGGGCTGTACCCTGCAAACTGTGCCCTCCTCCCACACCAAATCATTCCGCCCAGGGCAGCTGCCCCTCACGCCCACCCCTAGTACCGGCCCTGGGTTGAGCGGTGTCATATTTTTGGGTCCTGCAGTGAGTTGCTGGTGTCAGTGCTGGTGTCAGTGCTCTCTATCTCGGTGCTGGTGTCAGTTCTCTCTTTCTTTGTGCTGGTGTCAGTGCTCTCTATCTCGGTGCTGGTGTCAGTGCGCTCTATCTCGGTGCTGGTGTCAGTGCTCTCTATCTCAGTGCTGGTGTCAGTGCTCTCTATCTCGGTGCTGGTGTCAGTGCTCTCTATCGCGGTGCTGGTGTCAGTGTTCTATCTCGGTGCTGGTGTCAGTGAGGGAGATAGCAGCTGAGAAGCCAATCAGCAGGCAGTTGCAGCACCATGGCTGAGGATCAGCACTGGACTGGCACCTACGGACCACCGCAGTGGTGCCCTGCATAGGTGGGGGTAAGGGCCGGGCAGAGCGAGGGGTCAGGGGCTCAAGCACAGGTTGGCAAACTGGGACACTGGCACAGGACTGCGCTGCCCTGACTGTGGCACTGATCATCTCCTGCACCTCCTTCATAGCCTGGCCTGACCTTGCCTCTCCTCCATGGCCTTGAATTGACAAAATTTCACAGATAAAAAAAGAATGCTTGTCGATCCCAGATTCACTTAATACTTCTGGTATGTCAGTGTCCATGTTGTGGGACTATGTGTGCACAGCTAGTAAGTATTTTGTGGCTGAAAATATGACCTGGAGGTTTTTAAGGTTCGCCTGCCATTAAAGTCAATGGGGCCCGCCGCCAACCTGCGGTACTCAAACATTTGGGCACATTTGAGGATTGCATTTGCGAAACGTCCCGTCGGAAGTTCGTCCATCACTACTTATCATGTCTTGATCCACATTGTATTTCTGTGTGGGGGTGGCCATATTGATAGTAGCAGGGCTTTGCTCCCTTTAGAGACATGTTCCTGGTGACTGATAACTGGTGGAGTATTGTTGAAGAATCAGCAGGTGAGGTGGGAGAAGCACAGATCCACACAACAAGTGAAGCAGAAGAAGTGGGATCCTTGCACTGCATGTCCTCTGCTACAGCTTCGTCTTCAGCAAGGAGAACAGTGAGCAGCACAGCCGTGACATGACCGAGTCTAACTGCAAATCTCCTGAAACTAGTAGTCATAAAGCATAATTGCCTTAGATGATTTCACACTGCAAATTTACAACTATTAGGCTACAGAACAGTCACATGTCTAAAAGTGCACTTGAATTTTTTTTTTTAGGAGGAATTCAAGAAAAAGGTAGGTTTTTCAGACCACTACCTAGGCAAGATAAACATTCCTACATATTTAATATAAGCTAAAAAAAATATTTAAATAGATAGATACACTAAATAACCAAAAATAATGGGACGCCTGCCTTTACACGCACATGAATTTTAATGGTAACCCAGTCTGTAGGGTTCAATATTGAGTCGGCCCTTTGCAGCTATAACAGCTTCAACTCTTCTGGGAAGGCTGTCCACAAGTTTTAGGAGTGTGTCTATGGGAATGTTTGACCATTCTTTAGAAGGACACTTGTGAGGTTAGACTAATGTGGACGAGAAGGCCTGGCTCGCAGTCTCCGCTCTAATTCATCCCAAAAGTGTTCTAGAGGGGTGAGGCCAGAACTCTGTACAGGCCAGTCAATTTACTCCATCTCAAACTCTCTCATCCGTGTCTTTATAGACCTTGTTTGTGTACTAGGTATGAGCCCGATGTTCGAGTCGAACGTGAGTTGCTCACAAACGAACCAAACTTATGGGGCGTTTACGGCAAATTCGAGCACCACAGAATTCCCCATAATGCGCTGTGAGATCACAGTGCATTGACATATGATTATTGGCCAAAGCATGCACCTGACCTGCATGCTTTGGCCAATGACAGCTGCGAGAGCCATAATTGGCTCAGGACTCGGAGGACTAAGTAAATGCCCCACACTATATAAGGCTGCTTACATAGCAGCCATGTATAGTGCGTGGACAGAGATAGATTAAGCTAGATTAAGTAGGCAGGTTAGTTAGTGGCGTGCAGGCAGTGTATTTAATATATATATATATATATATATATATATATATATATATATATATATATATATATATATATATAGTCTAATATATATATATATATATATATATATACACACACACACATAGTATATATGTGTAGCGCTTGCTCCTGACGAGCAGGCGCTATTGTTCTTTGAAAATTAAGTTGCCTGAAGCCACAGTTGGGCTTTAGGATAATTTCTCAAAATTTCTGGTTTCAGTACCAGTCCAGCTGGGTTGCACTGGGTTCTCCTTGACCGTAGGTGTCGCTGTCGCCGCCAGCAAGAGTAGAAACGCAGTCTAGCTGGATGCATTGAATGCCACTTATCTCTCGGAACCAGCCCAGTGGGAGTGTTCTCCTGCTGTGAATTCTGGGGGGTGGTATTTAAGGTACCGACGCCATGTTGGAGGGGGGATTATTTTCTGTCTGTTTGGTTCTGGTGGTCCTCCTGACCCAACCCTATGGCCCTCCTGGCCTGGGGTGTGGAACTATGCATCCTGTGTCTCGGGGCTGGCTGGCCCGAGGCAACGCAACTGTAGGGATAGGTCTGAGCAAATTTCAGAGCCTACTGATCCAAGGAAGGTCCGGTGCCATCTCATCCGAAGGGAGAGGCCCAGCAACTGAAGAACCCCAGGGGAGGACTCTTTCAGGAGAAGGCCGTGCGCAAGGCTGGCTTCTCTGGTGGAGCCTGGAGACTTAGTTGAAGGACGCAACCTGGATCAACACTCATACGGTATCGCCGGGTCGGCTGAGAGAAACTGGTACCGTATCTTAAATCTTTAAATTCATCCAAATCCCTCAGTAACGCTCAAGTGTAACTTACAAGTCTGTGGCAGAGACTTTGCTGATCATACCACCAGCTGCTAGACCTAGTGAGAGAGGTCTATCCTGGGGTTGTTGAATCCAGTTCGTGGAACAGTTTTATTCTCTGGATTCTTCTAATACTTTCACCTTGCAATTTAAGTACCTGAACTCCCCCCTAACCCTCTACCCCGTATTGAGAGACATTGTTCTTTTTCTAAATAAATAACCCAAAAGAGGATTCAGTGTCAGTTTCAACATTCTTTGGGCCACTTTCCACGGGATCCCCGAGACGGAGAAGCAAGCAGGTGAGGTAACGGTAAGCCCAAATAAAATCAGCAGCTCCTTTGGGGGTTAGTTCTACATATGTATATATACTCTGCATTTAGTGTAGACTAGGGATGGGCCTGGTGTTCGATTCGAACCCACGTTCGTCGGCCTAGTGCACATGTGTTCCGGCTTTGATAGAGTGAATAGGCAGACTGCTGATTCATTGCTAAACCATTGCTGATTCATTGTGAATACTGATCATTTCTGCTGATTGCACTGCTGAGTGTGACATTATCTGCTGCTGGGGATTAGTCTGGTGTGTGCGTGCTGTTAGTACAGCATTGCAGTAGCACCCATTGCAGTGCTGTTAGTACAGCATTGCACCATAACCTTCTGTCCCAAACTTCTGTCCCATCCCAGGCAGGCAGGCAGGGATTTATAGGAGCTAGTGTGTGTGTCTCAGCACACATAGGAGCTAGTGTGTGTGTGTGTGTCAGCACACATAGGAGCTAGTGTGTGTGTGTGTGTGTCAGCACACATAGGAGCTAGTGTGTGTGTGTGTGTGTGTGTGTCAGCACACAAAGGAGCTAGTGTGTGGGTATCAGCACACATAGGAGCTAGTGTGTGTGTGTCAGCACACATAGGAGCTAGTGTGTGTGTGTGTGTCAGCACACATAGGAGCTAGTGTGTGGGTGTCAGCACACATAGGAGCTAGTGTGTGTGTGTGTGTGTGTCAGCACACATAGGAGCTAGTGTGTGTGTGTGTCAGCACACATAGGAGCTAGTGTGTGTGTCTCAGCACACATAGGAGCTAGCGTGTGTGTGTCAGCACACATAGGAGCTAGTGTGTGTGTGTCAGCACACATAGGAGCTAGTGTGTGTGTGTCAGCACACATAGGAGCTAGTGTGTGTGTGTGTGTCAGCCCAGTTCTTGTCATCTAAGGCAGCCTCTATCTGCCATAAGGCCCTGTTGCTGTCATCTAAGGCAGTGTTTCTCAACTCCAGTCCTCAAGGCGCACCAACAGGTCATGTTTTCAGGATTTCCCTCAGATGAAACGGCTGTGGTAATTACTGAGGCAGCGAAAACTGATCAAATCACCTGTGCTAAATAGTGGAAATCCTGAAAACATGACCTGTTGGTGCGCCTTGAGGACTGGAGTTGAGAAACAATGATCTAAGGCATCCATCTGCAGGAGTTAGTGTGTGTGCTGTGTGACTCCAGCACAATATACACTACCCACTACAATGCCTGGAAGACCACCAAGGAGAGGCAGACAGTCCCGAGGCAAGAACACAGGGCAAGCAGGCTCATTTTCTAGAGACAACAGTGCTGGTCGTGGTCGTGCATCGTCATCAGCACGTGGCCATGGGACACGCTTGTCCTTGTTTTCGGCAGCTGGACATGTTGAGCCTCATCATGCCGTAGGCTTGGTAGAATGGATGACTAAGCCCTCCTCATCCTCCTCATCCTCCTCATCCTCTCTCACCCAGGCTCAGGGTACTGGCAGAGCAGCTGCCAACGCGTACTCAATGGCATCATCAGGCACCCCTTCCCTAGACCCACCATGTCCTCCTGAGGAGTCCCCCGAACTGTTTGAGTACAGTGTTGAGTACATGCTCCAGGAGGATGCCCAACGTTTTGAAGGCTCGGATGATGATACCCAGCTTGAGGAAGGCAGTAGTGTGCGCGCAGAGAGAGGGGATGCTGAAGGACAGCAATCTGGAAGTCATGTTCCACCAGCTGCAGCTTACTGCCAGGTTTGCTCCAGTGGTGAAGAGGGAGGGGATGATGAGGTCACTGACTCCACGTGGGTGCCTGAAGGGAGAGAGGAGGAGGAGGAGGCGGCGTCACATGTCCAACGAGGCAGGATGCCCTCCGGAGGCCAGCTAGAGGCCAGCACACCAACTGAATCACACCGCAGAGCTCCGCCTGTGCAGGGCGCTGCCTCTGCACGGTATCACAAAAGTTCTTTGGTGTGGGCCTTTTTTGAGACGAGTGCATCAGATCGCACCACTGCTATTTGCAATATTTGTCTCAAGCGTATCTCACGTGGCCAAAACATCAGCCGCTTGGGCACCACAAGCATGACCAGACATATGTCGGCCTGCCATGCAGCTCGTTGGCAAGCGTACATTAAAGACCCACACCAAAGAACAAAGCGGACCTCTCCTTGCTCCTCATCAGCTGGGATCTCCAACCCCACTATATCTTCAGTCCTCTCGGAAAGCTGCTCTGAGAGGACTGAAGGTGTAGAATTAGGTGTGTCACAACCAAGTACTTGCAGTACACCGACGTCCGATTGTAGCAGGCAAATTTCCCTGCCCCAGCTGCTGGACCGTCGAAAGAAGTTTACTCCCAGCCATCCATATGCCCAGCGGTTGAATACTAGCTTGGCTAAATTGCTAGCACTTCAACTGCTGCCTTTTCAGTTTGTAGACTCGGCCCCCTTCCGTGAGTTTGTTCAATGTGCGGTTCCTCAGTGGCAGGTTCCCAAATGCCACTTTTTCTCACGGAAGGCGATTCCGGCTCTCTACCGGCATGTGGAAGGCAATGTCCATGCCTCGCTGGACACGGCGGTCAGCGGTAAGGTGCATATTACCGCTGACTCATGGTCCAGCAGGCATGGACAGGGACGTTATCTGTCATTCACGGCCCATTGGGTCACTCTATTGGCAGCTGGGAGGGATGCAGGACAAGGTGCAGTAGTGTTGGAGGTTGTTCCACCACCACGCCTCCAAAATGCTACTACTGGTTGTGACACACCTCTCTCCTCCACCCCCTCCTCTTCTTCTTCCTCCATGGCCTCTTTGAGTGCTCTGTCCTCGGAACCAGCAGTGCTCCGTAGCGTACAAGGGGCTACGCGAGTACGCAGGCAAAAAGATGCCATGCCGTGCTTGCGCTGGTGTGTTTGGGGGACAGGAGCCACACTGGGGCAGAGGTTCTGGCAGCTCTGCAGGGGCAGGCCGAGAGGTGGTTAACGCCATGCCAGCTTAAGCCAGGAATGGTGGTTTCTGACAATGGCACCAACCTCCTCTCCGCCCTGGACAGGGGCAGCTCACCCATGTGCCCTGTATGGCTCACGTCCTCAACCTGGTGGTGCAGCGGTTCTTGGGCAGGTACCCAGGCTTACAGGATGTCCTGAGGCAGACCAGGAAAGTCTGTGTGCATTTCCGCCGATCGTATAATGCCAGTGCTCGGCTGGCTGAGCTGCAAAAGGAGTTGAACCTGCCCAAGAACCGCCTAATATGTGACATGCCCACCAGGTGGAACTCAACGTTGGCCATGCTGAAACTGCTGCACACGCAGCAGAGGGCCATCAATGAGTACCTTTGCGACTACGGCACCAGGACAGGGTCAGGGGAGCTTGGATTTTTTTTCCCCACGCCAGTGGAGCATGATCAGGGATGCATGCACTGTCCTGTCACCATTTGAGGAGGCCACGAGGATGGTGAGCAGTGACAGTGCATGCATCAGTGACACTGTACCTCTTGTCCACCTGTTGGAGCATACGCTGCGTGGGATAATGGACAGGGCACTTGAGGCAGAACAGAGGCAGGAAGAGGAGGACTTCCTTGCCTCTCAAGGCCCCCTTTATCCAGACATTGTTCCTTCTGTCCCACCCATCACACAGGAAGAGGATGAGGAGGAGGAGGAGGAGGAGGAGGAGGAGGAGGATTGTGTGAGCATGGAGGTGGAGCCTGGCACTCAGCATCAGCAGCAGCAGCCTTTTAGGGACGATGTACAGTCCCAACAAACCAGTGGACTTGTACGTGGCTGGGAGGAGGTGGCTGGCGATCATGTCGTCCTCAGTGACCCAGAAGACTCCGGACCGAATGCCTCAGCTAACCTACGTTGCATGGCCTCCCTGATCCTGCAAAGCCTGCGGAAGGATCCTCGTATTCTTCGGATCAAGGAGAGGGACCATTACTGGCTGGCCACTCTCCTTGATCCACGGTACAAGGGTAAGGTTGCGGACCTTATCTTGCCATCGCAGAGGGAGCAGAGGATGAGACATCTCAGGGAGGTCTTGCAGAAAGGTCTGTGCAACGCATTCCCAGAAACTGGGAGGTTACAAACTCCTGGTCCTGGACGACGAGTTGCTGAGGCTTCGGTCAGTAGCAGAAGGAGCGGTGGGGAAGGTGGATGTCTGACAGATGCGTTCAGACAATTTTTTAGTCCGCAGCCCCAAGGTATGATCGGTTCCAGCAACCATCGCCAGCGTCTGATATACATGGTGCAGGAATACCTAGGGGCAAGGTCAGACTTGGACACCTTTCCCACCTAAAATCTGGCTTACTGGGTCTTGAGGATGGATCACTGGCCAGAGCTTGCACAGTATGCAATTGAGCTACTGGCCTGTCCTGCATCCAGCGTTCTTTCCGAACGCACATTCAGTGCTGCTGGAGGATTTGTCACCGATCACAGGGTGCGCCTGTCCACCGACTCGGTTGATCGACTGACCTTCATAAAGATGAATGAGTCTTGGATCACCACCAGCTACCAGGTACCTGAAGCGGATATAACTGAATAATTTATAATGTCACATCCCTTCAAGACTGCCTATGCTGATGCTGAGTGACTGTCCTGTTATGTTCACTGACTATCCTCTTCCTCCTCCTCAATGATCCATTCCTTGATAGCTTGGAAGAACATTTTTGTTTCTGGGTGCCACCACACCAGTGCCTAAGGCACAATTTTTCAGCCCCTGTATAACAGGGGTGTGTATTTACAATTTTTTAAGCAATGCTTCGCAACAGGTCTGACTGCTGTGCTCCAAGTACAGTATCTGTGAGGGGTTGCAGTGTTGTGGCACCGTTGCCTAAGGCCCAATTTTTCAGCCCCTGTTTAACAGGGCCGTGTAATTACAATTTTTTAAGCAATGCTTCGCAACAGGTCTGACTGCTGTGCTCCATGTACAGTATCTGTGAGGGGTTGCAGTGTTGTGGCACCAGCACCGTTGCCTAAGGCACAATTTTTCAGCCCCTGTTTAACAGGGGCGTGTAATTACAATTTTTTAAGCAATGCTTCGCAACAGGTCTGACTGCTGTGCTCCAAGTACAGTATCTGTGAGGGGTTGCAGTGTTGTGGCACCAGCACCAGTGCCTAAGGCACAATTTTTCAGCCCCTGTTAAACAGGGGCGTGTAATTACAAATCTTGATCTAATAGTTCACAGCAGGGCCCATTCCTGCGCCCACCAAGAGTAACTGTGAGGGCTTACAGTCTTGTGGCAACACCGTCCACCACCACCACCAAAGGCCCAATTTTTCTGCCCTGTTCAACAGGTGCATGCAATTACAAATCTTGATCTAATAATTCACAGCAGGGCCCATTCCTGCGCCCACCAAGAGTAACTGTGGGGGCTTACAGTCTTTTGGCAACACCGTCCACCACCACCACCAAAGGCCCAATTTTTCTGCCCTGTTCAACAGGTGCATGCAATTATAAATCTTGATCTAATAATTCACAGCAGGGCCCATTCCTGCGCTCCCACCAAGAGTAACTGTGAGGGCTTACAGTCTTGTGGCAACACCGTCCACCCCCACCACCACCACCAAAGGCCCAATTTTTCTGCCCTGTTCAACAAGTGCATGCAATTACAAATCTTGATCTAATAATTTACAGCAGGGCCCATTCCTGCGCCCACCAAGAGTAACTGTGAGGGCTTACAGTCTTGTGGCAACACCGTCCACCACCACCACCAAAGGCCCAATTTTTCTGCCCTGTTCAACAGGTGCATGCAATTACAAATCTTGATCTAATAATTCACAGCAGGGCCAATTCCTGTGCCCACCAAGAGTAACTGTGAGGGCTTACAGTGTTGTGGCTACACCAACATCTAATGGGGCAAATTTCTGCAGAGTATATACGGCAGGCCCCTACTTTCAAACATCCAACTTACAAATGACTCCTACTTGCAAACGGAAGGAGAAAACAGGAAGTGAGAGGAAATCTACCCCTAGGAAGGGAAATTCTATCCTGTTACATTTAATTTGGGAAAAAGGTATCTCCTCTCTACTGATGCTTTATCATCAATCCTTGTTTCAATTAAAACCCCACTTTTCCAAAAACATTTGTCATTGGGACGGAAAGTGAGGTGAAATGTTCTGAACAGATGTGCAAAGACAGCAAATGTTACAGGGGTGATAACCCCTCCCTATGTTCTCCAAAAAGCTTAAAAATAGATTTTTTTGGGATGGAGCTACACTTCATAATGTACCTGTTCAGATTCTACTTAAGAACAAACCTACAGTCCTTCTCTTGTTTGCACCGCCTATATACTGCTGTTCAGAGTATATAGGGTTGTAGGTATAGGGTTTTATTTCGGGTGCGGGGTCCCCCTTAATATCCATACAAGACCTAAAGGGGCTGGGGTGGGGGGGGGGGGGGTAGTGATGGGGTAGCCATGCCATTTTTCTCAAGGATTTTCAGCCATATGGCCAGGACAAGACATGACATTAAAGCCGCAAGTGTTTTTAAATGGCTTCTTTTTTTCCTTTACAAATGTCATTTTGTGCAGGGACAGTTCTAAACATGGGAAACACATGCCACTTCACAGGCATACTTTAGACACCCCCCAGGTACCATATTTAAAGGAATATTTCACTTTTTTTTTTCACTGTATGCATCATTAAAATGACTGCTCCCGAAAAAACATTAGTTTTTAAAAGTTCTTTTTGCATTGATATATGTCCCCTGGGGCAGGACCCGGGTCCCCAAACCTGTTTTATGACATTAACATGCATATTGGCCGTTATAATTAGCACTTTTGATTTCGAACGTTGGCGTCCATTGTAATGAATAGGGTTCGAAAATTCGCACAAACTTTCGGTTCGTTCGAAGGTTCTGGTGCGAACCGAATCCAGGGGTGTTCCTTAGTGTAGACTAGATATTCAATGTAGACTCTATATTCAGTCAGTGCAGGCAGTGTAGTAAATATAACACAGTGTATTAAAGTGGTTGAGTGGAACCCCGCGCCAACATTTTTAAAAAAATGGTGTGGGGTCCCCCCCAAAATCCACACCAGGCCATTCAGGTTTGGATTTTAAGGAAAACCCGCACCAAAATGTAAAAAAAATGGCGTGGGGTACCCCCCAAAATCCATACCAGACCCTTATCTGAGCATGCAACCTGGCAGGTCAGGATAGGGGGGATGAGTGAGCCCCCCTCCTGAACCATACCAGGCCACATGCCCTCAACATGGGTCCCCAAAAAAGGACCTTGTTCCTATGTTGACGAGGACAAGGGCCTCATCCCCATAACCCTTGCCCGGTGGTTGTGGGGGTCTGCGGGCAGGGGGCTTATTGGAATCTGGAAGCCCCCTTTAACAAGAGGGCCCCCAGATCCTGCCCCCTCTCATGTGAATGGGTATTGGGTACATTGTACCCCTACCCATTTACCAAAAAGGTGCCAAAAAAGTAAAAACGACAGGAGACAGCTTTGGTCAATTCCTTTATTTAAAAAAAAAAAAAGTTTCCCACTATGTCCATCCATCTTCAATCACGGCGCACACGGACCCAAAAAATAGAAGAAAAAAAAAGCTCCGTCTCGATGGGAGGATACCGATCCTCTTTCCCATCCCTGCTCATTGACTCCACTGCTACATGTCCCTGCCATTTTTTCTAAAGCAGCATACCACAATGCGTGGTATTGTATTACCATGCATTACAGAACACTGCGTCTTAGTGCATTTGGGTGCCATTAAAAATAAATTGCACTGTAATGCACTAAAATGTATAACCAAAATGCATACTTTTGAAGGGGCCCTAAAATGGGTTTTGGGCATTAGTTAAAACGATATTAAACCCAAAACCAAAAATTTTATATATTGCAACTCACCAATCCTTAAAAAAAATAACATAGCGTATACAATTGCGACTCAAGTCATATTATAATTACATTTTATAAAAAATGACCTTTCCTTTTCAATTTGCAGTGCTGTAATTTTTTGTAAAATGCAATTCAATATGGCTACCTGGAGGTGTTCTGTACACACATGGTGTACGTAACATTCTCTGAAAATGTTATTTCCTGCTTGCATGATTGGCTCACTGATTTTCCCAGAAGTCTGCACTAAGATACAAATCAGATTTGAGCACCCCCTACAACAAAATGTAATTTTTGGTGAGATACTTGCAAAGGGAAATCACATCTAAAGGGATGCAGACCCTTCCAATTTCCTTCTTAAAGCACTGCAGGTGCAGCAGCTGATTGATAATTAACCAGTTCAGCTCCAGTAAATACTCATTTTTGGCAATAAAATTACATAAACCCCGAGAACATTATATATTTTCTGAAAGCAGAGACCCTGTAGAATAAAAAGGTGATAGTTGCAATTTTTTGTTTTACATGATATTTGCACAACATTTTATCAAACATCGAATCAATACTTACCTAACACTCCATGTTTTAAAATTGCGTGCGCCCACGATATCGGCAAAAACGATGGTGCCCAAAAATCACCACAGGTGATGCTTTAAAACCGGTTACAGCTCATTGGTTTAGAGTTAACTAGCTGTAACTATTGTGCTAGAATTATTGTGCTAGAATTATTGCTCTCACTCTGAAGTTCGCAGCGATATGTCACATGTGTGGTGCGACCGCGGTTTACATACACACAGGTGTGTGGGGCAGCGGGGGTTGTGTTTTTTTTATTATTTTTATATATATATATTCAAATTTATCACCCCTGCCCTTCACACCATCTAACCAATCAGCTTGGTTAGATGTGTCCCCTGACTGTACATTCATTGTTTGAATGTGAGATCGAGGCATGGATTTGCCTCGGTCTCGCTGCAGTCTCTCTCCCACCGGCGGCGGATGTTTTTCCGGGTGTCGGTAAGCACTGGACAGCCCGGAAACCACAGGTGGAGGGTGGGCCGATGGCGGGGGGACTGCACGCTCGGCTGTGTTAGAGTGGTCGGCAGCTATAGAGCTGCTGCATCACTTTTAATTTCAAGACGATCCCCATCTCTACAAAACACACACAAGCTGATGGCTGCTACTGTAGCCATTAGCTTGTGATCAAAGGTTCACTCTTTGGTTGTACATAGTATGTCCAAAGAGCTGAACTGGTTATAAAACCACTCCCGTACAGCACACATATGGACGTATGGACACAGACAAACAAACAGCTATTCTTTCAAAATAAACAAAAGTTAGGAATCTGCAGCAAAGTTTGTTAAAATCCTTGCAATGTTCATTGATCACTCAGAGGGGATAGTGTTTTTCTCAGCAAAAGTGGAGTTACTCTTGAAATACTTTGGCTGCATTTGTTTTCTTTTTTTTAGGCTTTTTTCTCCAACTGGTGATCCAGCCAGTAACACACTTTCCTGGTGCCTCCATGGCAGCATACATGTGATAGAGCTCTGCCTCTACTCCGCCTTCAGGACTAGTGAATAGCATAAATTAAAGGGCATAGCCCCTCCCCCAACATTCTCCTTTTTTTCCTCATACCTCTTGACTGGTGAAGAGTAGCAGTATGTCCATACCTCTGCAGTCGGCAGCGTCCGCCGGGTTAAGCCTCTCCCGTGCGCAGTCCCTGTTCTTGGGCCGCTATTAGCGCTGATAAGACTGGGAACCCCTTCTGAGGATCTTTTGGGGTCTTGCAGAGTTTCCTCATAGGAACGCAGTCTGCTGAATTTCCAGAAAAAACGAATGCTGGTGATGACGGCGGGAGGATCAGATTCTCTACCTTCTTGGTCAGGTTAGGTTTTCTTTTTGCTTCCATGTCTGCACTGTTTTTGAGCCCTGGTGGTTAAAGTTTATAGGTTTAAAAGAATGAATAAATAAGACATTTATTCCTGGTCTGCACATGTGCAGAACGGACGTTTCCTTGCTATTTCTGATGTTTTTTCTCTAGCTTTTTGTACTACCCTTCAGGGTTCTCACTCTCTTGCCGTGGCCTTGGTTTTGTTTCTTTTTTTTGCCAGTAATAGGATAGGTCCTTTTAATTAAGCTGCTCTCCATTTTTAGCTTTAAAATGTTGGCTCTAAATTGGACTCAGGGCTGCTTTGCATATCAGGTGTATGCCCTGAGGTCCAAATTACTTCAGCATTACAGGTATGTGTGGAGCTGGCCATGCACCATGCAATTTTCTTGTTCAATTTCCTTTAGGTTTGCCTTCAACTGTGTGGTACAGGGGGCTGCCTGATTGCATGCAAATTGGGGGTGATTAGATTTGACCACATATTGTATGGTTTTGGTAGATCTGAGGGAGATGTATAGAGGGGGGTTGTGTAGTGTATGGCCAGCCTTATACTTTTATCTCACTCCTATTGCGTTGACTTCGTTTAAAAATTTGGTGTGCAAATAGACTCTATTTCTTTTTGCTTTCTAACTTCGCCTTCCTACAGCTGATCCTCCTGCCCATTATTTACCATGAGCCATTCATCACAAAGCCAAGATCCTCTCATATCCAATAGGTATGTGGACCACCTGTACGTGAGTATTTAAAAAAAAAAAAAGAGTGGGTGGAGGGGATGCACCAGGACGTGCTGACGTAGAAGGGCACGGAGGGAGGGGCCTGATCCAGCGGGCTGTTGAGCGTGGCGCTGACCGCGGGGAAGGTGGACGCCGGAGCTTCATGGAGGGTGAGAGGCTTCGTGGGCATACGTGCGGCCACTCCTACCCCGGGGAATGCCTAAGAAGAACAGACTCGGCTTGCCTGACAGCAGCGAGATGAGGAGCGCAGAAGATTCGCTCCACTCTACGGCCCGACATCTCCTCCGCTGATCCGACGCCTGACCCCCCCCCCGCTCTCTCTCTCTCCGCTCCTGCAGAGCCCCAGACCGCCCTGACGCCAGATGAGCCCCCGGTCCGTGAGTATCCCCTGGTATAAATTACCCTAGGGAAAGGCTATACTCCGCCAGTTCCGGATGGAAGAGGTAAGCAAAATGTATTGGCCTCAATGACCGCTCTGCACCTTAAGGGGGAAACGAGCCGCTTAGCTACTAGTGTATTAGATTAAAGCTTGAACTGGTACCTTGATCAAGGGATGGACAGACTGTCTGGAGACACTTAAAAGTATGATGAACAGGTACTACTGTGGCTATTAGCTGGTATCTAACTATAGCAAGAGGTCTGAATAAGAGGTTGGCTGTGTTTTCATATTGCTCTCTTTCTAAAAAACTATCAGCAGCACGTGGAGCCACAGGGACTTGGACTATAACCCAAGGGGAAAGGGAAAGGGTGCCCGTTCCATCTAGGGGCTTAGTGTATCCCCCCCCATAACGAGATATCTGAAGCTCACTCTCCGTTTTTAGTTTTTTTTTCTTTTTTCTCCCTTTTTTTTTTGGATGGTTTATGTGTGTATTATTTCTCTCCAGACCACTTTACCCGTACGGGAAGATCTCAGCCAGTAATGACATTCTATGGGAGGTTATATTATCTCAAGCAAGGAGCCACCTTTCGTGAATCGCACTTGAAGGTGAATTGTATGGGCCTGGGATTGATCTATTGAGCCCGTAAAACTTGGGAGAGGCAGTAGAGGGTGACCTACTTAGAGCCGAGTAACCTATGGAAAATGAATGTATTCTTTCAGATATATTTCCCAATTAACCTTATGGGTGTACCCTCAAAACCCATAACCTCTTTGAAATCTTTCTAGGCACCCCATGTTCAGGGAGCCCACTAAAGGGAGATATCAGAAGGACAGTGAGGTGAGGGAGGGATCAGCGGGCAGCACGGTGCCGGTACACTCTGCACTTTGACCTGGAAAAACCGGGAAGGCCCAGAGATAAGGGGTAAAAGCGGAATACCCTATAGGCGGGACACAGAGTACACTGTGCAGACACAGCCCCTGACTCACCCCGGCTATATCTTTGTAGATAAGGGGGCACACCGTTAAAGATAACTCTGTAAATATCAGTAAGGGTACGGAAGATAAACGTGAGAGGGTCCCACCTCAGTGAAACAACCATTGAAAAAACCCAAGGACAATAGAACATCAATAAGGTTCTTTTTTTTTTTTTCTTCCTACCCTTTACAAATATTGGAGCTGACCTAGAGACAGAGGAAACTCCAACACCCACAGGACGACAAACGAAATTGACGGATGATAGGCCAATACATGTATATTCTCTAGGTTCGGACAAATCAGTGAAAAGAGGAGGAGAGAGCTAAGGGCGGTCAGGAGAAAGCAACAGAACGCATCAAAGTCTATTACTTTATTAGAAGGACTTAATTCAGCCTACAAGCTGGGGAAGAGAATCAGAAGGATTCGAAAAACCAATATGAGTAAAATCTCCAAGAAAGGCCCCCCAAAAACCCCAAAAACTGCGGCAAGTACTATAAAACAATATTTGAAAACGGGAACAAGCCCCCAATTACATAACCCGGAGCAACAACCCAAAGTTACGATGGACAGAAGGAAGGCTAAAGAAAAGAAAACTGACGAGACGCCTGACCTGTCAACAATCGACCATACACTGGAAAGCGAGGCGAACGAAACTAGGGTCGTGGAACAGGAGATGGAAGCTCAATGTCCTACAAAAAGTGAAATGGAAGAAATGCTCCTTAAAATGGAAAATGCGATCAAAGGGGAATTTCATCTTCTCAGAGAAGATTGGGGTCACTTACTAGGAAGGGTCGAATGTATCGAGAACAGAGTAGACTCTCAGGACCAAGAAACTCTCAAGTTAAAGGAACAGATAAGAACAATACAACTAAACCAACGAGATACCCAATACAAGTTGGAAGACTTTGAAAACAGAAATAGGAGACAAAATTTAAGACTGAGAATGGTCCCCGAGAAAAAGGGAGAAGATTTAAGGGGAATTGTGATAACGATACTCAACCCCCTTTTAGGAATAGGAGAGGAAGATTTCCCCAAGATGGAGAGGGTCCACCGTGTCGGAAGACTGTCTGTAACGGAAGCCGGTAGACCTAGAGATGTCATAGTTAGATTTCGACACTATGAGGATAAGGCAGTAATTTGGTCAAAACTGTATCGAAAAACACCCTTGAAATACGAGGACTCTGAGGTTCAAATATATGCAGATTTATCCCCCCAAACTTTAGAAAGGAGAAGGCAGCAGAGACCCCTTTTAGAAGTGATGCGACTCGCTAATGTGAAATACACCTGGGGTTTCCCTGCATGCCTGATAGGGACAAAGGACGGGCGCTCAGCCAGACTGAGATTCCCGGAAGAGCTGCCTGAATTCTGTAGTAAACTGGGCATACAAATCCCAGAACTACCAGGCTGGGTAGACAGGGGGAGGAATGGGGAGATGTTTGGAGGGGAGGGTGTGAGAGGCGGGGGCGGGGAGGGGAGAGGGGGAGGAGGTTTGGAAGCAGGCCGAATGCTGGATAGCTTAGCCGAGAGTCGCAGGCGACTTGCCCGCTGACCCCCGATATCTAACCGATATTGGGGTGACGGTTAGAGAAACCAGCCCATCAGTGCCCCACCTCACCTGGGATACTAGGAGAAACGAGGTGAGCCAGAAATTAGAATGGCCTCCAACGACTCTGAGACCCTAGATGGGGTCAGGGAGGGAGGGGGGGTGGGGGGCAGGGAGAGGGAGGGAGATGGGTGGGGAGGGGGGATGGGTCAATTTCCACATCGCTCCGACCCTGCTTGCTCATAGATAAGAAGATCTTTACTACAGGAACAGGATGACGCTAATCAAGTTTGTATCCTACAATGTTAAGGGGCTGAATCTGCCTGGTAAAAGACAAAAGATCCTGGAGGAGTTAAGGGGCTATGGGGCTGGTGTGGTCTTCCTCCAGGAGACCCACCTATCCCATGTGTCTAACATCAAATTATATTCGAGTCATTTCCCAACCTGGTTCTATGGTGACGCAATTATAAATAGAGCAAGGGGGGTGGCCATAGGCTTCTCGAAGGACATACATTTTGTAGTGGAGAACAGGATGGTTGACCCGGAGGGTAGATACCTCTTTCTGAGGGGTTCGTTTGGCGGCAATAAATATACCTTGGCTAACATATATGTTCCTAACGTAAAACCTATTAAATTCTTAAACGAAATTTTGCTCAAACTACGAGATTTTAGACAGGGATATGTAATATTGATAGGGGATCTGAATTTTTGTATGGACTTGGAACTCGATTGTACGTCCAGTGCCCGGGGGACAAATAGTCTACAACTAAAAATGATTAAACAGAAACTAAACTTAAACCAGCTGGTAGATGTCTGGAGGGTTCAGCACCCTAAAATTAGAGATTTTACATTTTTCTCCCCCGTGCACGGGACGTACTCACGACTGGACCATATACTTATAGATCATGGGCTACTTGACAGAGTTGCGGAAACAAAGGTAGAGATAGTTACACTATCCGATCATGCTCCAGTCTCAATGGTACTGGGCTGTCCGGAATTTCAGGCCCCATCTTCTAGTTGGAGACTTAATGAGGAACTACTCCGAGATGCGGAACTAGTAGAGCAGATAAAAGGCGAAATAAAAAACTATTTTGAAAGAAATGACAATGGGGAGGTGCAGGGTTCAACTCTATGGGACGCCCACAAGGCATACATAAGAGGGATTTTAATAGCAAAGGGAGCATGGAGGAAAAAGGAACGTGCAAAGAAAATAAAAGCCCTAGTGGAAGAAATAAAAATAGCTGAGCAGGCCCATAAATCCGCCCCTGACCTAAATAGGAACCTTTACTTAAAAATAACATCTAGAAGAGAGGACCTAAAAGAACTGATGGAACAAGAAGTAAAACAAACATATAATAGAGTAGCCAAAGAAAGGTATATCTGGGGAAATAAATCTGGAAAACATCTAGCTAGAACTCTAGCTAAAAAGACACAAAACTTTAATGAAAAAATAAAAAATAAGAACGGAGACATTAAATACCTCTCTAGGGATATAGCTGAATCCTTTAGAGAGTATTATGAGGATGTCTACTCAGTGGGGCCGAAGGGAAAAATAAGGAGAGACAAAGCTCAGCAATCGGAAAAATTTCTCATAGAAGCTGGTCTCCCCAAACTCTTGAGGGAAGTGAGCGAGGGGTTAGATAGCCCCTTTACGGAGGATGAAATAAAAAGGGCACTGATGTGCTCTCCGCCAGGGAAGAGTCCGGGCCCGGATGGTTTTACAACTTTTTATTATAAAACTTTTCACGAGCTGTTGATCCCCAGATTATGTTCATACTTTAATGGACTAGGATCAGAGTATGGAATGTCGGTGGACTCGCTGACTGCAAACATTACTGTGATCTTGAAAGAAGGAAAGGATGGATCGGTGTGCTCGAGTTATAGACCAATCTCGCTCCTGAACGCTGACACTAAGCTGTACGCTAAGGTGCTAGCAGAGAGGATCAGGGGCCACTTGAGCACACTGGTCCATCCAGACCAGGTAGGGTTTGTCCCCGGAAGAGAGGGAAGGGACAATGGGGTCCGTACGCTGCTGGTACTTCAAAGAATCAAGAAAGCAGGGTCCCCAGGTCTATTCCTGTCAATCGACGCAGAGAAAGCGTTTGACAGGGTAGACTTGGGACTCATGTTTCAAACTCTGGCCCATATGGGTTTTGGCCCAAAAATCATTCAAAAAATAGGGGTGTTGTATGTCCACCCAAAAGCCAGGATAAAAATAAACGGACTTACCTCCTCGCTGATGGAGATGGAAAACGGTACCAGACAAGGATGCCCATTGTCCCCTCTCCTATTTATACTGACCCTGGAGTCGCTCTTGTCTACAATCAGGGGAAACCCAGGAATAGGAGGGGTGGTAGCAGATGGAGAGGAACATAAGCTGGCGGCTTTCGCCGATGATATATTGTTCTATTTAGGAAATCCACAGACATCAATGTCCAATCTAACTAAAACTCTGAAACAATATGGGGAGATTTCCAATTTTAAAGTAAATCTGTCAAAGTCTTTTGTTTTGAATATAAATTTAAATAAAATGGAGCAATTGAACCTGCAGGAGAGATTTGTGTTTCCTTGGAAGAAACAAATTAAATATTTAGGAATAAACCTGTCAAAGTCTCAGAAGGAAATGTTTAAAATCAACTACCTTCCCTTGCTCGACGAAATTACGAAAAAATGTAAAGAGTTTAACAATAGACCCCTTTCGTGGATGGGGCGAATAAACACAGTAAAGATGATGATCCTACCATTAATCACCTATAAATTCCAGATGCTCCCAATTCCATTATCAGTGAACTATCTAAGAAAATTAAAGTCTCTGACTATGAATTTCATATGGAAGCACAAGAAACATAGAATTGCACTTCGTACTCTAAAACAAGATAGAAAACAGGGAGGACTAGCAGTCCCTGACATAGTAAACTACTACTATGCAGCGGTACTGTCGGGAATTCCCGTGTGGGGGCAGGACCATACTGAAAAACGATGGGCGAAATTAGAAAAATCACTTAGTAATTCTCAACTGGGTATAGTTATATGGAACCCACCATCCCACAGGTCCCTGGGTGAGAGCACGCACACAATAACTTTAAACACATTAAAAGTCTGGGACAAGATCTATAAGCACTTAAACAGGAATTATAACTCGCCACTAATTGCACTTAAAAATAACGATTATTTTCAGCCAGGGAAGGTAAATGTGGGGGGGGGGATGGGTTAAAAAAGAAGGTACACAACTGAAAGATGTAATGCACAACGGAAAAATTTTATCACTTAATGAATTACACTGTAAAGGGGAAATGTTTAGGATGGACGAATGGCGCTACCTACAACTGAGCCACTTTGTTAAAAGCCTCCCCCAGCCGATCAGGGCAGGTGATGACCTGACACGACTGGAACGTGTTTTTACAACTGTAAAGGCGAAAAAGATGATTTCCAAGATATATAAATTATTATTGGAAGTGGACGGGCTGGGGATACCGCCATTCATCCAAAACTGGGAGAGGGAACTGGGCACACAAGTAGATGCACTCACATTAGGTAAAATTCTGAAATTAACCCACAGGTCAGCAATCGATGTCAGAACTGTAGAATTGAACTACAAATGTTTATCCATGTGGTATATTACCCCTGCTAAATTAAGTACGTTTCAACTAGGGGCCTCTGCAGAATGCTGGAGAGGCTGTAAAGATAAAGGGACTATGGCTCACCTCTGGTGGGAGTGTAGTAAGATTAAAATCTACTGGACAAAAATAATAAGTTACATTAAGGAAATTACCGGAAGCAAGCTGGAAAAGGATCCTTGGGTTATTCTGCTGCATGGCACCAGAGGAGAGGTTAAACATTATGAGAAGACGTTGGTCCCACATCTTTTCAATGCCGCCAAGCGAACGATCTCCAGAAATTGGTGTAACCTCAAAAGTCCATCAATATGGGAATGGATCGACATGGTGGAGGATACCCGCATAATGGAGTCTCTTAGAATTAGTGTGGAAGAGAGAACGGGAGAATTAAAAAAAAATGGGACGATTGGTTAAAATTTAAAAAAACGTGGAGTTATGTAGAAGCCGTAAGGATACAGATTTAAGCTCTTAGGACAAGTCTATGTATACTAGCTGGGTTTCCTGGAGCGCAGGGCCGAAGCGATGTGGAGGGGGGGTGGGGGGGGGCGGGGGGCTTAAAATGTATAAAGGATAGATAAGATGGAGGAGGTTTTTCCCTCTTAATATTGATATTTTCTAAATAAAGCAGAACAATGCCACAATGATGTGACGACGGAATAGGACAGAGATGAACGGTAAAAGTTGATTCAGGTCCTCTTTGAAAGTTTGATCTGATGTGGCAAAACAAGAAAAAAAAAAAAAAAGAGTGCGCCACTGACAAACTTTGTTTGTTTCAGCCCTGTTCCTTCAAAGCGGTCCAGAAAGTCCTCAAGGCGCTATGACAATGACAATAGTCCTGAGCGGAGGTCACACTCTTCTCACCATAAATCTTCTAGAAGATCAGGATCTCATAGACGTCGTCATTCGCTTTCGCCTCCACCGCAGGCGTCAAGGAAAAAAATGCTGGGCCTGTGGAGCGGTTTCACTCCCTGATAAGTTCGTCTGCAAAGACTGTCTCAGGGACTATGCAGCTAACTGGGAATTAGAAGGCCAACAGGTGGTTGACCTACTCAAACCATGAAAGACTCTTTCTGAACTGACGGCCATGATTGCCGCTCACCCAGTTTCACAAGCTGCTCAGGTGTTGGATTTGGACCCCGACATTCCGGGCCCATCAGCTGTTATTACTCCTTTGCCTCCATCAGGAAAAACAGCTAAACAAATCCCACCGGTAGATTCATTCGAGGAGTCCTCAGATGATACTGAACCATCTGGTTTCAGTTTCTCCCTGGTTCAACCCTTTGTACAAGTGGTAAGGAGCGCCATTGCCTGGGAAGACCCGGAAGAGCCTCCTAAAAAATCAAAATCAAAAACCTATTTCTCATTCCTCAAGAGAAAGATCTTCTTCCCATTGATGGGGGAGATCAGGGAGATCATAGAGGATGAGTGGAACAAAACTGATAAAGTTTTATCCAGTACGTTTATCCAAACTGTATGCACTGGCAGATTCGGATACTCAGTCCTTAAGTTCAATGACTGTGGTTGATGCGGCTGTAGTGCGTCTGGCAAAAAATTTAACGTTGCCAATGGAGGATTCAACATCTTCAAGGATCCCCTAGATAGGTCCTTTTGAGGTCTAGATCAATACATCTATCTAGAAGCTTGCAGACCAGCCATTGCGCTGACAACCGTTTCCAATGCCATCAGGTATTGGACGGAAAATATTGAGACAGCCCTGCACCAAGACGTTCCCAAAGATGACATAATCAAAGCTCTGGAGGAGCTTAAGTTGGCTGCAGATTTTGTGGGAGAAGCTGCAGTTGACACAATCTGGTGTTCAGCCAATTCACTGCTGCAACTCTGTTATGGCAAAGAGGGCCTTATGGCTAAAGCCTTGGACAGCCGATCTAGCATCAAAGCAGAATTGGTGCAAGATTCCCTTTGATGGAAAATCTTTGTTTGGCGAGAAACTCGACAAAGTAATATCCAGAGTAACAGGGGGCAAATCTGGCTTACTTCCTCAGGACAGGAAGGTCCGGAGAACAAAGGCCTATTTATCACGATTCCAGAAATCAAATTCTAGAGACTTCAGGCAGTCTCGCCCCTTTAGGGACAATAAGAAATCGTGGAGAGGCACCCAGACTTCTTTTTTGGGAGCCAGAAAGAACAAGTCCCTCACTGCTCCCCAGGACGTCAGCGGGCGGAGAAGCCCCCAGTGAGAGCCCGGTTAAACTTTTTCCTCACCTGGGCCTCCAAATGTCAAGACCCATGGGTCCTATCAACGATCCGGTACGGTCACTTCTGGACTTTCTCTCAGCAGCCTCCTCACACGTCCTTCAAAGAGACACAGTTATCAGCCTCCCCACAGAAGGCACTGGCCTTAAACCAATTTTTGGAGTCCCTGCAGCATCAAGGGGCAGCAATACATGTCCCCCCATCGGAGCGATTTACAGGTTTTTATTCCACCCTTTTCCTGGTACAGAAAAAAACAGGCGACTGGAGACCTGTAATAGATCTGAAAAAGCTAAATCGATACATCCATCTCGAAAGCTTCAAGATGGAGTCACTCCAAACGATCGTCCAAACCATACAACCAGGAGACTGATTAATCTCGATAGACCTGCAGGATGCGTACCTCCACATCCCTATTCTACCATCCTTCCAGAAATACTTAAGGTTCGCAGTGGGTCATGTCCACCTGCAATTTCAAGCTCTGCCCTTCGGGCTGTGCACCTTCCCTCGGGTGTTCACAAAAGTGTTGATATCTGTCCTGGCCCCTCTGAGAGAGAGAGGGTTAAGAATTTATCACTACCTGGACGATATCCTCTTGCTGTCAAAAAAACCCGAGCCAGCTTATAGTCCACAGGGAGATTCTTCTCCAGTCGTGGTCGGAGTTCGGGTGGCTGGTGAACCATCGGAAGAGCCAATTAGTTCCAACTCAGCAGATGGTTTACTTAGGAGCAATGTTCGATACGCTCCTAGGCACAGTCTCTTTACCCCAGATGAAGATGGAGGGCATCATTCAGAAGGTATCCAAGGTCATACAGAGATCCCATCTATCAGCCTTGCAGTGTCTGAGCCTTATTGGCACGATGTCCTCATGCATACCTCTAGTCCCATGGCCTCACTAGCAATTGAGACACTTCCAGACGGGATTCTTAATACTATGGAGACGGCAACATCTGTCTCAGACAATCTGTTTAACAACGCTAATGAGCAGGAGTCTACACTGGTGGATGAATCCAGAGAATCTCTCCCGGTTCTATCATTTAGGTTCCCACTCATGGACCACAATTATGTCAGATGCGAGTGGCCAGGGGTGGGGTGCCCATTGCAGAGAATTCAGGGAAGATGGTCCTTTCCCACCAGAGGGATAGTGTCCAACGTCCTAGAAATGAGGGCAGCATTTCTAGCCTTAACCTCTTTTTCATCTAAGGTCAAGGGACAGAGAGTACTTCTATGTTTGGACACCAAGGCGGCGGTCTTGTACCTTCAGAAACAAGGGGGCACCCACAGCAAGACACTTTTGAGGGAAGTGGAACCTGTAATGCTTTGAGCAGAGAGGAACCTGGTAGACCTCAGGGCAATGTATCTCCCAGGCAAGATGAACACAGAGGCAGATGTCTTATCGAGGAGGTTTGGGGACAACGAGTGGTCTCTACATCCCCATGTGTTCAACCAAATCTCCAATCTATGGCAGACCCCACTGGTGGATCTTTTTGCTACGCAGGAGAATTGCAAAATCAGGAGATTCTTCTCTCTCCTTTCACATCCACAGGCGGAAGTAGTAGATGCGCTATCTTGTCCTCTGACCTTCAAGACAGGTTACACCTCTCCTCCTCGCCCACTCATTTCGAGGTTTCTCCTCAGACTCCTGAACGAACCAGTCCAAGTGCTAGCAGTGCTACCCTATTGGTCAAAGAGACCGTGGTTTCCACTAGCCATGCACCTCAGTGTGGATCCACCGATCAGAATTCCTCCCTTTCTGCAGTTGTTGACCCAGGGCAGGCTGGACCATCCAGACCCACAGAAGCTGGATCTTTGTGTATGGAAGTTGAAAGGAGGAGGTTTGAATCGTTAGGCTGTTCCCAAGAGGTCATGTCCACCTTGTTGAAAGCTAGGAAGCATACAACCAACACAATCTATGCAAGAATTTGGGACAAGTTCTTATCCTATGCCCCAGGAAAAGGATTTGATCCTATCTCTCTTTCCACTGCTGATGTTCTGAGTTTTCTGCAAACTGGTCTCGATTTGGGGCTCAGCCAGAGTTCCCTCAAGGTACAAGTTTCCGCAATTTCTGCAGCAACTAACACCAGGGGGGGGGGCAGAAGACCCTCTAGTGGTTACGTTCCTCAGGGGAGTATTGAAGATGTGTCCCCCATCCAGACGTTCCTTTCCAAAGTGGGATCCTCCTCTAATATTGGAAGTCCTATCCACTCATCCGTTTGTACCGGTTGAAGAGGTCTCAATTTGGAACTTGACTTTAAAAACAACTTTTCTGTTGGCTATTACATCCGACAGGAGGATTTTGGAAATCCACTCCCTGGGCATTGGGGATGATCACATATCCCTTTTTTCCAGATAGGGTAGAACTTCGCCCTCTCAGAGGTTTTACACCCAAGGTCACCTCAACGGCAAACCTATTAGAACCATGGGTGTTACCAGTTTTCATGGACTCAGAATCAAACTCTTGTCATGAGTTAGACATATCCAAAGTTCTCAGGGCCTATTTGGAAGCCACAGCAAGTTTAAGGAACTCTGAAAGATTATTCATCATCCCATGGGGTAAGAATAGAGGAAAGGAAGCTTCTACCAGAACCTTGGCATTCTGGGTTGTCAAGCTAATCCAGAAAGTTTACAGGGTGAGGAACGTGGATCCTTCGGCTCAGGTGAATGCTCCTTCAACAAGAGCAGTATCAGCATCTTGGGCAGCGAGGGCAAATGTTTCTCTTGAAACATTAGGCTTGGTCTTCCCGACACACGTTCCTCAAACATTATCGTATTGATCCCGGGGCTCTTACAACCGTAGAGTTCGGGAGAAAAGCGCTTCATGCTGCTATGTCTGTGTTTGATTAAACTTTATTTTTTGTTAAAGCATTAAACCCACCCATGTGAGCTAGTTATTTATCACATGTATGCTGCCATGGAGGCACCAGGAAAACGAAAAATTGTATCATACTTACCGTAATTTTCCTTTCCTGGTGCCAATCCATGGCAGCATAAACTCCCACCCTCGGTATTCTATATTACGAAGAATGTTGGGGCAGGGGCTATGCCCTTTAATTTATGCTATTCACTAGTCCTGAAGGCGGAGTAGAGGCGGAGCTCTATCACATGTATGCTGCCATGGATTGGCACCAGGAAAGGAAAATTACGGTAAGTATGATACAATTTTCCGTTTTTAGTCTTATGCCTGGTCCACATGCAGAGATTATCGGACGAACGATCGTCCATTTTTTTTTTGCATGCTAATCTCAGTAAGAGTTTACTAAAGTCACGTAAATTCTCGTACGACAGAATAAAAATTAAAAAGTGATGTTATGTGTTGTAGTGTATTTGTATTGCATTTTCAAACAACAACTGTACTGATTAAAACGAAAATCATACAATCTGGCATCGTACAACATTTTTTTTCGGCCATGTTCGATCAAATAATATCGGATGAACTGTCCTGATCGGCTCTCACAAGCTCTGTACTAACAATCAGATTATCGTACTATCGCTCCGAAATGGGTATTTTTTATACAATTTTCTGATCGCGTGTATGGGGCTGGTGCCTATACAATGGATGAAGTAGCAACAGAGACACTTTGGACAGCAGCATTGTTAGTCTGTAGGGATGAGCCGAACACCCCCCGGTTCGGTTTGCACCAGAACATGCGAACAGACAAATAATTTGTGCAAACATGCGAGCACCATTAAAGTCTATGGGATACGAACGTGAAAAATCAAGTGTTCATTTTAAAGGCTATTAAGTTACTGCCATTAACCACTTCAGCCCCGGACCAATTGGCAGCCAAAGGACCAGGCCCCTTTTTGCGATTCGGCACTGCTTCGCTTTAACTGACAATTGCGCGGTCCTGTGACGTGGCTCCCAAACAAAATTGGCGTCCTTTTTTTCCCACAAATAGAGCTTTCTTTTGGTGGTATTTGATCGCCCCTGCGGTTTTTATTTTTTGCGCTATAAACAAAAATAGAGCGACAATTTTGAAAAAAATGCAATATTTTTTACTTTTTGCTATAATAACTATCCCCAAAAAATATATAAAAAAAAACATTTTTTTTCCTCAGTTTAGGCCGATACGTATTCTTCTACATATTTTTAGTAAAAAAAATCGCAATTAGCGATTACTGAGTAGTTTGCGCAAAAGTTATAGCGTTTACAAAATAGGGGATAGTTTCATAGCATTTTTATTAATATTTTTTTTTTTTACTAGTAATGGCGGCGATCAGCGATTTTTATTGTGACTGCGACATTATGGCGGACACATCGGACATTTTTGACACATTTTTGGGACATTTGTCATTTATACAGAAATCAGTGCTATTTAAATAGCACTGATTCCTATGTAAATGACAGTGGCAGTGAAGGAGTTAACCACTAGGGGGCGGGGAGGAGTCAGTGTGACGTGTTGTGTTTTTTTTTACAGTAGGGGGGCGTGGCTGTACGTCTGACGTCATTGATCGGCTTTCCCGATGACAGGGAACAGCCGATCAATGACAGGCAGAGTAGGAAGCGCGGGGAGAGGTTTGTTTACACAAACCTCTCCCCGTTCTTCAGCTCCGTAACCCGATCGCGGGATACCAGCGGCGATCGGGTCCGCTGGTCCCGCGGCCGTGGTCACGGAGCTCCCGACCGGATCGCGAGCGACCCACAGGCAGGCACATGCACGATCACGTACAGGTACGTGATTTTGCCTGCCCGTGCAATTTTGCCGACGTATATCGGCGTTAGGCGGTCGGGAAGCGGTTAAAAGTGTTTTGGGACCCGGGTCCTGCATTTGCAATGGACCGTTGGCACCGTGATTGAAGATGGATGGACATCGTGGGACACTTTTTTTTTTTTTTAATAAAGGAATTTTCAGAAATTGTCTGCTGTCGTTTTTACTTTTTTGACACTTTTGGCTAAAGGGGGCTTCCGGATTCTGATAAGCCCCCCGCCTGCAGACCCCAACAACCACCAGGCAAGGGTTGCGGGAATGAAGCCCTTGTCCCCATCAACATGGGGACAAGGTGCTTTGGGGGGGACCCCAAAGAACCCTCCCCATGTTGAGGGCATGTGGCCTGGTACGATTCAGGAGGGGCGAGGGTGCTTTCCAGCCCCCCTTTTCCTGCGGCCTGCCAGGTTGCATGCTCAGATAATGGTCTGGTATGGGTCAAAATATGAAATACACTGCCACTAACTAACCTGCCTGTCTAATCTAGCTCGAACTATCTCCATCCACACACTATACATGGCCGTCAGCCTCATATAGTGTGGGGCCTGGACTCCCCCTGAGCCATGATTGGCCAAAGGCTCTCTTATGGCTCTCTCTTTGGCTGTGACTTACGTTCGACTCGAACCGCGAGCTCATCCCTATTAGCCTGGGGGTAGGGGAGTGTTAAATGTGCTAGTAGATTTACACACCGTAACAAATTAAAGCCAAACTCCAGCTAACACTTTTTAAGCAGTTACAGAAAACATGCATTAAAAAAAGCTGATCATTGTAAGCACCACTGTCAGAGTTAAATGGTTTGGCTCAACCCTCTAACTGCAACATCTTCAGGACCACTTGTTGAAAAGCAAAAGACTTACTGGCCACATCACCAGGTGAAAATAAAGGAAAGAAAACCTAGAAAAGAAAACGAATGCAGCAATCACATCTAAGAATTGATAAGCTGCAGTATAAAGATAAGAAGCATGACATTAATAAAATATTATAACAATAACAATTAATATATTGCAAGTGTATATTAAAACAGTGCATTGTTAAAACCATGATATTAGTATGTTATATAATTGTATAATTTGAAGTACTTTACCAGAATTGTGACTTGTAACTGGTTATTATCTTCGCTTATTTTTTAATCCAAATACAAAATATAAACATTTTACTTGGATAATTAATAAATAGTATATATATATATATATATATATATATATATATATATATATATATAAGTAATAAATCTGCTACTAATAATAATTGTAGTTGTTGCAAAAGAGCATTATTTGATCAATTGTTTTACTAAATTATATATTTCTTTTAAATCTCGAAGGCCCCTTTCACACTGGGGCGGTTTGCAAGCGCTATTGCGCTAAGAATAGCGCCTGCAAACCGACCCGAAACAGCTGTTGCTGTTCCTTCAGTGTGAAAGCCCGAGGGCTTTCACATTGAAGCGGTGCGCTTGCAGGACGCTCAAAAATGTCCTGCAAGCCGCATCTTTGGCTCGCTATAGGAGCGGTATATTTACCGCTCCTATAGCGCCAGGTCCCATTGAAAACAATGGGGGAGCGCGCCGAACCCGCCCGCAAAACGCCGCAATAGCGGCGGTTTGCGGGCGGTATTGACCCTTTTTCGGCCGCTCGCGGGGGGTAAAAACACCCCGCGAGCGGCCGCAATGCGCCGCTAAAACGCCGGTAAAACGGCGCTAAATATAGCGCCGCTTTACCGCCAGCGCCCCCACCGCTCCAGTGTGAAAGTAGCCTAAGGCCCCTTTCACACTGGGGCGGTTTGCAAGCGCTATTGCGCTAAGAATAGCGCCTGCAAACCGACCCGAAACAGCTGTTGCTGTTCCTTCAGTGTGAAAGCCCGAGGGCTTTCACACTGAAGCAGTGCGATTGCAGGACGCTCAAAAATGTCCTGCAAGCCGCATCTTTGGCTCGCTATAGGAGCGGTATATTTACCGCTCCTATAGCGCCAGGTCCCATTGAAAACAATGGGGGAGCGCGCCGAACCCGCGCGCAAAACGCCGCAATAGCGGCGGTTTGCGGGCGGTATTGACCCTTTTTCGGCCGCTCGCGGGGGGTAAAAACACCCCGTGAGCGGCCGCAATGCGCCGCTAAAACGCCGGTAAAGCGGCGCTAAATATAGCGCCGCTTTACCGCCAGCGCCCCCACCGCTCCAGTGTGAAAGTAGCCTTACTAAACTTAAGAGCACAATGTTGCATTTAAAAGTTAGGTTACCAGAAAAAAAATAAAAACACGAGTCAAATGAAATGTCACATGAAAAGACACAAAGACCTAAACACTTCTATTTTTAGATTTCCTTTCATTTTGTACACTAGGTCTCAAATATCAAGTTGGTTCAAACTGAAACTGGAACAGCAATATTTTAAAAGGCATTGCACATAGAAATGAACAGAATCTCTGAATATTTTGAGGTGCACCTTTAAGTATAACTAAAGGCAAAACTTTTTTTGCATACAGTGATGCGTAGTTAGAACATCTGCCAGGTTTTTATTGCTGTCCCCATTAGGTAGATGCACCCTCTTTAATAGTCCTGATCACCAACGTCACTGGAAAATAAAAGTGAGGGTAAATCCAAAATTTTGAAATGCCACAAAAACAGGAATTGGGGAAATCCTTCATTGATGATAGATGTTTGGAAAATATTCTGTCATTTTCTAACCAGGAAGTTAAGGGAATTCTCCCATTAGGCAAAGCAAACAATATAACTGTTTTCCTTAGTTTATTCCCCCCCCACACATTCTAATTACAATGAAAAATGTTTTGGCTTTAGATTTACTTCACAGACACAAAAGTAAGTGTTACGTATTAGCATGTAACTAAATTATTTTCTAAAGCGCCTTCTTTTCAAAGTACACACAGCCTTTAGACTACTCTAAGTAAGTACTAACCTGTTGACTGAAGAATCAAGTGTATGTGTATATTCCACATATCATACTTTTACAAGCCCCCAGATTAGCTTCTATTTTTACTATTGACTTGTAACATTGCCCACAATCACCTGCCTTCTGAGAAATGTAAAGTCAGAGGAGGGCTTGAGCCAAAAGCAAGTAATCAGATACTTCTCAAGATATTTTTGACAGCCTGGAATAGAATACTGTGCTTAATTACAATTTAAAAGAAATATAGCAATTTACAGTAAACTGTGTAATTACTACACAAGCCATTTTCGAAATCTAATGGTTTAAAGAGGAAGTAAACCCTAATGGGTTTACTTCCTCTTTGTTTCCCTGCAAAGGTAAAGCATAACAGGACTACTATGCACTACTGTGCAGTTTAAAAATGGTCTTTTGGTTTCAATTTGCAGCGGCTGCATTAAAAAAAAAAAATCAGTAGTTGAGTACAGTGGTACCTCGGTTCACAAACTTAATTTGTGAAATGACTCTGGTCGCAAACCGAATTGGTTGTGAACTGAGGCAAATTTCCCTATAGGGTTCAATGGAAAACAGGTTAATCCGTTCTGAACTTTTTTTTTTTTTTTGCTTATATAGACAGCAGAATTATGAAATGTATGTTAAAAAAAAAGGATTTTAAACATATATTACATACTGTCTTTTTCATTAAACTGACCTCTTTCATGTGTACATCTAAAAAGTAAAAAAAAAAAAAAAAAAACTATAGCTCCTCTTTAACCACTTCAATACAGGGCTTTTAAACACCCTTCCTTACCAGAGCACTTTTTGCGATTCGGCACTACGTCGCTTTAACTAACAATTGCGCGGTCGTGCGACGTTACACCCAAACAAAATAGACGTCCTTTTTTTCCCACAAATAGAGCTTTCTTTTGGTTGTATTTGATCACCTCTGCGGTTTTTATTTTTTGCGCTATAAACAAAAGAAGAGCGACAATTTTGAAAAAAAAAACACAATATTTTTAACTTTTTGCTATAATAAATATCCCATTTTTAAAAAAAAATACTATTTTTTTCCTCAGTTTAGGCCGATACGTATTCTTCTACATATTTTTGGTAAAAAAAAATCGCAATATTACCTTATATATTGATCGGTTTGCGCAAAAGTTATAGCGTCTACAAAATAGAGGATAGATTTATTTAATTTAATTTTTTTTTTTTTTTTTTATTTTTTTACTAGTAATGGCAACGATCTGCGATTTTTTTTTTTCGTGACTGCGACATTGCGGCGGACACTTCGGACACTTTTGACACATTTTTGGAACCATTCACATTTACACAGCGATCGTTGCTATAAAATTGCAATGATTACTGTGTAAATGTGACTGGCAGGGAAGGGGTTAACACTAGGGGGCGCTGCAGGGTTAATGTGTTCCCTATAGGAGTGATTATAACTGTGGGGGGAGGGGACTCAAGGGGAGGAGACCGATCATGTGTTCCTCCGTACTGGGATCACATGATCGGTCTCCTCTCTGCTGACAGGACGTGGAGCTGTGTGTTTACACACACAGCTCCACGGTCCCGCACGTTCCCGTTGTTTTAACGGGCAATCGCGGGTGCACGGCGGACATCGCGGCCGCCGGGCACTCGCACCGGGTCCCGAGCGATGCCGCGGCGCGCGCGCGCGCCCCCCAGGCGGCCGGGAATGCGAGGACGTCATATGACGCCCACCCAGGATGGTAGATCCACCTTGTGGGCGTCATATGACTATGACGCGGTATTGAAGTGGTTAATACTTGTTTGAAACAATCCCAAACCCCAATTTAAATTACTAATCTAGGGGCCAGAAAACAGCACTGTGCATCCAGGAAAAGATCATCTGAGGGCATGATAAAGTTGTAGAAATGATATGAACTGTTTTTCCATGATTCCCAATCAAGTGAGCCCACCCACATGGTAGTCAGGGGGGGGGGCAGAAACTCCTATCTGAGTGGAGAGGTTCTTCTGAGACTCTAATCTTGCACTGCACTTCTCAATATGAATGTGTCAGAGCAGGGAAGATGGCCGCGGCTCGTGTTCATGAACCGAAGTGGAGTTCGTGAGCCAAAGCACTGTAAGAAAACGGTTAATTTGCGCATTGCGCACACTCGTGCGCATTGCGCACACTCGTGCGCATGTGCGCACGCACAAACAACAACAACCCTTCAGGTAGTGCTAACGCGCATGGGCGCGCACACAGACCACAACGGGCTTCTGGAACCGCTGATGCGCATGTGTGACTCTGCTCCTGCCTGATGCCTTGTACCTCATTGCCCGCTTGTTACTGAACCCGGCTACCCTCACGACTCTGCTTCCATCTCAAGTCTTCAGGAAGTTCTGACAGGACGCGATACCTGAACTTGCACATCGGTTGGAGTGCCGCCTTAACATCAGCAGATCCACTGAATCTCATCTCAGACTTCTGCCTGTTGTCCTGCCAGATCCGTCTACCCTACATTCTCCACTACAAGTTCTGCAAACAACTTACCCAGGCACTCGTGTTCCTCCAAACCCTAGCTACCACCTGTTCTACATTCAGTGGAGCTTGGGTCGGAGATACAAGGGAGGGCAACCTCATCATATCAGACTCCTACCAGGTACGTGACAGTACCAGTCAGCCACGGATGGAGTCTCCCCACCAATGGACATTTTCCGATCAATCTCTGCACTTACATGTACAGTGCAAGGACTACAGAAGAATCTAAGTCGCATAGAAGAGAGACTTTCGCACAAGATGAAAAAATTGCATCGGCCCCTGCTTTCCCTGCAGTCACAGATTCTTCTGCCCAAACGGAGTTTAGGTTTATCCAGGAGGCTGCTCCCCCTCCGGAACCCATAGTGCCTATTCTGGAAAGTTTTTTTGGGGACCGTGTAAAGTTTCGTACCTTCCGGAATTCTTGCAAACTATACTTCTCTCTGTTACCCCGGACCTTTAATTCAGAGGACATCAAGGTGGGGTTCATCATTACCCTGTTATCTAATGAACCAATTTCCTGGGCCCACCATCTCCGGGAACAACATGACCCTGTCCTGGCAACCACTGATTAATTTTTTACAGCCATGGCCCTGCTATACGCCGATCCTTTCTATCATCAGACTGCAGAGTCCAAGCTCGGCAAGTTACAACAGGGCTCAAGGCCTGTTGAGGACTACATAACCAATTTTCGTACCTTGAGTGCCGATACCATATGGAACCACTCCACACTTCGCCACCAGTTTTGCTGGGGACTTTCTGATACCTTGCCAGAGTGGGTATGCCCACATCTTTGGGAGATCTAATCAACTTAACTATCCAGATTGACCAACGATTACGGGAAAGGCAATCCGAAAAACTGCAAAGAACCCCTGCAGTGACTCCTAGACCTTCCGCTCCTTTGTTGGCTGCATTTCCCGGAGAGAAGGAACTGCTTAAAATTCACCATAGGAGTTTTTGAAGGCCTCCTCTCTCCCCTGCCGAGTGCTTTCAATGACAGCAAACCAATCTATGCCTCTATTGTGGGGAGGCTGGGCACTTTATACGGACTTGCCCACTAAAACTCAACAGACCTAGCCCACTTCCACCACACATGATGTATCTTCCTGGAAAAGATCAGTCACATGTTTCTCTCTCTGTAGAACTTTTTCACTTGGGAAGGACAATTCCTGTATCAGCCATTATAGACTCTGGGGTCTGTAGCTGTTTTGTAGATTCCACATTTGCCTCCCTGCATCAGCTACCTGTATGTGCCAAGAAGCAGGGGTTCCATGTCCATCTGGCCGAAGGCTCGGGCATTAAATCTGGTCCTGTTACTCAAGAGACCGCACCTATCCGCTGCCAAACTACCACAGGCCATCACTCCTCCGGCTGGATATCATAACATCTCCTATGTTTCCTGTCATCCTTGGCATTCCATGGTTAAAAGCCCATATACCACTCATTAACTGGCTTACTGGAGATGTCTCCTTCACTTCCGACTACTGTCTGACGCACTGCCTTCCCAGAAGTACAGTCAACACCACCCCTCTCCTGAGTCTACAACCTGATCCTGAAAATTAGTTCCTGCTGCTTACCACGAATACCTGGATGTATTTAACAAGAAGGGTGCAGACACTCTTCCCCCGCATAGAACGTATGATTGTCATATTGAACTTTTACCTGGAGCCGAAATCCCGTTTGGGCGGATCTATCCCCTCTCTGAACCCGAACTGGAAGCTCTACGTATCTACATAGACGAAAGTCTAAAGAAACAGTTCATTTGGCCCTCCACGTCTCCTGCTGGTGCCGGTATCTTTTTTGTGGAGAAGAAAGATCATTCCTTGAGACCCTGCGTTGACTATCGGGACCTTAATAAGAACACAGTGAAGAACCGGTACCCCCTTCCTCTGATTCCAGAGCTCTTCCAGCGACTAAGGGGGGCACAGGTGTTTTCCAAGCTTGAACTAAGAGGAGCATATAATTTTGTCAGAATTAGGGAAGGGGATGAATGGAAAACGGCCTTCCGAACAAGCTTCAGCCATTTTGAATATTTAGTTATGCCATTCGGACTCTGCAATGCCCCAACTACGTTTCAGCATCTAGTGAACGATGTTCTCCGGGACTTTCTAGATCTATTTGTCATAGTATACCCAGATGACATTCTCTGAAACTATTGAATCACATCAGATCCATGTGAAGAAAGTGCTAAGTTGGCTCCGTAAACATCGCCTATACGCTAAAGCTTAAAAATGCAACTTTGAGAAGAGAACCATACATTTTATTTCTGCTGAAGGCATTTCTATGGACCCACAGAAGGTCTCATCTGTCCTAGAATGGCCTGCTCCCACTGACAGAAAGGCTGTTAAAAGGTTTGTGGGGTTTGCAAATTTTTATAGAGAATTTATCAGGGACTTTTATGGCATCATCTCCCCATCACACAATTAACAAAACAACATGTTCCCTTCTGTTGGACTCCAGAAGCTCAGGAGGCTTTTGAACAACTGAAGGCCTTATTCACATCTGCTCCCATCCTGAAGCACCCAGATCCATCCCTGGCTTATGTGTTGGAGGTTGATGTCTCTGAGAATGCAGTCGGAGCTATATTATCCCAACGTCAAGGTCCCAAGTCTTTACTGCATCCAGTGGCCTTCTTCTCAAAGAAACTGAATCCTTCCGAAAGGAATTATGACGTCGGAGACCGAGAGCTACTAGCCATCAAAGCTGCTCTCGAAGAATGGCCCTACCTTTTGGAGGGAGCATCTCACCCGATCCTCATCTTCACGGATCACAAAAACTTAGAGTATTTAAGGACAGCTAAATGATTAAGGCCGTGACAAGCAAGGTGAGCACTGTTTTTCTCACGTCTTATGTTCCATATCACCTACCGCACGGCTCAAAGAATGGCAAACCGGATGCCTTATCTGGTATGTTCAACAGCCCTGTAATTTCCATGGAACCAGATATCATCCTCCTGGCTAAAAATGTTCTATTTCTCCAGGCAGATCTGGTGTCACGAATAAAGGCAGATCTGGTAAACCGACCCCCTTCCCAGGACCTGGCTCTTCAACTGAGGAATAATCTTTTCTTTCATAAGGAACAAATTTTTGTTCCTGACAAATTCAGGGTTGCTATCTTAAGACGTTGCCATGATCACACTCTTGCAGGGCACTTTGGAATCACTAAGACTGCTGACTTAATCTCCCGCACCGTCTGGTGGCCAGACCTAATGCAGGACTGTAAGAAATACGTAAATTCCTGTACAACATGTCTTCGCAGCAAGTCGGACAAAGCCAAGACCTGGGGACTTTTGGAATCCCTCCCTATACCTAAGAAACCATGGAGTATGACCTCCATGGATTTCATTGTAGAGCTTCCTTCCTTGCACGTACATGTATTTGTGCTGAGAGCATGCTACACAGTACACTCCTAGTACAGAGTTTGAGCTGTCACTGACAGCTTCAGGTCTCATACTAGTGATAGGGAGCCCGGAAGACTGTCTCTCAATCACATGATCACTGTTATAGCCTGTGATTGGCTATCACAGTGATCAGTCACTGTAAGCCCTCCCCTTTAGTCTCTTTCCTCTTGAATGGAGAAAAAGATACACTGTATCTTTTCTCTTTGCTAAAAGGTGAAGATTGTGAACAAAAAAGCTGTGAATAAATGTAAATATATAAAATTAGGATAAAATAGCTAGAGAGTTAGGAAAGGGGAGAGAATGGTGCCAAGCCGCCAATAGTGTAGCATGTTTTATTATTACAACAAATAAAAATAGAAGTTATGCATTCAAAAACATCATGTTTGAGAGGCATGTAATCAGCTCTGTGTGAAATTGTTCATTGGTATAGTAGTTCCAACCAGAGCCTTTGCAATCATTGTGGAACTGCAGATGCTAATCTAAGCACTTGACAGCTCCTCTCTGGTGGTTTCTCTGGGTCACTGTAACCTTCTAGCCTCAGCAATACATGTAGTTCTATCTTGAAGTACTATGCTCCCTCCCTTATCCACCTGTTTAATAATTATATCTAGTTGGAAGTTAGGGTCTTAAAGCGGTAGTAAACTCTCTCAAAGATACAAGATTTAAACAATATTCAAATGTAATTATCAATTAACAATAAAATGGGCACCAAGAGTATGCCCAAAATAGTTCTGTCATTTTTAATTTATATTAGTAACGCTCATCCAGCGCCATAGTAACTGTGGTCTTCCACGTCTGGTTTCTAATTTACTTCTGCCCGCAGAAGCCTTTCCTTTCCATAATCCTACGCATGCGCAGTAATAGCGGTATTCAAGTATCTTCACAATACGGAAAACTATAAGCAAGTATTGCGTGATGTCGGGGCTGACGTCGCCACTAGGAAATGACGCAGCCCCAGCATAGACCCGTCATTTTTCCGGAAAAATAGGGCATACGGTTCATGACGTCATTAGCAAGACATTTACAGAATACACGCAAGGCAAGTAGGTAAGGAGACATTCATATAGCGCAACTAGTTTAGAAACCTGCAATTGTCAATTTAAATAAAAGCCACTTTAAGGGCCCTAAATGAATCTCTACTATCCTATCTACGATCCTATGTTGTGTAGATTAGTTGGGGGGGTGGGGTGCATAATTGCATTATACCGAAATATGTCATCTGATAAAAGGTTTCAATAAAGGAACCTTTAGCATAGGTAGGGTGGAAAGTAGACTTTGGTTTAAAACCCGTGTGTTTGATGGAAAGTCTATCCTCCAATAATTTCTCTAGGTAGAAAATTGGGTTCTCCTCCAGGAGTTTTTCCAATATTTCTAGACACTGGATATCTCAGTAATCCCATTAGTGACATACAGTGCCTTGGAAAAGTATTCGGCCCCCTTGAACTTTTCAACCTTTTGCCACATTTCAGGCTTCAAACATAAAGATATAAAATTTTAATTTTTTGTGAAGAATCACCAACAAGTGGGACACAATTGTGAAGTGGAGCGAAATCTATTGGATATTTTAAACTTTTTTAGTAAATAAAAAACTGAAAAGTGGTGCATGCAAAATTATTCGGCCCCTTTACTTTCAGTGCAGCAAACTCACTCCAGAAGTTCAGCGAGGATCTCTGAATGATCCAATGTTGTCCTAAATGACTGATGGTGATAAATAGAATCCACCTGTGTGTAATCAAGTCTCTGTATAAATGCACCTGCTCTGTGATAGTGTCAGGGTTCTGTTGAAAGCGCAGAAAGCATCATGAAGACCAAGGAACACACCAGGCAGGTCCGTAATACTGTTGTGGAGAAGTTTAAAGCCGGATTTGGATACAAAAAGATTTCCCAAGCTTTAAACATCCCAAGGAGCACTGTGCAAGCGATCATTTTGAAATGGAAGGAGTATCAGACCACTGCAAATCTACCAAGACCTGGCTGTCCCTCTAAACTTTCAGCTCAGACAAGGAGAAGACTGATCAGAGATGCAGCTAAGAGGCCCATGATCACTCTGGATCAACTGCAGAGAACTACAGCTGAGGTGGGAGAGTCTGTCCATAGGACAACAATCAGTCGTACACTGCACAAATCTGGCCTTTATGGAAGAGTGGCAAGAAGAAAGCCATTTCTCAAAGATATCCATAAAAAGTCTCGTCTAAAGTTTGCCACAAGCCACCTGGGAGACACACCAAACATGTGGAAGAAGGTGCTCTGGTCCGATGAAACCAAAATCGAACTTTTTGGCCACAATGCAAAACGATATGTTTGGCGTAAAAGCAACACAGCTCATCACCCTCAACACACCATCCCCACTGTCAAACATGGTGGTGGCAGCATCATGGTTTGGGCCTGCTTTTCTTCAGCAGGGACAGGGAAGATGGTTAAAATTAAGGGGAAGATGGATGCAGCCAAATACAGGACCATTCTGGATGAAAACCTGTTGGAGTCTGCAAAAGACCTGAGACTGGGACGGAGATTTATCTTCCAACAAGACAATGATCCCAAACATACAGCAAAATCTACAAAGGAATGGTTCACAAATAAACGTATCCAGGTGTTAGAATGGCCAAGTCAAAGTCCAGACCTGAATCCAATCGAGAATCTGTGGAAAGAGCTGAAAACTGCTGTTCACAAACGCTCTCCATCCAACCTCACTGAGCTCGAGCTGTTTTGCAAGGAAGAATGGGCAAGAATTTCAGTCTCTCGATGTGCAAAACTGATAGAGACATACCCCAAGCGACTTGCAGCTGTAATCGCAGCAAAAGGTGGCTCTACAAAGTATTAACGCAAGGGGGCCGAATAATTTTGCACGCCCCACTTTTCATTTTTTTATTAGTTAAAAAAGTTTCAAAAATCCAATAGATTTTGTTCCACTTCACAGTTGTGTCCCACTTGTTGGTGATTCTTCACAAAAAATTAAAAGTTTATATCTTTATGTTTGAAGCCTGAAATGTGGCAAAAGGTTGAAAAGTTCAAGGGGGCCGAATACTTTCGCAAGGCACTGTATATCATTTTCCACATTAGCCACTTAAGGACCGCCCCATAGCAGATATACTGCTGCAGGGCGGCCCTCCTGTGCAGAATCACATTTGAGGATGCCCCACAGATGCTAAATAGGGTTTAGGTCTGGAGACATGCTTGGCTTTTTTAGCAAGGCAGTTGTCATCTTGGAGGTGTGTTTGGGGTCGTTATCATGTTGGAATTCTGCCCTGTGGCCCAGTCTCCGAGGGGAGGGGATCATGCTCGGCTTCAGTATGTCACCATACATGTTGGCATTCATGGTTCCCTCAATGAACTGTAGCTCCCCAGTGCCGGAAAGCACTCATGCAGCCCCAGACCATGACAATCCCACCACCATGCTTCACTGTAGACAAGACACACTTTTCTCACACTTCTGTTGTACTCCTCACCTGGTTTCTACCACACACGCTTGACACAATATGAACCAAATAAGTTTATCTTGGTTTCATCAGACCACAGGATATGGTTCCAATAATCTATGTCCTTAGTCTGCTTGTCTTCAGCAAACTGTAAGTGGCCTTCCTTGTGGATCATATTTAGAAAAGGCTTCTTTCTGGGATGACAGCCATGCAGACCAATTTGATGCAGTGTGCGGCGTATGGTCTGAGCACCGACAGGCTGACCCCCCACCCCTTCAGCCTCTGCAGCAATGCTGGCAGCACTCATACATCTATTTCCCAAAGACAACCTCTGGATATGATGCTGAGCATGTGCACTCAACTTCTTTAGTCAACCATGGCGAGGCCTGTTCTTAATGGAACCTGTCCAGTTAAACCGATGTATGGTCTGGGCCACCATGCTGCAGCTCAGTTTCAGAGTCTTGGCAATCTTCTTATAGCCTAGGCCATCTTTATGTAGAGCAACAATTCTTTTTTTCAGATCCTCAGAGAGTTCGTTGCCATGAGGTGCCACGTTGAACTTCCAGTGACCAGTATGAGAGAGTGAGAGAGCAATAACACCAAATTTAACACACCTGCTCCCCATTCACACCTGAGACCTTGTAACACTAATGAGTCACATGACACCGGGAGGGAAAATGTGGACATTTTCACTTAGGGGTGTACTCACTTTTGTTGCCAGCGGTTTAGACATTAATGGCTGTGTGTTGAGTTATTTTGAGGGGACAACAAATTTGAACTGTTATACAAGCTGTTCACTCACTACTTTAATATGTAGCAAAGTGTAATTTCTTCAGTGTTGTCACGTGAAAAGATATAATAAAATATTTACAAAAATGTGAGGGGTGTACTCACTTTTGTGGAATACTGTATATATATATATAAATGTGATTCTGCACTTCCGGGTAGGGGGAAAGCATGCGCGCTGCTGGCAGGTCTCTTCTGTTGTGTTTACTCACCGCAGAGGTCGATCAGCTTGTGCCGGGCACTGGATGTCTACTGGCACCCGTTGATCCTCAGGCAAAGACACAGAATGGAGCTCTGCCTACGTAAATAAGGCAGAGTTCCATCCTGACAGGGTGGAAGTAATAGATGTTGTATCCCTGCAAAGCAGGGAATAAAATCCATTGCTTCCCTTAGTAAAAGCACCTAACACAGTTCACAAAAATACTGGCTAGGCACACAATTAACCCTTTGAGCGCCCTAGATGTTTAATTCTTCCCAGCCAGTGTCAGTAGTACAGTGACAGTGCATATTTTTAGCACTGATCACTATATTAGTGTCACTGGTTCCCAAAAAGTGTCAAAAGTGCCAGTTAGTGTCAGAATGTCAGCTACAATATTGCAGTTTATAAGTCGCTGATCGCCACCATTACTAGTAAAAACAATTCATAAATAAATAAAAATATCAAGGAGGAAGCAGAAAAGGTCCAAAGAGATAGGTTCTTTCCAGCTTAACCACTTCAATACAGGGCACTTTCTCACCTTCCTGCCCAGGCCAATTTTCAGCTTTCAGCGCTGTCACTTTTTAAATGACAATTGCGTGGTCATGCTACACTGTACCCAAACTACATTTTTATCATTTTGTTCCCACAAATAGAGATTTCTTTTGGTGGTATTTGATCACCTCTGGGGGTTTTATTTTTTGCTAAACAAATAAAAAAAATTTAACTTATAAAATTTTGTAAATAAGTAAGTTTTCTCCTTCACTGATGGGTACTGATAAGCTGCACTGATGGGCACCGATGAGGCGGCACCGATGAGGTGGCACTGATGGGCACTGATAGGCGGCACTGATGGGCACTCATAGGTGGCACTGATAGGCACTGAAAGGCTGCACTGATGGGTACTTATGGGTGGCACTGATAGATGCCACTGATGGGCACTGAAAGGCGGCACTGATGGCTGGCACTGATAGATTTAACTAATAGGCATTAGGGTTGAGCGAACCCGAACTGTAAAGTTCGGGTCCGTACCGGACTTTTGGGTGTGACTGTGTGTTCGGGTTCGGGTCCGGTGTTCGGCGATGTATTGGCGCCTTTTTAAGAGCTGCAGGGCAGCCAATCCACGTTAGTTTCACTAGTGTGCCCTAAGAAGCCATCACAGCCATGCCTACTAATGGCATGGCTGTGATTGGCCAGTGCAGCATGTGACCCAGCCTCTATATAAGCTACAGGCACACAGCACAGCGCGTCACTCTGCTTTAGACACTGTAGGGAAATTTGATTGGCTGCTGTGAAGGAATTACATGCTAGGAGTCAGTTCACATTCCTGAAATATCTTATAATTATTAAGCGATCTACATAGATAGAGAGTGTAGTTCAAGGTTCCTGTTTTGAGGGGGAGAGAATTATTCAGAAATCAACTCTAAGACCTGGTGCACATTCTTTTTACACTGCCATGAGCCCAGTGCCAGACAAAACTTTTATCTGCAAGCTCAGTGCACCAGCACTGCATATGTTACTGTGAGATACACCATACTCAGGGTGTATTCTGCTATTTTTTTTTCATAACATTTTCTGCAGTTTTGCATTTTTTGAGCTAAACGCTGTACATACTCTGGGTGTATTCTGCTATTGCAAAAACATTCCAAAAAAATAAAATTTTGCAGTGTTTTCTGCATGCTTACAGGAGTGTGTGACATTTAATCGATCTATCTTTTTTTGATTGTGCTATTCCAAAAAAAAAATCGGAGTGAAAAAAAAAAAATTTTCATTGCATTTTCTGCAGTTTTGCAGTTTTTGAGCTAAACGCTGTACATACTCTGGGTGTATTCTGCTATTGCAAAAACATTGAAAAAAATAACATTTTGCAGTGTTTTCTGCCTGTTTGCAGGAGTGTGACATATTCAATAGATCTATTTTTTTTTCTATTGTGCTATTCCAAAAAAAAAATTTGAGTGAAAAAAAAAATTTTCATTGCATTTTCTGCAGTTTTGCAGTTTTTGAGCTACACTTTTCTACGTTTTCTGCATGTTTGCAGGAGTGTGACATATTCAATAGATCTCTGGGTGTATTCTGCTATTGCAAAAACACCCATTTAGGGCAAGATCATAAATTTTAAAAATATGAGGAGATCGTCAAAAAAGGGACGTGGCCCCGGTCGTGGTGCTGCTGGTGGAGCTCCTGTTGCAGGGAGAGGACGTGGTCGATCTGTGCCAGCTACACACACAAGTGAAACACCTTCCTCAGGTGTGAGTAGGCGACAGAGCCTGCAGCGGTATTTTGGCGCACCTAATGATGCTGTACGAATGTTGAGGCCAGGACAAGTACAGGCAATAGTAGATTGGGTTGCTGACAGTGCCTCCGGTTCCTTCACATTGTCTCCCACCCAGTCTCCTGATGAAAGTTCAGAGTTGGCACCTGCAGCTGATGTCCATCAGTCTTTCACCTCACCCCCTTGCAAATCAGCCAAGAAGTCTGAGCCCCAAATCATGCAGCAGTCTCTTCTGCTTTTTGATGACTCTGTTAGCAGGGTTTCCCAGGGCCATCCACCTAGCCCTGCCCCAGAAGTGGAAGAGATTGTGTGCACTGATGCCCAACCACTTATGTTTCATGATGAGTACATGGGAGGACCATCGCAGCACGTCTCAGGTGATGACGAAACACAGGTGCCAACTGCTGCTGCTTTCGCCATTGTGCAGACCGACAAGGAGGGCAGGGGTGAAGACTGGGTGGAAGATGATGTGGAGGACGATGAGGTCCTTGACCCCACATGGAATCAACGTCATGCAGGTGACCAGTGTAGTTCGTAGGAAGAGGCGGTGGTCGCACAGAGCCACCAGCACAGCAGAAGAGGGAGCAGGGTCCCCTAGACAGTACGTCTGCTACTGCCCAATGCAGCAAGGGACCGAGCACACCAAAGCCAGGTCCAAGGAGTTCCCTAGCATGGCAGTTCTTCAGACAATGTGCTGATGACAACACACGAGTGGTTTGCACGCTGTGCAATCAGAGCCTGAAGCAAGGCATAAACGTTCTCAACCTGAGCACAACCTGCATGACTAGGCATCTAAGTGCAAAGTTCGAGATTCAGTGGAGTAGACACCTCAAAAACCAAGAAAGGTCTCTGGCTCCTCCTGCTTCCTCTTCTGCTGCAGTCTCGGCCTCTTCATCCACCTCTGTAGTGACAGTGGCACCTGCCAACCCGCAAACAGAGGATCTGCCAGCAACACTACCACCTGGGTCACCAACCATCTCCACAATGTCCCATGGAAGCGTTCAGCTCTCTATCTCCCAAACACTGGAGCGGAAGAGGAAGTACCTCCCTAGCCACCCGCGATCCCTGGCCCTGAATGCCAGCATTTCAAAATTCCTCGCCTTTGAAATGCTGTCTTTCCGTCTGGTGGAGACGCAGAGTTTTAAAAGGCTAATGTCATTGGCTGTCCGACAGTACATCGTGCCCAGCGGCCACTACTTTTCCAGGCGAGCTATCCCTTCCCTGCACAACCAAGTGGGGGACAAAATCAGGTGTGCACCATCTGTGGCAAGGTCCCCCTAACTACGGATGCGTGGACCAGTAAGCACGGTCAGGGATGTCATATCTCCCTAACAGCACACTGGGTAAATGTAGTGGCGGCTGGGCCTGAGGCGGATAGCAGTTTGGCGCATGTCTTTCCACCACCGAGGATTGCAGGGCGCTTCAGTTTGCCTCCTGTTGCTAACTCCTCCTACTCCGCCTCCTCATCCTCTACCGCCTCCTCATCCGGTCAGCGTAACACCTTCACCAACAACTTCAGCACAGCCAGGGCTAAACAACAGCAGGCAGTTTTAAAACTTTCCTGTTTGGGGGAAAAACCCCACACTGCGCAGGAGTTGTGGAGGGACATGGAACAACAGACCGATGAGTGGTTGGTGGCAGTGAGCCTCAAGCCCGGCCTGGTGGTGTGCGATAATGGGGGCGAAATCTCGTAGCAGCTCTGGGCCTAGCCGGTTTGATGCACATACCTTGCCTGGTACTTGAAGCCATGCTTCAAGTACCAAAGGGTAGACTGTTCCCTCTCACCTATAGGGATGGAACAGAGGACTGCAAATGAGTGAAAACATAATAAGGGATACTGAGCTACTAGAGAAAATATACAAGGGCTAGAAAATGAGACATAAATATGTAACCCATGAAAGATTCCTTTGTATGTTATACATGCCCCATAATTAACCAAACTCTCATAGCTGCTAAAAAAATGGACGTTCCAGACGAGAGCTTCTATTTGGCACCAAGACGAAAACAAATGATCCACAAGTCATCAGAGTGATCACCAAATACAGTAAGCAACACAAAGCAGTTAGGCAAATAATTGTCAGGTTCTGGCATCTTTTGCACATAGACCCCTTATTAAGTCCTTATGTGTCAGAAAGTCCAGCTATCACATATCGACGGGCTGCCTCACTAAAGGACCAATTGGTCCAAAGAGAGTTTGTAGAGGAGTTCCGCAAGGACCCCTGCAAGAGGTTGGGTACTTTTACATGTGGTGGCTGCTCTATATGCCAATACATGAATATCAGGCAGGATGTAGTACTCCCCAATGGACGGCCTTATAGACAGCACCATTTCATCAATTGCAAAACTGAGGGGGTGGTGTACCTCTTGACATGCCAGTGCTTTCAATTTTATGTTGGCAAAACTAAATTGAAATTCTATATCAGAGCATCGAGACACATAACCTCCATGAAGACTGCTAATCCTACGCTCCCTCTGGGGAGACATGTCACTGATAGACATCGGGGTAGATTTCCCAAAATTTACTTTTTGATTTTGGACAGGATTCATCCGAGTCTGAGGGGTGGGGATTGGAACAAGGTCCTCCTTCAACGAGAGTCTCGTTGGATTGCCGACCTTGGGGCAACCTCACCCTGGACTCAATGAACTTCTTAGTTTTAAACCCTTTCTTGAGGGCTTCTCTTCAGGGGGTTGTGAGAAGGAATGACATTTTAGTCACTCATCCTTTCATCCAGCATTCAGCTATTGTATTTTTCCATCATCCCCCCTTTGCTGCTGGATATGGCCTTTTTATGTTATGCAGACGTAGGTATGCTTTATTTGATTTAATTCAATTTTTTTGATTAAGTTATCAAACATGTCATGTCGCAAGCATTGTTTTTTTTTTCTGATATAATGTATATATTTTGTGTTTTTTATATGTGTAATGTCTATTAAGGTCCTTTCTGTATATTTGTACAATGTGCTTTTTCAATTTTATTTGCCTGTTTATGTGGGTTTCCATTTCGACTGGCGGCCGGCATCATGGACTTTTGCACCACTTTTGTGGGTCTCTTTTCATCCTACCCGGCGCACAAAGGCCCCCTTTTCTTGGGGGGCTTTTGTTTGCAGCCCGACTTGCAGGCCTCGTGTCTTTGGCACCTGACGCTTTGTCTGCTGTCATGGGCCGTTGTTTGCGCCGGTTGGGTGGTACCTGCAGGACGTCGTTTTCACAGAGCGGTCCTTTTGGTTTGGCTCTGTGGGGGGCCCTTGCAGTCATCACCCAGGGTCCCCATGGTGGCAACTCTGGTGCACTCTTGACTGTCAGGTGATAGGATAGGACCTTTGTCTTATTTGCATGGTTTTTTGCCATGCCCATAACAGGGTCTTTGTTTTAGTTTCATTTTTTAAAGGCTCCTTTGTTTACCGGTTGCTAAGGTAACCGCTGTGTACATCTCTGGCATTTTTTTGCGTGCTCACGCTGTGAGAGCATTAAGGTCCAGCTGCTGGTGTGGTGGCATTGCGCTCGTTGCTATGGTGACGCGATGCGTTGTGATGTCATCACGCCAAACGCCACCCCTGTATCCCATATAAAGCCGGTGTTCTGTCAGTAGGGAGGACAAAGGCATTCGGAAAATGTCGGAAGATGAATGGCGCCTGCGCCGTGAGTCGAAGTGCAAGCCCCACCATCCAAGTGGACATAGGGCTACACAAAGTTAGAGGGCCCCTCGCGGGCTTGCTTTGCTCGCCACGCTTCAGGCATGGCCTCGCTGCACTCGGCTCTTTTTTATTCTAGCTCTATGTCCACTTGGATGGTGGGGCTTGAACCTGGACTCACGGCGCAGGTGCCGTTCATCTTCGGCTATTTTCAGAATGTGCTTGTCCTGTGTACTGCGCATGCGCAGTACACAGGAGACAGTATGTGATGGGGGACACAATCCGACAGGACACCAGCGTCAACTGTGTATGCATCTTTTATCGTATGCTTGATCCTCTAAACAATACACCTAAAGGTATGTTGTCCTTTCTACTAAGCCCTTGATGGGCTAATTTCTTTGTTACCTTTCACAGCAGAGTCCATGTCTGTAGAGGATGAACTCCTCTGACAGGGTCTGCATTTAATTGTGTTTGGTTACTATGAGATGTTTTTTCTTTATATCTTCATAGATTTATACCTAAACTTGAAGACTGTCATATAACTTTATACCTTTGACTACTGTGGCTTTTTTGCTGTATTCCCACTGTGGATTCCATTAAGGTATGATGCCATTGTTGTGGAACTGCCTTTGGTTCTCTTTCTCTTCTCTTTTTTTCTAACCCATGTCTATATAAGGGACCAAGTTTTTTGGACATGGTTCAGTCTGATATATACCTTATACATATAAAATATCCCCTTTTTTCCCCTTTTTGTCAGATTGTACACTTCGGAGCTTTTTTCTATAAAATCAGAAGTTTACATTCACTTGTGCGCCACTCTTTGCTGCCTCAGTGTGGGACTTGTGTGAATGATTGGTGACCCACTCGGTACATCTGTGTTCTTGTGACATCCTTGGTGTATGTCTGCGATGCTGTACGTGCCCCCAGTCCAGCAGTGTAACTACATGATGACCAGTAAGGGTATGCCTTTATGCAATTTCTATGATGCAAATTTTTTTTTTTTTTAATTATTGTTACTCATTCATGTATTTGATTTTTATACAGTGTGATTCCTTTCCGACTATTGCCCCTGACGAAGGGACATCTGTGTCCTGAAACGCGTCAGTCTGTCTGGACCCTATAGGAATTCATCATTATTTTCATCAATTTTTAGTGGTTTGATATTTCCAATTTGTATATATGTATATTTGTTTAATAAATTATATTGTATTTTTGAACTCTGTTGCTGTTAAAGTCCCAGTTTCCAAGTGGTATGGTTGGATGTTCTCTCTTTCTTATGTTTATATAAGTGTCGAAAAGGTGATATAAATAAAGCGCCCCCCCCCCCCCCCCCCCCGAGTGCAATGGCGCGCGGCTGTGTCTCGGCCACGCTGTCCAGATGGAAAGAGAGAGGATCAGCGGCCTAGGACGCCCACACGGCGTGGTGATGTCACGGCGCTAAGGCGTGACCCCAGTGGACGTGACGTGTGGGCTACGCTCCCCCCACGTCAAAGTCTCGTGGGGCATGCCTGGCATCATGGTAACCATGGGAACCGGCTCCATAGATACCAGAAAGGGGAAGGCCGAACACGTAAACCAGACGTATAACGCCCCCCCCGTGCCGAGTGAAGTGACATTGAGAGCAGAGAGTGGAGTGTAAACATCCATCCGAGCACCAGCTGGTAGGCAACTGAGGCATACAAGTCAGTTGGATCGATCAAAGAGATCCTAAGATGAGGAACAAAGCATAGAATATCATACTGTAGATACATAATATAAACTATTTACATAATATTGAAGTCTTAGGGATTAAGAATACACACTAATAAACCCTTGTCTCCCTCACCTCTGTAAAGATGAACCCATGCACTTGGGCAGCTAATCTTTGCGGCCAGGTGGTTAGCAAAACAGTATAAACATTTGAAAGTGCAAATTACATCCCTAAAAGAAGCGCTAGAAATAACCAAAAGTAACATCAGTACTTTAGAAGCTTCTTTGTCAAATTCTGAGGCTATCCACCAGCAATTAGTACTAGAAAACAAAAGATTACAGGAGGACGTTCATCAGTTGGGAAAAAGACTGAAGGACGCAGAAGGTGAAATTAAACCATTATCTGTCAGCTGCCAGGAGCCGTTTGCTCAGTTTTCGCATGTTTGTCACACTTAAGTGTTTCGGAACATCAAACCAATTTAAACAATAGTCAAGGACAACACAAGTAAACACAAAATGCAATTTGTAAATGAAGGTGTTTATTATTAAAGGTGAAAAAAAATCCAAACCATCATGGCCCTGTGTGAAAAAGTGATTGCCCCCCTTGTTAAAACATACTATAACTGTGGTTGTCCACACCTGAGTTCAATTTCTCTAGCCACACCCAGGCCTGATTATTGCCACACCTGTTCACAATCAAGGCATCACTTAAATAGGAGCTGCTGCTTGACACAGTAAGGTCCACCAGAAGATCCTTAAAAGCTACACATCATGCCGAGACCCAAAGAAATTCAGGAACAATTGAGAAAGAAAGTAATTGAGATCTATCAGTCTGGAAAGGGTTATAAAGCCATTTCCAAAGCTTTGGGAATCCAGCGAACCACAGTGAGAGCCATTATCCACAAATGGCGAAGACATGGAACAGTGGTGAACCTTCCCAGGAGTGGCCGGCCACCCAAAATTACCCCAAGAGCGCAGCGACGACTCATCCAAGAGGTCACAAAAGACCCCACAACAACGTCCAAGGAACTGCAGGCCTCACTTGCCTCAGTTAAGGTCAGCGTTCATGCCTCCACCATCAGGAAAAGACTGGGCAAAAATGGCCTGCATGGCAGAGTTCCAAGGAGAAAACCACTGCTGAGCAAAAAGAACATCAAAGCTCGTCTCAATTTCTCCACAACACATCTTGATGATCCCCAAGACTTTTGGGACAACATTCTGTGGACCGATGAGACAAAAGTGGAACTCTTTGGAAGGTGTGTGTCCAAGTATATCTGGCGTAGAAGGAACACTGCATTTCAGAAAAAGAACATTATACCAACAGTAAAATATGGTGGTGGTAGTGTGATGGTCTGGGGCTGTTTTGCTGCTTCAGGACCTGGAAGACTTGCCGTGATAAAAGGAACTATGAATTCTGCTGTCTACCAAGAGATCCTGAAGGAGAATGTCCGACCATCTGTTCGTGTACTCAAGCTGAAACGAACTTGGGTTCTGCAGCAGGACAATGATCCTAAACACACCAGCAAGTCCACCACCGAATGGCTGAAGAAAAACAAAATGAAGATTTTGGAGTGGCCTAGCCAAAGTCCTGACCTGAATCCTATTGAGATGTTGTGGTATGACCTTAAAAAGGCCGTTCATGCTCGAAAACCCTCTAATGTAACTGAATTAGGACAATTCTGCAAAGATGAGTTGGCCAAAATTCCTCCAGGACGCTGTAAAAGCCTCATTGCACGTTATCGCAAACGCTTGGTTGCAGTTGTTGCTGCAGGGTGGCCCAACCAGTTATTAGGTTTAGGGGGCAATCACTTTTTCACACAGGGCCATGATGGTTTGGTTTTTTTTCACCTTTAATAATAAACACCTTCATTTACAAATTGCATTTTGTGTTTACTTGTGTTGTCCTTGACTATTGTTTAAATTGGTTTGATGTTCCGAAACACTTAAGTGTGACAAACATGCAAAGGAACAGGAAATGAGGAAGGGGGCAAACACTTTTTCACACCACTGTATATCTTGTAAACAGCCAGCTACTAAGCCAGTTGTAGACATCGAACACTCTCAGTCGTCTAAAACAAAGCCGTTTATTAGGAGATGTTGTACGACGTTAAATGAGATGAAATGTGGCTTATGTGGGGTGTTTGGTCACATAGCAAGGTTCTGTCTATCCAGTTCCAGTAAAAAAGTCGGTAAACATAATCCATATAGGACCACAAGACGTGATTTTGAAGTGTACTCTGCACGCTTTGCCACATGGCCTAGGTGTAAGAAGTATGGACCACCTGGGTCAGGGGTCCCATTCCAAAATCCTGAGAATCCATACAGGCGGAGAAGGGGCTAATGAAATGGGATGGATTTCTGAAAGAATTTCAACCTTACCAAACAGAGGTTATGGGTTTAATAAGAAGCCCAGGTTATTATAGAAGACATGCTGATATGTGTGATGTCTAGAGGTCATCTTTGACCTAGCTAATTGTGTGAGTGTGTGTGTGTGTGGAATATGCAATATATGTTGTGTCCTGTGATGTCTGTTGTCTCAGCTGCTGACAGCACACCCAAACGACCCCCCTTCTTTCTGACCAGATCTGTGAGAATGCAAAAGGAACTGTATTGACATGCAAATGACCTGAGCCAAGATCTGTACTAATGAATTGAAAGGTGCATTTACTAAAATGTTTGTTTTCCAGAGACAGTTCTGCGAGAGGTTTTCTGGTGAAGTATGATTTGTTGAAAAATGGAAAAAAAGTTTTATTGCGAGTTGCTAATTTTTTTCACCATGGTGAATATTTTTTTTTTTGGGGGGAATTATTGGTATACCATAAAACAAAAATCCACGTGGTATTAATATGTATTAAGTAATACATGTTAATAATAAGTTGAGCTCAACAATTTTTGCTATTTTAAAAAAAAAGGTGCACTGTTTATGTAATGTAATGTATATTTGTTTCATATGCTAATGTCTTGTTACAGATATTTAACCATTGTTTTTTTTTTCAGGCGAAAAATGGAATGTTTATTACTAAACTTTATTGGTGTTTTATTCCTCAGATTCGATAATTTGGTTTCATGGCTTTCAGAACCAAAGGAAATCATAGACATTTTTTTATTTTTTCTGGTTTCAGCACTATTATCTGGTTTGTGCTTCTATTTGTCAGCCCATTCGGCTGTGTTTTGGACTACCTAAGTGTGTGTGGTATTTTCTGATCCAACCTGTATAAAGCTCTGGTATGAACGAGTTTCTTTGCTCCACTGATTAGCCATGTTGATACTTGTAGTTCCATGGATTTGACTGTTAAGGGTCAGCTATTACATGTTATCTCACCAGACTTGTGTTTAAGACTGCTTCACCCCCCTGCGGTTATTAGAATTAGTTACCTGGCTGTTCCAGCTCTGCTCATTGCCTCAGGCTAAGGTATGTTAAAGTGGTTGTATACCCTAAATTGCAACTTGCACCTACAGGTAAGCCTAGATTAAGGCTTACCTGTAGGTACAAGAAATATCTCCTAAACCTGCACGGTTTAGGAGATATTTGGAAAGAACGATTTACAACGTTGTCTATGGCGCATGCGCGCCGTAGACAACGGTGCATTGAACGGGTTAATCCCCATTCCCGTCTGCGGCTCACAGCAGTTGAAGTGCCCCGCGCGCATGCGCGGAGCGACGTCTTCGCTGCTCTGGCCAATCACAGCGCCGCAGCTGCGCTGTGATTGGCCGGAGCGGCGATACCCGGAAGAGCGATGGCTGCGGCTGGAGGGGTAGAAGAAGACAGCGTCGGGGGCCCCGATCTAAGGTAAGTGATGCATAATGAGCTAGTATGCTAGTCATACTAGCTCATTATGACTTTCTCTTGCAGGTAGTTTAAAAAAAAAAAAAAAGTTTAACTGGGTATACAACGACTTTAATGTCCCTTAGCAGTCTGTGTGTCCCCAAGTGCAGTTCCAGCCTGCTTCCTGCCCAGTGCCACTGTTTTTACGTGGCCATTTGTTATGAATTGTCTAATGTGTCTGTGGCATATCTGTCGCTAATATCTGGGGGTTTCAAGGCACACAGGTTGGCTCGAATTGTACCCCCTACTGTTCAGCGTTCTCGGTGCTGAAAAGGATTTTTCTTTGCCCTTTGGCCAGTTGTGTTTGGTAGCAGAAGTTCCTCGAGTTGGATACACCTGTGTATAGTAGTTCCATTCAGCGCGAAGGTCACTTCCCTTTTCCTGGATACACATTATGCAATTTTTTTTTAATTTTTTTTTAATTTTTCAATTTCCTTTAGATTTATCTGCAGATGTGAAGTACGAGGGCCTGCCGGATTGCATACAAGTTGAAAGTGTATAGGTCTGGCCTCGTATTGTATAGTTTTGGTTGAGTCTGGAGAAAAAGTTGTGCAGGAAAATTGTATGGGGTGTTCCCAGCTCTTGGCTGTTCCAAGGGCCCTCACTTCTGATATATGTATAGGCATGCCGTATTCTCCTCAGTTAATACCCATAGGGGTCCTTCCTGTCCTAGACCCCTTGTGTACCTTTTACTAGTTGTCTGTGTCCTGCATGCCAGGAAGCCCAGTGCCCCAGTGATACGCTATGCCCCTGTCATTCATGTGAGTCCTGTCTGAATAGTATAGGCAGTTTATTTTGTATGGGTGAAGGATAACATGGTCTGATTACCGAATTGATAAAGGAGGGAGAAGGTGTGCAGCCTCTATAAATAATCGAGTGTACCTGTTGGCAGGTGGTTGTCAATCCGGGTTTTCAGACTATTTCCCATACTTAGGATAAAGAGAGGCTTAATGGAGACTGCCGTTGGAGCTGGAGGGGGGGCACCGGGTACCTTGAAACACTATGGAGCGGGAGATACTATAGACCACATTGGGAGGCCTTGTGCTACATATCAGGGAAGGGGTTAGGAAAAACAACTTGCTCTGTCCAGCATCCAGGACCTTGGAGAAGTGACTGACTTTCTCAGTGGGTCAATTTTCACTTTGCAAGGACAGGCAGGTGAGGGTAGTGTCCAGGTTGCCTATGAATCGTAATAGATTGGTAGATGACTCAGTTCCAGGATCGTCAAAATCTAACTTGCACTGGTCTCATCCCTAATGACAGGGATGGAACATTGTGCAGATATCGCGATCAATCTGGGTACTAGCCTTTAACATACTCTACTGTGTTACACCCTGGAGTCCATCTTGTTCTGATGGTTTGAGTCCGGACAGCCTCAGATGACTGGAACGGATGAGTGCTGGAGAAAGGAAGGTGTTGTGCTATGAGAAAAGGCAACAATCCTGGCACAGGAGGGGGGTCGTGTCTAATAGATGCCGGGGTAGTGTCCCAACTGGTCCTAAACAAAGTAAAAAAATGCATGAGACCTGAGACCAGGGTACTGGGGCTGTTATCACATGTCTAATGATGCACTGTTTTCAGCATCAGGTTAAGTGGTACTCAGCAGGGTACACTACCTTGGGGAGTCTATTGTACATCTCCTCTTGCCCTTGGCATGAATATAGCAGGAACACCGGGTAGCACCCCAATCACCCCTGAAGGAAGTTTTTATAGCAAACCTGACATCCCCTTACACCTACTGAAACTTCCGTTGGGGTTCGGGGAGGAGTTAAAAATTGGGTAGTTGGGTAAGGTTTCTTGGGAAAAGTTAATTCAGGTACAGTCTTAGGGCCACAGCTTTAGTAAACTCCACCCTGTTGCTGTCCTGATTTGGGTAACTATTAGAGACCAACGTAGGGGGTTGTGTGCATTTAAAAGAGGACCCTAGAACTATATTTTTCTTTTTGTTTTTTTGTTGTTCCAGGGATAAGCCTTTTCAATTTGTAGTAATAATGTGCAGTCAGGTTTACCTAAATTCCAAAAAAGTTTTAATAATTTTTTTTTTTTTTTTTTTTTTTTTATTTCCTCCCCCTCATTGTTAATATCTGTGTACCTGACCTGCAAAAATACTGCTAATTGCTAGTATGGGAGAAAAGTATTTTTTTTAAGAAACTATATTTTTATTTTTTTTTTATTTTTTGTGCTATTTTTTTTTTATTTTATTTTTATTTTTTATTTTTTTCCAACCAATGTATTTGTTTTTGTAACCCAGATTCCATGCTCTTTAACAGTCTTGGTTGGAGCAGCATTAAATCTGTAGGTTTCTTTTTTTTTCTTCCCTTTCCATTATTAATTCCACTATTTTCTCGTTCATTTTCATTACTCACCTCTCTTCCGTTTCTTTTGCTTCATTAATAGTATGTTAAGTTTTTCTCTTGGTTTCTATCATCCATCTTCTCAAGATAATGTAACTAAGACATTAGTCATATCATTTCTGTTTAAAAGGATTTTTTCTGCCCGCCAATACCATATTTTGAACCAAAGTATCCCTGGACATCCCGTGTGTTTATGTCTTAATGTAATGCTACCCCCTTAGTCTACCTACTGCTTTAACCTGAGCCCCGTGAGCAGGTGTGGTGAACCCAGGGACCTTGCAATAACAGGCAGTATTGACTATCCCTACCATCAAGGGCCATGGATGATACTGGCTGTTGCTTGGACTCTGTTCCCTGTGGGGAGCCCACTTTACTCATCCCCATTGCACCCCTTATAAGTATTAAGTCTTGATGACCGCTGCTCCTGTCTGGCATTCCTCCAATATCTGTACACTGACATTCTCCTTTTTTTGTTGTTTGTTTTTTGTATTCATGCACGACTGTCTGGAGGCCCGCCCAACCACCACCGGAAGACAACCAAGTCATCTCTTGAGACAAATGTGACAAATAAGACTATCCTGAACTGTTCTTCACCATGCTGAAAAGTGCTGTCTCGTGGTCCGATCCAAGCGGAGAAACCATTACACGGTCTTACCAAGTTACAGGACTAGATATGCCAGGATCCCGCCATCAATGTTAGAGTTCCGCTCTTCCAAGGCAGAGGGGCGATGAAACATTGCAGTACAGACACTCATGGTTTGGATGTAAAGTCTCAAGGGCACCAGGATTTCTTTGCTGTCTTAAGCCTACCTTGAGGAGTTCCGGCGTGTTCAAGAAAGGAAGAGGAGGCCGTGGTGGTGGTGGTGGGGAAGGGTTGGGACTTCTGGGCTGTTGTGGGTGGGTACAAAATCATTGACATAAGTTCAAGAATGAACTTCAGGGGAAACTGTGGTGGGGATTTTGAAATCCATATTTATATCAAGGAGTTCCAAGAAAGATGGGATTGGATTGCCATGCCCCATCGGATGTATAAATATATATCAGGGAGATGTGCCTGTGTTGGTGTATGGATGTATATATATATATATATATATATATATATATGTATATACGTATGTATATACGTATGTGTATATATATATATATATATACAGTAAACCCCCCTCCATCGCTGGGGTTAGGTTCCGGACCCACCCGCGAAAAGTGAAAAACCGCGAAATAGAAAGACCCTATTTAAATACACCCTAGGCATGTTTTGTTAATTTTTTAATAGCATTTAAAGGTCTTTAAACACACTTTTATGCAATAGAAACACATTAAAGATAGAGAGAGATCAAGAGGATTTTTAAAACACAAAAATATTGTCTTAACTGTACAGTAAAAAATAGAGTAGATAACTGCGAAAATGGCAAAATATTACCACAATATCAGTATAACAGGTCCTATTAAAATACCGCGATATACCGGGACCGCAATAACTGAACCGCAATATAGCGGGGGTTTACTGTATATATATATATATATATATATATATATTATATATATATATTTATATTTATGATGTGGTCTGTGATGTGGACCTGGTTAGGCTATGGGATCAAAACTAGTGGTTCATTAATTCATAGACTGAATGTCCCCAGGTGCTAATTGAATCCCCTTTGTTTCAACAGTCATCTTCACAGACAGGATGGCACCTTCTCCCCAGGGGTCATTAACATACTAATGTCGGACCTGGTTAGGCTATGGGATCAAAACTAGTGGTTCATTAATTCATAGACTGAATGGCACCAGTAGCTTAGACTTCAGAATTAGCCAATTAGAGGGTGACCCAGTGAGTACCAATCAGAGGATGAGCCCATGAGAGCCAATGAGCCAATTAGAGGGTGAGTCCAAGAGAGCCAATGAGCATTAAAAACCAGAGGAGAGCTAGCTGTTAAATCTCTCTTCAGTTCCAGACCATTGGAATGACGTGATGTCCTTGTAAAGTATACTTGTATCTCTAACCTATTCCCATCTTTAACCTATTCCCATCTCTAACCTATTTCTTTCCTAGGGCTTGTCTTGATATATTGATAACCATATTGATACTGTATATCTGTTGTAACCATATGGCCTAAATTATCTTTGCAGCCTAAGCAACACTGTACCTGTAACATCACTTGAATTATATGATAAGTTCTAAATTATTCTAACGTTTCTTTCCTGTATAAATGAATGTAATTATTTATCTTTTCGCACTGTTATCCTTCGTTTTTATTCTTATACAGACAAAGGTTTAATCACTTTATTTTTTGTCTCTTTTGTCTTTTTTGATCTATAATCATTTAAGTAAGCTATAAATTTAGCTACAACACCAGGCAGGTAACCATTCCACTGCAGCTGCATGACACTCCACTTGCCATTATGGCTCTTGATGGGAGACCTCTACAGCTTGCCCATGTGATTCATGAGACTGTTCCGTTATCCATGGCTGTAGGGGCTCTTCACCATGAGATAATCCAATTCCAAGTTATTTCCTTACCTAAGTTTCCGCTGGTTAATGTTTATCCTTGGTTACAGAGGCACAACCCCTTCTTTTGATTGGCTCCGTACTGAGGTTCTCTCCTGGTCGCCACAATGCAGTAAGTCATGTTTCCAGAGAGTAGCCAAGGTCCTGTGTACCTCTTCACTCTCCTCCCTGCCGGAGGAGTACTGCGATTTTAGCGTTGTCTTTGACAAAGGTCAAGCCCTTAGCTTGCCTCCACACTATTCGTATGATTGCGCAATTGACCTTCAACCTGGTGCCATACCCCCTCGTGGTCGGGTTTACCCTTTGTCAGTCTTGGAGGATAGGGCCAGGGTATGTTGCAGACACACTTTCTCAAGGTTTCATCCACAAATCCACATCTCCAGCTGGTGCTGGTTTCTTCTTTGTGAAGAAGAGTAGTGAACTGAGACCTTGTATTGATTATAGGGGTCTCAATCGTTTCACGATTAAGAATGCCTATCCGATTCTGTTGATTACAGAGTTATTTGACCGCCTCAAGGGAGCAACAGTTTTCACAAAGCTTGATTTGAGAGGGGCATACAATCTTGTGACTATTAAGTAAGGCGACGAGTGGAAAACTGTGTTTAATACCAGAGTACCTCGTAATGCCTTTTGGCCTTTGTAACGCCTCTGCAGTTTTCCAGGAATTTATTAACGATGTCCTCCGAGATTTGTTGCAGTTATGTGTGGTGGTTTATCCTAACGATATCCTCATATTTTCCAAGTTCCTGGAGAGCCACCACACAGATGTGTGCTTCAGAAATTAAGAGAGAACAATCTCTATTGTAAATTTGAGAAGTGCGAATTCCATCGTGAACAGGCTAAATTCCTGGGCTATGTCATTTCCACTGCTGGATTTTCGATGGACCCAGAGAAACTTTCAGCAGCGTGGGTTTATGTACTCTGCAGCGTTTTCTTGGCTTTGCCAACTATTATCGGAAGTTTATTCGTAACTTCTCTTCTCTGATCAAGCCCCTGACTGATATGACCGGAAAGAACAGTAACCCACAGAGTTGGTCTCCGAAGTCCATTAAGGCCTTTGAGAGTCTCAAGGCTGCCTTTGTTTCTGCTCCTGTGTTGGCACATCCTGATCCTATGTTACCGTTTATCCTTGAGGTTAATGCTTCTGAGACTGGAACTGCGCCCTTCTGTCTCAACGTCTTACCTCTGAGAGCGCTATGCATCCTTGTGGCTACTTTTCCAAGAAATTGTCACCTGCGAAGTGCAATTATGAGATTGGTGACAGAGAGCTGTTAGCGATCATTTTAGCCCTGAAAGAATGGCGACATCTCCTCGAAGGTACCACGGTGCCGGTTCTCATTCTTACTGATCATAAGAATCTCACATTCTTGTCTGAGGCTAAACGCCTCTCTCCCAGAAGGGCACGATGGGCTTTTTTCTTGTCTAGTTTCAATTACATTGTCTCATTCTTACCTGGTACTAAGAATGTAAGGGCTGACGCTTTGTCACGACAATTTTCCTCCACTTCCAAGATGGAGTCAGTTCCGGTTCCTGTGATTCTTCCTGATCGTATTCTGGCTACGGTGCGCACCAGTCTCTCTTCTCCTTTGGGTGACAAAATTCTTGGTGCTCAGGTCCATGCTCCTCCTGAGAAACCTTGTGAACGCTGCTTTGTCCCAGAGAGCCTCCGTACTGCCATGCTCCAGACTTACCATTCTCCCAAGGCTGCTGGCCACCCTGGGAAGAATCCACACTTTTGGGCAATTTCCCAACAATTCTGGTGGCCTAGTCTACGTGCTGATGTAACCGCCTTCGTAGCTGCCTGTTCCATGTGTGCTCAGAGTAAGACTCCATGATACCTTCCAGTGGGCCTCCTACAACCCATACCCAATGGAGAGAGGCCCTGGACCCACCTGTCTGTGGATCTCAAAGTGGAGTTACCCAACTCCCAGGGCAACACAGTTATCCTTATGGTGGTTGACCGGTTCTTGAAAATGTCCCATTGTATTCCACTTAAGAAGTTGCCCACTTCTAAGGAACTGGTTTCATTTTTTGCTTGGGAGATCTTTCACTTACATGGGCTACCCAAGTTGATTGTCTCGGACAGGGGTAATCAGTTTGTGTCCTGGTTCTGGCAAGCCTTTTTTTGCAGAGTTGGGAATTCAGCTTGCTTTCTTCTCTGTGTATCACCTGCAGTCTAATGGGGCCGCAGAATGAGCCAATCAGTCCTTGGAGCAATTCCTACATTGCCTTATTTCTGACCATCATAACAACTAGTCAGACCTTTTACCATGGGCGGAGTTTGCCTTGAATTCCGCTTCCCGATTGTCCCTGTTTATGGTGAACTATGGTTTCAAACCTTCCATGTTGCCTGACTTTGTTCCACAGAGTATTCCTGCATTAGAGGAGCATCTCCATGGTCTTCATTCCACCTGGCACAAGTCCAGGAGGCTTTGCGACATGCTAATGATAGGTACAGACTCCATGCTGACTGCAGACACCTGCCTGCAATCTCCGATTTTCATGTTCCCTCTCTGAAGTTCGCACCTCGGTGCATATCTCAAATGTATTTCATGTCTCCTTATTAAAACCTTTGGTCTGCAACCGCTTTACCACCTCGGTGCCTCGCCCTTACCCTGTACAGGTTGAGAACCATTAGGAGTATGAAGTACAGTCCATTGTTGACACCCGTAGGTGCCGTGTAACTGGTGTATTGGAAAGAGTACGGTCCGGAGGAACGCTCTTGGGTCTCATCCTCGGCGTACATGCCCCTGTCCTCCTTCGTGATCTCCATAGACGTTTTCCCCTCAAGCCTGGTGGTCCTCTGAGGGGGAGGGGTCATTGAGGAGGGGGTACTGTCAGGGCTGGGCTCATCCCTTCCTTCTCAAAGCTAGCCACTCAGCTGTCGGCTAATTTCCAGCACCTTTCTCTCCACAGTGACTCACCTGTTGATGATATACTGCTTGACAGTCCTACCTACTTAAGCCGTCCAGCCCAGATGATCTCTGCCTTAATTTTTTGAGGATCTGTGAAGATTCCGGACGTTTTCATCTTCTATTTGGATTTTATAATCATTTACACATGATCTAACCGGATACACTGGATATATTTTTGGACTATCATTAGAAGATACATTGTTATTACAATCACTGTATTTAATACTGTATTCATCTAACATTGGCATTTATATTGGAATATGGTAATAGTTTTACACAGCACTAGATAAGATATGGTAATAGCGCACCAATATTTTGTTTAGTTGTTTTTACTGTTTGCACAGAATATGTAAATACTTTAGTGTGTATGATCTAAGCAAAGGTTCTCTTTAACCACTTCCTGACTGCGATATAGTCAAATGATGGCTACAGCATGGTCGGCTGGTTCTGGGAGGGCACACCTATCATTGTCCTCCCAGAACCTCGCCCCCAGCACATCCCCAAGGCACTCATAGGGCACGCTCTGTGATCGCTATGTCCTTAGGACACAGCTGTTCACAGTTAGAGGTACAGGGCCAATTACAGTGTCCTGATTATCAGTGCCAATCAGTGCTACCCATAAGTGCCTCTTCAACAGTGCCGCCTATCAGTGCTGCCTATCAGGGCCGTATATCAGTGCAGCCTCGTCAGTACCCATCAGTGCCGCCTCATCAGTGCGCCTTCATCAGTGCCCATCAGTGTGCATTCATCAGTCCCGCATCATCAGTGCACATGAGTGAAGGAGAAAAATTATTTATGTGCAATTTTTTATTAAAAAAAAAACTAAGAAAAACAATTTTTTTTTCAAAATGTTCAGTCTTTTTTCATTTGTTTAGCAAAAAAAAAAAAAAAAACCTTGTGGTGATTAAATACCACCAAGAAGGTTCCATCTGTCTCAAGAAAATGATGAAGATTTCAAATGGGTACAGTTTAGCATGACCGCACAATGTTCATTCAAAGTGCGAGAGCACTGAAAGCTGAAAATTGGCCTGGGCAGGAGGGAGGTGAAAGTGCCCAGTAGGCAAGTGGTTACAAAACTGGCTGCTTAAGTCTACCTTGTCTCAGGCAGGCCGAAACCCGAACATGTAATTCAAAATCCGGACTGTCCGGGTGAATCCTGGACAGGTGGCAACCCTAATGACATCACCTCCACCAAAGCACTGTGGGTGGAAGACAGTGGTAAGGTAAGCAAACAATCTGACTTTTTTCTCTACTAGTAAACACTACTTAAGGCCAGCAATTTTTACAAAGGAAGGGGCCTGGAAATTATAAGTAGGCCTTAGATCTACTGCAAGGTCTGCTTTAAGCAAAGTAATAAGCTCATGCGCCGCTAAAGTTTTCGGGTTTGACTTGAAGAAAAGGTGGCAACCCTAGATTTCAAGAGAGGCAAAAGAGTAACCCAAATCTTGTGACAAGATGCTTTCGCACTCAATTTAAAGTGGAACTTAATACTTACCTGTCTAAAGGTCCTGCGCTGGCACTGGCACCTTGTACTGAGTGCTGGTTTTTGGGCCTCTTCATTGGCTGGCGGGGGATGATATCACTTGTGTGCATGCACAGGAGGCCATCATTGTAGCACTCAGAGACCAGTCTGATGCTACAAGCTGAGCTGCGCATGCACAGTTTATTTTACACTGATGGGAAGACAGCGAGCAGGCGGATAGGGACATTTTATTGCAGTAGAAAGCGATCATGTCCCTTCTGCAATAAAAGCATGCCTGCTCATTGTTTCTTACAGTTGAACTTCCATTTTCAGAGACTTTACAAGCACTTTAAGAACAAACTCTTACATGAACACTTTGGAGATACTGCGGGTCACAAGGAGGAGGGGGCCTGGACATTATAAGCACACCGTACTGACAGGTCACTTTAAAGCAGGTTGATGTGCTTTAAAAATGTTTATTAAACAAAAAAAAAACCTGAATGGGACTATTTATTTTATTTTTATTTATTATTTCTTTTTTTCTCTTTCAATAAGTTTTTATTAAATTTGCACAAAAAATACATAACTCGGGCATACAGAGAAATTCACTCATTGTTGTACATGTTACGATAGTCAGGAAAGTCAAAAATGAGCCAAACTGATCTTGAGATACAAAAACTAGCACATAACTGAGAATCAGGTGAGACGTGGTGTCAAAGGGAGGGATGACTACCTGAACCCCTAATAAAATATTTGTTACTGGCATAAAAAACCTCCATAGATTGTTCTCACATTGAATGGAGAGGGCTGGCCAAGGGCACCCCAATTGGGATCAAACTGTGCCCTGTGCCATCTCCCCTGAGTATCATCCCTAGTGGTGAATAGGGATTCAGGTTTGGGATAAAGTGGGGCGAATGACCCGTCTCAAAGGATGAGGATCTCTCTGAGAGGAGAATGACGACAACTGTCGCCTTAATATTAACACAGTTTCCTCAATTTAACTTAGAAAGTAGCTGGTACTAACCTGTCTATCGAAAAAACAAAATAAAAATCAATAATAAATAATAATAAATAAGAGGAAGGGAAAGATAGAAGAAGGATGAGGGGGAATAAGGGTGGTTGTGCCTAAAATTAATTGGATTTCAGAGATTTATCCGATAGGACCCCTGGAATAAGGGATATCCCGCAGTGAGATGCCCACGGTTCCCATACGGCTACAAATTTTTGAGAGGTATCCAGAAGTATACTGGCTAGCTTCTCCTGGGTCATTATCCATGAGATCTTACTGACTATTGCTTTGAAGACAATCTTAGGGCGCTTCCAGGCCCTTGCAATGGTCAGTTTGGCTCCCAAAAGAATAAAGTGAATCAACCTTCGCTTGGGTCCGGAAACGTTCGGAATGTTAGCATTCAAGAGTGCAACTGCTGCAGTCCTAGGAACTGAACAGTTTGTGACCTTGGTGATTAAGGAGAATATTTTTGCCCATAGTGGTCTTATTCTGGGGCATTCCCACCAGATGTGTACCAATGTTCCCCTCAACTGACACCCCCTGAAACAGCAAGGGTCCGCCGAGGGGTACATTGCAGCTAACCTAGAAGGAGTCATGTACCATCTCATGAGGACTTTAACGTTTGCTTCCATTAAAGAAATATTTAGGATACCCTTAAAGGCTTTAGAACCTGCCTGGTGCCAGGTGTCTAAGTCCCATTCCTGTTGGAGATCATTCTCCCAGTTATGCATGTAAGTGGATTTACTGGAAGAATGTGTGAGCGACGAGTATATTACCGAGATGCCACCCCTCCGGCCCTCGGCTTGACCACACCACAGTTCGTAATCGGTAAATTTGGGAGGTAGAGGTTTATCTGTCCAAATCTCGTGTAAAAAATGTGATATTTGATCAAATCTGGATTTTTCAGAGGTTGGCATTTCTAGTTTGTGAATGCAAAAATTTAGGGTGAGAGGTCCTTTACTCGTGAAATAGTGTCCAATGCGGTACAGTCCCTTATCCAACCACCACTGGAATGTCTTACTTACCATTCCAGGCGGGAAGTTTGGGTTGCCAAAGATGTGGGAGAGAGGTCTAGCCTCCGAGATTAGGTTTGGATTATCACGAAATCTATCCCAAAGGGCAAAGGACTGAGAAAGAGCAGGTGAGAGAATTGCTGGCCTTCGTTTTTGTGGACACCATAAAAGATATTCTAAAGTGTATTGGGGTACCGCTTGCCTCTCCATAAAGACCCAATCTGGTTTTTCAGACGATGAGTAGATTGAAGATAATTGGGCTAGTCTAGCTGCCTGATAGTATTTAAGGAGTAACGGTAATCCCAGTCCCCCCTTTTTTCTATGCAGGTATAGAGTTTGTTGGGGGATTCTATATCCCGATTTCCCCCATATGAATTTCAGGATTTTACTTTGTAGCGTCTTGAGATGATCTCTTCGAATGGGTATAGGAAGAGACCTAAAGAAATAAAGAATTCTAGGAAGCAGGGTCATTTTAATGGAATTAATTCTACCTAGCCAGGAAAGCTCATATTGTGACCATGTTTTCAGATCGGCTGCTAATTTTTGAAAAAGTGGGGGATAATTTTTATTGTAAAGGGATTCTATCCTGTCTGTGAGGGAAACCCCTAGGTATTTGATGTAACCTGTTCCCCATTGGAATTGAAAGGAATTTTGAAGTAGGGCAACCGTGGAGGGAGTAAGAGAGATATTCAGTGCCTGTGATTTAGAGTAATTTATTCCCAAGCCTGATATTCCAGAGAAATCTGAGAGTGTTTTGAGTAGGTTCGGTAGGGAAGTGATGGGGGACGTCAAAAATAATAGCATGTCGTCTGCAAAAAGGCCGCATTTATGAATACGATCCCCGCATTTGACCCCTTGGATGTCGGTATTGATTCTTATAGCTATGGCAAGAGTTTCAATTGCTATGGCAAAAATAATCGGGGATAACGGACATCCTTGTCTAGTTCCCCTTGCAATGGGTATGGGGTCGGAATAATGTCCCTGTATACGTATTTGGGCTTTGGGGCGTGAGTATAAGGATTGAAACACCCCTCTAAAGCGGGGGCCAAAGCCCCATTTCTCCAGGAGTGGAAAGAGGTATGACCATGACACAGAGTCAAAAGCCTTTTGGAGATCAAGAGATAACAGTAGTCCCTGTTGTGCTTGCCCCCCGTCCCAGTTAGATTGAAGAATAGAAACAATATCTATCGCCCTTCTAATTTGGTCTGGACCTTGCCTGCCCGGGATGAACCCCACCTGATCTTTGTGTATATATTTGTTAATAAAGGACGAAAGGCGAACCGCCATTATTTTTGTGAGAACTTTAAGATCCGAGTTGATAAGAGAGATGGGTCGGTAATTCCCTATCTCTTCCGGGTTCTTATCAGGCTTAGGAATAACCGTAATGTATGCCGTATTGAGTTGAGGGTCTAGGGGGTTGCCTTGAGTTAAGTGATTAAAGAATTTAACCATATATGGGACTAGGAGTTCCCTGAAGTTTTTATAATAGGGAGCCGATAACCCGTCCGGGCCAGGTGCAGACCCTATCCTGAGGCCTTTGATTACTGAGGTCACTTCTTCTATCGAAAAAGGAGCTTCTAAGATTTCCCTATGTTCGTCTATTAATCTTGGTATAGGTACACTGTCCATGAATTCAGAGATTGAGATATTCGGGGACTGTGGGGGGGCACTGTAGAGTTTCGCATAAAATTTTTGGAAGGCATCTAGAATTTTGGCTGGGTTGGCCGTTAAATCTTGATTGGCTAATCTAATTTTGGGGAAAGAGGAGAATTTTGTTCTGGGAGATAATTTATTGGCTAGCATTGGTCCTATCTTCCCCATCTGAGTGTAAAATTTATTCGAGTTCCAACGGATAGATTTTTCAGCTTTCGTCGTAAGAGCTAGATTCAGTTCCAGTCTTAGCTTTTCAATGTGGGCAAGTAGGGATGGAGAGGGGCAACGTTTGTGTTGAGCTTTGGCAGATTTGTACGAGTCTTCCAATCTATCTATCTGTATCATGCGTTCTTTCTTGAGCTTGGAACCTATTTGTATGAACTTACCCCTAATTACCGCCTTGTGTGCTGACCATAGCGTCTCTGGCGAAATGTCCTCCACATCATTTAGGGAGAAATACTCAGTTAGGGCCTTACTTAATTCCATTACTTGCACTGGATCTGAGAGTATAGATTCGTTTAGGCGCCATTGTCCCTTTTTTGTTGTGTGTATGTTGGATTGAATGTGCATGATAACTAATGAGTGATCTGAGAGAACCGTATCACTAATGTGAGATTTAAGAATTGCTGGAAGCGAGTTTGGAAAGACCAGAATATGATCAATCCTGGCGTATGTGTCATGCGGGTATGAATAGTGAGTGAAATCCCTTTTGGAGGGGTTAAGTTCTCTCCACACATCAATGAAACCTCTGTTATGTAGAAGTTTTGCTATCCTTAAACTTGCCCTGGTGGGTCTAGTGAGCTGTGTATTGGGCGGTTTGGATTTATCCAAAGCCTGATCGAATGCTATATTAGAGTCTCCCCCCCAAATCACCGTGCCCTCTAATAGAGGAGAAAGTTCGTTTAGGATCCGTTTAAAGAACTGTTCCTGACCTTTGTTTGGGGCGTAATAGGATACTAGGGAGTAAATATGATCTCCTATAGTCCCCTTGACCAAGAGGAACCTCCCTTCCACATCTCTGTGTTCAGATAAGAGAGTAAAGCCACACGATTTTGACAAAAAAATTGCAACCCCTCTCGTTTTGTTCTCTACCTTGGCAAGGTAGAAGTGAGGGTAGTGAGCATGTATGAATTTGGGACTGTACCGCATTGGGAAGTGAGTCTCCTGAATCAACAAAATATCCAATTTAAGGGATTTGTAGTGTGAAAATAATTTTTTCCTTTTGATTGGTGAGTTTAGGCCTTGCACATTGTGGGAGGCAATTTTGAGATGCGGTTGTGGTGTGTCAGCCATTAGGTGTGGGAGGAGCGGCAGCTCGGCATACCTCGTCACTCACCTTTGGAAGTTTTCTGTCTGCTTGGTTGTTAGACTTAGGATAACCTCTTCCTGGCCTTGGGGAACTGGAAGCCAACAATGAAGGTGGTTGTTCTGAAAAGATAAATCTCATTAGGCACCAAATCACAAGGAGGGACATGGGAAGAGGGAAAAGAAAAGAAAAAGGAGGAAGAGTGGGAAAGAAAATAAAATCGTCTCCTAACAAAAAAAACAGTCCCCAGGGGTGGAGACACCCCCTAGGGGCTACTACCGTATAGGTAACAATGTCTGCTCCCAAATGGGACAGACAGTCGCACCCTCGGGTACCAATAGGAACCAGAAGGTGAGGTGGAGGCACAAGGAGCCTACCTCAGACAGGAAACCCCATAACATTGTAGGAGGTAAGTGGATCACAGCCGTCCAGAAAAAGTATGCAAAAAAAAGCGGACAGGCATACAATGTATTTTTTCACATTAGGTGCCCCCCGTTCGCCCCTTATTGGGGTGCGGACGGGGGGCACCCGTTCACCGTGTAGGTGTGTAATTCTCCAGAATTGACCGGTCCAGGACCGACCAACTCCTGTGAAACTAGATGTATTAAAGACACCAAATATAAACTAAACCAAAAAAAAAGAGAAAAAAAAAAAAAAACCTGTGTTCACAATGAACAGCGACAGGTATCTGAGTCTAATAAGACCAGAATCAAGTTAGAACCAAGGGACGTAGGACAGTTCATGTCCCCTCAGTGGTCATCAAGATGGGCCATTGTCCTTGGATTTCTTTATTTTGGTCTTGTTCCACAGCGGTGATACCGGGCTCGTCGGGGTTGGTCTCTTGGAAGATCCGGGTAAGTTGGGGGACACCTCCATTTCTGTTTCTTGGGAAATGAGATTGAGTCGCAGCAACAATCTTTCGCCTTCAGGAAATGTCGAGAAAGAATAAGATTTTCCGCTATCTGTGAATCTCACTGCAAATGGAAAGGCCCACTTGTATTTAATGTCTTTCTGTGAAAGGACCTGAAGCAGGGGTTTTAGTGAGCGTCTGCGTTGCATGGTGGAAGGAGAGAGATCTGCAAATAATTGTACAGGATGACCAAGACATAAGACTTTGGGAGCTGAGCGTGCCTGTCTCATCACTTCTTCTTTGATGGCGTAGAAGTGCGGTTTCGCGATGACATCTCTTGGGGTTCCATCTTTCCTGGGAGGTCCCAGAGCTCTATGTGCTCTGTCTAGTTCCAAGCGGTGCTGAGGCACATTTGGGATTAGGGCCTGAATCATATTTTGTACCGCAGCCGGTATGTTGGTAACGGATTCAGGGAGTCCTCTGATCCTGACGTTGTACCTTCTTGACCTATTTTCCAAATCGTCAATTCTGGATAAGGCGATATCCAATTGATCTTGTACTGTGTGTAGGTGGTCAGAGGTTTGGTTAGTCATGGCAACAGTTTGTTCCATCTTGTGCTCTATGTAGTCAATTCTGGTGCCTAAGTTCTGAAAGTCCTGTTTAAGCTCTCCTGTGATTTTGGCTGCTGTTAGAGAAAGTAGGTCTGATAATTTCAAATATAGTTCATCCATAGTGAGTGAAGCTGACAAAGGATCAGTGTGTAGAGGAATAGCTTGAAAAGCAGTGGGAGGCTCTGCAGAAGAGACTGAGGGTCCGTCCATAGAACGGCCTATTAGGGCTTCTGTGGATGCTGGTGAGGGAGACAGGTCCTGCTGTGTGAAACCTTGTGTCACCGGTGTGAAATGTAGGGCGGTAGGAGTCATTACCTGTCTCCCCTCAAGTCTTCCCTCAGTGTAGGCCTGGTGCTGCCTCGACGCGGCCGCCATCTTGGATCCGCCGGCCGGATCCAGACTCACAAATTGTGGCTCCAAGCTGCGTTTAATCTCCGGTCTGAGCATATGGGGTGATTCCCCTTCGTTCGTGGATACCGCGGTCTCTTTTACCGCCGCTCTGGGGTGCTGTGAAGCTGGCAATGGGTTCCGTTTGTCTGAGGTAGAGCGGAGCTCCTGGCTAAGCGGCCATCTTCGGAACTCCGCGCATGCGCACTCCATTATTTCTTTTTTTTATGGTTGAACTGGATGGACTTGTGTCTTTTTTCGGCCTAGCTAACTATGTAACTATGTAACTCTGACAGACCACCAACACATGAAATAGGACTAGTAAAATGTTGTGTTTATTAATACGAAAAGTCAAAACTACACAGACTAAAAACAGACAACTAGCATCTGAACAATGTACCATACAATACAAAACCACAATAGAACATCACAAGAACACTTATGCTCTCATTAGGGTAGGAAACCCCAATACCCGATGCGTTTCCAGTTTTGCTTGAAAACTTTCATCAGGGGTAGAGAGTAGAATGAGATGAAGTGTAATTAAAGCTCATGATGGAGCCATTCCTCAATAGGACATCATCAAATAAGATGCAGATGCAGCTGGAAGCCAAAACAAGGTCCCTAGTGACCCACGCCCAGGAAGTAGTTCACCCCTCCGCAGAGTTGCATCTGACCAAGGCGTGACGCTTCATAGGACCTCCTTTCTGGTGTTTCCAACAAGGGATCCAAAAAACAGGGGACTTCTTGGGGGCCACATTTGAGGCTCGGATCTATGCTGGCTTTAGCTTATATAACCCCCTACATCTTTAGTGAGGGGTGGATTCTTAACCTGTAATTTACATCAGCCTGTATACTCTGCAGAGGGGTGAGCGGAGAGCATAAGTGTTCTTGTGATGTTCTATTGTCGTTTTGTATTGTATTGTACATTGTTCAGATGCTAGTCGTCTGTTTTTAGTCTGTGTAGTTTTGACTTTTTGTATTAATAAACACAACATTTTACTAGTCCTATTTCATGTGTTGGTGGTCTATCAGAGTCCCATTCAGGGTGTTTTTTTGGTTTATCTAATCCAGGGATGGGACCACCACACTGTTTTCTCTGACACAGTGGGAGCCTTCTTTTTTGTCTAAAAATGTTCATTAGGTTCCATTGGATTTGCTCTGTAAAAGGTTTTGTGTTGCCAGTTTGTGTTTCACTTATATTTTATGCACTGAAGACACACCTTTCATGGTATCCACACGCAGTAGCTGCAAAGCATATTCTTCTTTGAGCCTGGAAATGCTAGCTGTAACGCACAACTTTTGCTTACTGTCATCAAGTAATATCTTTGACTCAAAGTAAACCTGTCATAAGAAAAGAATGTAAGTTGTCATTGCTGGCTTGTTGTCAAAGAATATTAGTTCCCTTGCACTTTCTGATTTACTCTGGGGCCTCTTAATGACAGTAAACTAATTATAACAAAAGTATGTAGGCTGTCATTGCCGATTTGTCTTTTGAGAATGCTAGTTTCCTTGCACTTTCTTTTTTGCTGTGGGCAATGTTGCCAGCCCTCAATGACTTGTTTTACTGACAAAACATGGAAAATTTACTGACGGAACACATTTTTTAAATGCCAACCTGAAACACTCCTATTATAAGCTCAGAAAATCAATATTCAAAGGCTATAAAATAATAATAAATGCACATATTTTTGCAGGAAAAAAACGTGCATTTAATTTATTCCTACAGGATCCTGCAAAGCATTGCACCTGGGATCAATAGATCAGTGGATCATGGATGCAATTGCAATGTCAGGCTCCTGCAGACACTTCCTTCAGCTTTCTGCTCATATCTCTGTATGGCTTTTAGGTTGAAAGCTGGAGAAAATGTCAATGAATTACAAATGCGCTGATCAGCAAACTTGTAGTCCTTTAAATTTTTATTAATATTTTTTTTTTTACTAGTAATGGCGGCGATCAGCGATTTTTATTGTGACTGCGACATTATGGCGGACACATCGGACATTTTTGACACATTTTTGGGACATTTGTCATTTATATAGAATTCAGTGCTATTTAAATAGCACTGATTCCTATGTAAATGACAGTTGTAGTGAAGGGGTTAACCACTAGGGGGCGGGGATGAGTCAGTGTGACGTGTTGTGTTTATTTTACTGTAGGGGGGCGTGGCTGTACGTGTGACGTCATTGATCGGCGTTCCCGATGACAGGGAACCGCCGATCACTGACAGTCAGTGTAGGAAGCGCGGGGAGAGGTTTGTTTACACAGACCTCTCCCCGTTCTTCAGCTCCGTAACCCGATCGCGGGACACCAGCGGCGATCGGGTCCGCTGGTCCCGCGGCCGGGGGCACGGAGCTCCCGACCGGGTCGCGAGCGAGCCGCTAGCGGCGCGCGCGCGACCCACAGGCAGGCACAGGCTGCAGTGGAGGGGGCTTTCATTTATTAATTCACAGATCTCTGTGACTGAATGACTTGGCTGTGCAGGCGAAGCCTATTTCAAATGTGACAGCGGCTGCAGGGGTTGGGCTCAGGGGGTGAGGGTTAGTATGCTTAGCAACATGTTATAAGTTACACCCTAAATGCGGGTAAAAGAATGTAACATGTCCTTAAAGGCAAACTTAGATTTTAAAGTAGAGCTATAGGCAATTTTTTTTTTATGTTGGATAGAATAAGGGAGGGTTATAACTCCTGGCAAATGTTTTTTCGTCATCTGTGTCCCATTGTGCATAATTCCCTTCACTTCCTGTCCCATAACCAAATGGGAAGTGATAGAAAAACCCTGCATATTATGGGAATCCCTTGGAGATTCCCGGGTCACCAGAACCTGTGTCCCCATTGGAAGATTTCCCTTCTATTACTTTTCTGGGGTCAACACAAACTTTGGGTTTTTCTTTTACTTTCACTGATAATTGTAAACAAGGCAAATAGAGAGGGTGAATCTCCTTAATGGGGGCACAGACAGCAATAAAAACTGACAAGCGTTCTAATCCCTCTCCAACCTATCCAAAACTAAAAAAAAGGTTCTGCCTTTAGTTGTACTTTAAATAGTACAAACAATATGTAAACATTAAATATATTAACAATTTAAAACACAGAATCTGCTTGCATTTACCATTAAAGCAGAGTTCCAGCCGAAATATGAATTTTAGGAAAAGAATATCCCTAGAATACTCATGCCTCGTGCAATGTAACAAAAGTGTGCTGTAAACTATGCCCAGTTTTCTATTTGTGCAGCATCGTTTTCTTACTTTGTGAAGTTCCTGCACAGCACGGCCATCTCCAGTGTGGGCATCTGAAGCAACAGTGTCCTCCATCCTGGATTATGTGCATGCTGGGACCCAGCATGCACCTGACGATCTTGTGCATGTGCAGTGCAATCTTGATCAGCTTGCCATGCCAAGCTGACCAAGATTTTTCATAGACGCCAATGTTAAATGTTACCGGAGCCGTGCCATGCCAAGCTGACCAAAAATTTCCATAGACCCCAATGTTAAATATTACAGCAGCAGTGCCATGCCAAGCTGACCAAGATCTCCCAGGAGCCAATGCAAAACTGGAAATGACGTCCACGGCCGTGGCTGCTAAAGGGGGAAGTGAAATTAGATATAGGCTTAAATAGGGTAAGTGAACAGAAAAAAACATTAAGGATGCACATTTTTTTTTTTAACAAAATAAGGATGCACATTAGTGCTGCATGGTGAGGAGTGAAAAATGTGGGTGGAACTCCGCTTTAAAAAGCCAAAACAGCAGGACAAAATGTGAACAAGACTATGAAAGACATGAGGCATCCTTGGACAAAATAGAAAAGGAAGTTCTGCAGCATGCAGGGTGCACCACGGCAAACAGTGGCCATGGCCAGTGGAAAAGTCTTTAACAGAATCTGTGCCTTCTGTATACACTGCACACATATACCACAGTCCTTGTACCCACAAAATGCTAATTACTGTGCCAAAACTGACAGTCTCAGACTAGTGTTAATTTTGGCAGCAAATTTAGATTTAGTTTTAGTCTTAGTCTTCTGCAGTTGTTTTAGTTTTAGTCGTATTTAGTCAACTAAATCTCCAGTACATTTTAGTTGACTAAAATCTCCAGTACATTTTAGACGACAAACTAATTTTAGTCGTCTAAAATCAAATGGCTGTAGTTAAATTGTAATTCATTAGTTCATAATTTCTCTACAATTTCCAAACTCATTATATACTGCTGGAGTGCAAAATCTAATATGTTATTATTTATGGTATTGAGGTATGAATATGCACTACAGACCAGTGTTCATCTTGAAGTCAAATTTCAATTTAGTTTTTGTCTTACTCTTTTGACTAAAATGGCATTTTAGTTTTAGTCCCATTTTAGTCTTTTGACTAAAATGACATTTTAGTTTCAGTGTTATTTTAGTCATCTCAATTGTTTTAGTTTTAGTCGTATTTTAGTTGACTAAAATAGTATTAATTTAGTCGACAAAAATGTTTTAGCCGTTTTAGTCGACAACATTAATGCCGCGTACAAACGAGCGGAATTTCCATCGTAAAAATCTTGGATGATTTTTCCAAAGGAATACCGCTCAAGCTTGGCTTGCATACACACGGTCACACAAACGTTCGCTGAACTTTCGACCGTCAAGAACGCGTGACGTACAACACTACGACGAGCCGATAAAATTAAGTTCAATGCTTCCGAGCATGCGTCAAATTGTTTCCGAGCATGGGTAGGAATTTTTTCTGACCGAAAAATTCAGAACATGCTCTCAATCTTTTGCTGGCTGGAATTCCGCCAGCAAAAGTCCGATGGAGCATACACACGGTCGCATTTTCGGACCAAAAGCTCTCATCAGAGTTTTGCTGGCTTTCCGCTCGTGTGTACGGGGCATTACACTGTCTCAGACACAAATAAACCTTAGGACAAAGGACCAGTTAAATATTTCCATTATGTTTTTATGCATACAAAAAGCAAATTTTTGTCTTACTGAGCCTACCTTAAAGAAAAACTTTATTAAAACCAGCAGCACCAGACAATGAACACAGCACCTTATCGGGTCTATGTTCAGAGGTCAGGAACAAGTAATATAGAATGCTGCAGTCAGGATAAGCACCACATTCACACCTCCCTTGCATCAAAGTCCCCAGCATTCGCCTATACATCAGAGTCTGCAAAGACCTCACTTTACATCAGAGCCCCCAGAGTCACACCTTACATCAGAGCCCCCAGAGTCACACCTTACATCAGAGCCCCCAGAGTAACACCTTACATCAGAGCCCCCAGAGTCATACCTTACATCAGAGCCCCCAGAGTCACACCTTACATCAGAGCCCCCAGAGTGCCCTTTTACATCAGTCAATGTTCTCCAGAGTGTCCCCCTACATCAGTCAGTTCCCCCCTACATAAGCCAGAGAGAGTGCTCCCTTATATCAGTCAGTGACCATTAATTTGCCCGATTTGCAGCCACGCAGGCACCACCCAGATCCGCTCTGCTGCCCTATCTGAGGCCGAGTTCAGCAGCTCACCCTTCCGCTAGCTTCGGAACTACATGTGCGCAGTTCAGAGTGTGGCGACAAAATTACTTTTCTCCTGTCTACAGACATTAACAGGCAGGAGAAACGTGACTATTTTTGCAAACTGTTCGTAAATTTACAGACTTCTGGCAACACTGCTGGCTCCAGAACTACGCATTCGCAGTTCAGAGTATTGCAACAAGAGGATTTTTTACTGCCACTTTTCTCCTGTCTATGGACATTTATTGACATGAGAAAAGTGCCTATTTTTTAAAACCAGCCGTAAATTTAAGGATGGTCGGCAACACTGATTGTGGGGTATGGAGATTCTGATAACCTATTTACAGCATGCTTGTTTTGGGACTGTAATTAAAATGTTTTTAAACAGACACATCGAGTTTAATAGCAATTTCAAAAGTAGACCACCAAAAACAGCATCCATATTTTTCTCATGTTTTCTCTAAAGCTGAAAGAAAAAAATGAAGTGGGCCCCTGGGATTGTCACCCAGCCTACCACTTCAACATGCTTTTTTGATGTGTTTTTGATGCTTTTGTGATCAGTGATGCGTCGAAGATGCTTTTTTTAAGCTTTAATGAAGCTTGGCAAATACCCTGTGTGTATGTTGATTTTCCAGTAGTACCCCCACTCAGCAGATCCCCAGCTCATTGGTACCCTGGTTCAGCAGATCCTGGTTTAGTACCCTCATTCAGCAGATACCCTGCTCAGTAGTACCCCCAGCTCTGCTGATGCCCTACTCAGTAGTACCCCGCAGCTCTGCTGATCCCCCAGTCACTAGTAACACCCAGCTCTGCTGATCTCCCACTCTGCAGTAATCCCCAGCTACAGTGGTGTGAAAAAGTGTTTGCCCCCTTCCTCATTTCCTGTTCCTTTGCATGTTTGTCACACTTAAGTGTTTCGGAACATCAAACCAATTTAAACAATAGTCAAGGACAACACAAGTAAACACAAAATGCAATTTGTAAATGAAGGTTTTTATTATTAAAGGTGAACAAAAATCCAAACCATCATGGCCCTGTGTGAAAAAGTGATTGCCCCCCTTGTTAAAACATACTATAACTGTGGTTGTCCACACCTGAGTTCATTTCTCTAGCCACACCCAGGCCTGATTATTGCCACACCTGTTCACAATCAAGGCATCACTTAAAGCTGCTTGACACAGTAAGGTCCACCAGAAGATCCTTAAAAGCTACACATCATGCGAGACCCAAAGAAATTCAGGAACAATTGAGAAGAAAGTAATTGAGATCTATCAGTCTGGAAAGGGTTATAAAGCCATTTCCAAGCTTTGGGAATCCAGCGAACCACAGTGAGAGCCATTATCCACAAATGGCGAAGACATGGAACAGTGGTGAACCTGCCCAGGAGTGGCCGGCCGCCCAAAATTACCCCAAGAGCGCAGCGAGACTCATCCAAGAGGTCACAAAAGACCCCACAACAACGTCCAAGGAACTGCAGGCCTCACTTGCCTGTTAAGGTCAGCGTTCATGCCTCCACCATCAGGAAAAGACTGGGCAAAAATGGCCTGCATGCAGAGTTCCAAGGAGAAAACCACTGCTGAGCAAAAAGAACATCAAAGCTGTCTCAATTTCTCCACAACACATCTTGATGATCCCCAAGACTTTTGGGACAACATTCTGTGGACCGATGAGACAAAAGTGGAACTCTTTGGAAGGTGTGTGTCCAAGTATATCTGGCGTAGAAGGAACACTGCATTTCAGAAAAAGAACATTATACAACAGTAAAATATGGTGGTGGTAGTGTGATGGTCTGGGGCTGTTTTGCTGCTTCAGGACCTGGAAGACTTGCCGTGATAAAAGGAACTATGAATTCTGCTGTCTACCAAGAGATCCTGAAGGAGAATGTCTGACCATCTGTTCGTGTACTCAGCTGAAACGAACTTGGGTTCTGCAGCAGGACAATGATCCTAAACACACCAGCAATCCACCACCGAATGGCTGAAAAACAAAATGAAGACTTTGGAATGGCCTAGCCAAAGTCCTGACCGAATCCTATTGAGATGTTGTGGCATGACCTTAAAAAGGCCGTTCATGCTCGAAAACCCTCTAATGTAACTAAATTAGGACAATTCTGCAAAGATGAGTGGGCCAAAATTCCTCCAGGACGCTGTAAAAGCCTCATTGCACGTTATCGCAAACGCTTGGTTGCAGTTGTTGCTGCTAAGGGTGGCCCAACCAGTTATTAGGTTTAGGGGGCAATCACTTTTTCACACAGGGCCATGATGGTTTGGATTTTTGTTCACCTTTAATAATAAACACCTTCATTTACAAATTGCATTTTGTGTTTACTTGTGTTGTCCTTGACATTGTTTAAATTGGTTTGATGTTCGAAACACTTAAGTGTGACAAACATGCAAAGGAACAGGAAATGAAGAAGGGGGCAAACACTTTTTCACACCACTGTATGCTGATCCGCCTCTCTCTCTGGTCCCTGCTCACCTCCCATTATATTGCTCCCACTCTGTGCACCACGTGTGACATTGCCAACATCTCCTGCTCCGGTCCTTCAGTTCTGCTGATCCTCTGCTGCTCAGTCCTTGTGCTTCAGTCCATGCTCAATGTTCCACTATAGCATTGCCATGTTGCACACATGTGCCATCTGCTAGTTGCTCTGCTCTGTTCCAGAACCCACTTATCTGCTCGCTACTCCTCGCTGCACACCAGATGTGACTTCGGCACCAGGCACTTTCAGAATAAATACACAGCTGAAAGTGACTACGGATTACATTTTTTGGATTCGTTTGTTGGTTTCCCAGTGCATCCTTGGATATCTTATACCTGCAATACCTCCAAAACAAAACTAAAGCTGAATAAAAGCTTCTCAAAAGCTGCAGGAGCTGTTAGCTAGCTTTGTCATAGACTTCTATGGAAGCTTTGGAGACACCTTGAAGCACAAAAAAGCAACATAGGGTATAATTCTTGAAACAAAGAAAAGCAAAGAAAAAGTAACATGTAAACAGGACTGTAAGCTTACCATTTTATTTAGTGACAGGTGCTTTGATTGGCATTCACAATGCCACATTTTGAAGCAAGTGTAAACAAGCCCTTTATGATGATTGTTAAAGTCAGGGCTTTTTCGTTCCGGCACCTCTCCTAGAGACAGAAAATTGTATAGGTGATTGTATCCTCATAAATTGCCCCATCCGAGCTAGTTATACACCAAATAAATTACCCCTAAGTGGGCTGTAAAGGCACTTGCCTTTAATGGGTACTTATAAAAAATATGGTTTATTATACATAAATAGAGTAAAAAACATATATAAACATGGAATGAGTACAGCTATTGTGTAAAAAGTCACCACAATGTTATCAAACAATGAGATCCTCTTGATTCACCCGACGCATTTCAGAGTAGTAATGTCTCTTTCTTCAGCGGTGTTATTAGGAGATCGATCATGTATCTACAATGTAGTTTGTTATAAAAAAAAAAAGTTCAAAGTAAGGCCTCTTTCACACGGCCGATCCGTTCAGATGCGCCTCAGTTTTTCAGGCGGACCTGAACGAATGCTCCAAAGAGGTCTATGGAGCGTTGAATGTCAGCGGTGACATGTCTGCTGACATCTGACCCGCTCCGATCCGAAAAAGTGTGATGGAGGAAAAGGCTATTTTTCCATCCGTCATCGGATCGGATGACGAAAGACTCTACTGTCCGTCGTCACCCGATCTCCCATAGGGGAGAGTGGCGCTCTGACAGGTCCGTCCTTTCGCAGTGTGCAGAGACGGACCTGTCATCTTCCTGCTTAGCGGAGATCACTCCGGCGATCCCCGCTGAGCAAGCGGATATCCACGGGGCAGGTCAGCACTGATCCGCCCCGTGTGAAAGAGGCCTTAGTAAAGGGCAATCAACTAGTAGTATACATATATCAATGCAATGTGTTGAACAGACTCACGTATAATCTGGTGGTGTTATAGGTGAAGCTTTCCATAAAGTTTAAAAACAAAAGAAACATAGGGAGGACTGTGTCTACAAACTTTCCTGCTTTATCATTCAAAAAGAGAACTGGTCTTGTCCATATATATTCCTATATATAATAGAGTATAAGATATAAATGGTGCCGGGCTCCCCAGAAGGGGAAATTGGGGACAACCAAGACATTGAACCCAACGGAGGGTGTCGCCCTATGAGAGAAAGTAATAAAGTGTGTATAAAGTGTGTATAATGAGAATGTTATGTGTAGACAGTGTGAGACACTGGGAGCAACGCCTGCAGCTGCAGAGTGAACAAATGGCGACGTGTGCAGGCGATACAGCTCAACTCCAGCCTGAGAGAGTAGAAGGAAGAGTGATCTGCACTGTGCCCTGCCTTTCCCTGCAGACTGGAAGCTTGTTTTGTCGCTGTGTATCAGAGTAGAGGTGCGGAGCAGATGAATGGATTGATCATGTGGGTAGCCTGTCTTCCTCCTGACTGGCTACTCTGCTAAATGTGCTTGCTGCAGTGCTAGTGTTCACTGTTGTCTAGATTAGGGATGAGCCCACGGTTCAAGTCGAACGTAAGTTCGACTCGAACATCGGGTATCGCCCATTCGCCGAACAGCAAATTTTATGGGACGTTCACAGCAAATTCGAGAACTGCAGAATACCCCATAATACGAGATCGCAAGTCATTGCTTTATGATGATTGCCCAAAGCATGCACCTGACCTGCATGCTTTGGCCAATCCCAGCGCCCTCTGCTAAGAGAGACATAATTGGCCATAGGCAGGGTGCCTTTGGCCAATCATGGCTCAGGGGGACTAAGTCCATGCCCCACACTATATAAGGTTGCCCTGTGTAGTGTTGTTGGCGTGGACGGAGAGATAGCGTGATTTAGATTAAGCAGGCAGGTTATTCAGTTAGTGGCAGTGTATATATATATATATATATATATATATATTAGTCAGTCTAATATATGTGTGTATGTATATATATATATATATATATATATACAGTGGTGTGAAAAAGTGTTTGCCCCCTTCCTCATTTCCTGTTCCTTTGCATGTTTGTCACACTTAAGTGTTTCGGAACATCAAACCAATTTAAACAATAGTCAAGGACAACACAAGTAAAACACAAAATGCAATTTGTAAATGAAGGTGTTTATTATTAAAGGTGAAAAAAAATCCAAACCCTCATGGCCCTGTGTGAAAAAGTGATTGCCCCCTAAACCTAATAACTGGTTGGGCCACCCTTAGCAGCAACAACTGCAACCAAGCGTTTGCGATAACGTGCAATGAGGCTTTTACAGCGTCCTGGAGGAATTTTGGCCCACTCATCTTTGCAGAATTGTCCTAATTCAGTTACATTAGAGGGTTTTCGAGCATGAACGGCCTTTTTAAGGTCATACCACAACATCTCAATAGGATTCAGGTCAGGACTTTGGCTAGGCCACTCTAAAGTCTTCATTTTGTTTTTCTTCAGCCATTCGGTGGTGGACTTGCTGGTGTGTTTAGGATCATTGTCCTGCTGCAGAACCCAAGTTCGTTTCAGCTTGAGTACACGAACAGATGGTCGGACATTCTCCTTCAGGATCTCTTGGTAGACAGCAGAATCATAGTTCCTTTTATCACGACAAGTCTTCCAGGTCCTGAAGCAGCAAAACAGCCCCAGACCATCACACTACCACCACCATATTTTACTGTTGGTATAATGTTCTTTTTCTGAAATGCAGTGTTCCTTCTACGCCAGATATACTTGGACACACACCTTCCAAAGAGTTCCACTTTTGTCTCATCGGTCCACAGAATGTTGTCCCAAAAGTCTTGGGGATCATCAAGATGTGTTGTGGAGAAATTGAGACGAGCTTTGATGTTCTTTTTGCTCAGCAGTGGTTTTCTCCTTGGAACTCTGCCATGCAGGCCATTTTTGCCCAGTCTTTTCCTGATGGTGGAGGCATGAACGCTGACCTTAACTGAGGCAAGTGAGGCCTGCAGTTCGTTGGACGTTGTTGTGGGGTCTTTTGTGACCTCTTGGATGAGTCGTCGCTGCGCTCTTGGGGTAATTTTGGGCGGCCGGCCACTCCTGGGAAGGTTCACCACTGTTCCATGTCTTCGCCATTTGTGGATAATGGCTCTCACTGTGGTTCGCTGGATTCCCAAAGCTTTGGAAATGGCTTTATAACCCTTTCCAGACTGATAGATCTCAATTACTTTCTTTCTCAATTGTTCCTGAATTTCTTTGGGTCTCGGCATGATGTGTAGCTTTTAAGGATCTTCTGGTGGACTTACTGTGTCAAGCAGCTCCTATTTAAGTGATGCCTTGATTGTGAACAGGTGTGGCAATAATCAGGCCTGGGTGTGGCTAGAGAAATTGAACTCAGGTGTGGACAACCACAGTTATAGTATGTTTTAACAAGGGGGGCAATCACTTTTTCACACAGGGCCATGATGGTTTGGATTTTTTTTCACCTTTAATAATAAACACCTTCATTTACAAATTGCATTTTGTGTTTACTTGTGTTGTCCTTGACTATTGTTTAAATTGGTTTGATGTTCCGAAACACTTAAGTGTGACAAACATGCAAAGGAACAAGAAATGAGGAAGGGGGCAAACACTTTTTCACACCACTGTATATACTCTGCATCCAGTGTAGCTTATATCTACAGTTCATTCCGTGGTGTACCATTTCTAATATACTTCTGGTGGTGTATTAATATTATATATATATATATATATATATATATATATACACACACACACACACACACACACACAAGAAAACACCTTGAAAAATACAATACAGGTGACCTTGTTTACACTTTCAGCTCTTCCTCCCCCTTCTAAAATGCAATGTCTACCACTCCTTCTGGCAGCTGTGTCTTCTATCATTAAACTAACTCTCCTGCACACCTCTTCTCCACCCCACACCTTATATATATCACCTTCACTGCTGTCCTCTCCATATTACTGCACTCACCAACTCCGGCTAATTCTAAATCCACACGCCCAATACTCCAAACCACTGGGGCATGTCCCTTCATATAAATCACACTCCCACATTACCACCCTCACCCTTCTGCGTCTTCTATCTTCTGGTGATGTATCCCCAAACCCTGGGCCTCCTTCATCTAACTGTACTGAACACACCCATTATCGTACACCATCTGGCTGCAGCCGCAATGCATAGTTACATAGTTAGCTAGTCTGAAAAAAGACAAAGTCCATCCAGTTCAACCATAAAAAAAAGAAATAATAAATAAAAAATATAGTACAATCCAATATACCCAATTCTATACCCACAGTTGATCCAGAGGAAGGCAAAAAAAAAAAAAAAACCCCCAGCAGAGCATGCTCCAATCTGCTACAGCAGGGGAAAAGAATCCCTTCCTCATCCCCCAAGAGGCAATTGGATTTTCCCTGGATCAACTTTACCTATAAATGTTAGTACCCAGTTATATTATGTACATTTAACCACTTCCCGACCGGCCACTGCATATATACGTCAGCAGAATGGCACGGGCAGGCAAAATCACGTTGCCTGCCCGTGGGTCGGGAGCGCGCCGCCAGCGGCGCGCTCGCGACCCGGTCGGGAGCTCCGTGACCACGGCCGCGGGACCAGCGGACCCGATCGCCGCTGGTATCCCGCGATCGGGTTACGGAGCTGAAGAACGGGGAGACGTCTATGTAAACAAACCTCTCCCCGCGCTTCCTACACTGACTGTCAGTGATCGGCGGTTCCCTGTCATCGGGAACGCCGATCAATGACGTCAGACGTACAGCCACGCCCCCCTACTGTAAAAAAAACACAACACGTCACACTGACTCTTCCCCGCCCCCTAGTGGTTAACCCCTTCACTACAACTGTCATTTACATAGGAATCAGTGCTATTTAAATAGCAGTGATTGCTGTATAAATGACAAATGTCCCAAAAATGTGTCAAAAATGTCCGATGTGTCCGCCATAATGTCGCAGTCACAATAAAAATCGCTGATCGCCGCCATTACTAATAAAAAAAAATATTAATAAAAATGCTATAAAACTATCCCCTATTTTGTAAACGCTATAACTTTTGCGCAAACTAATCAATAATCGCTTATTGTGATTTTTTTTACCAAAAATATGTAGAAGAATACGTATCGGCCTAAACTGAGGAAAAAAAAAATGTTTTTTTTATATATTTTTTGGGGATATTTATTATAGCAAAAGTAAAAAATATTGCATTTTTTTCAAAATTGTCGCTCTATTTTTGTTTATAGCGCAAAAAATAAAAACCGCAGGGGCGATCAAATACCACCAAAAGAAAGCTCTATTTGTGGGAAAAAAAGGACGCCAATTTTGTTTGGGAGCCACGTCGCACGACCGCGCAATTGTCAGTTAAAGCGACGCAGTGCCGAATCACAAAAAGGGGCCTGGTCCTTTGGCTGCCAATTGGTCCGGGGCTGAAGTGGTTAAGAAAGTACCCAGGCCTTTCTTAAAGCAATCTACTGAGTTAGCCAGAACCACCTCTGGAGGGAGTCTATTCCACATTTTCACAGCTCTTACTGTGAAGAAACCTTTCTGTATTTGGAGATGAAATCTCTTTTTCTCCAGACGTAAAGAGTGCCCTCTTGTCCTCTGTGTTGACCGTAAAGTGAATAACAACACCAAGTTTACTATATGGACCCCTTATATATTTGAACATGTTGATCATATCCCCCCTTATTCTACTCTTCTCAAGAGTGAATAAATTCAGTTCCTTTAATCTTCCCTCATAGTTCCTCCATGCCTCTTATCAGTTTGGTTGCCCTTCTCTGCACTTTCTCCAGTTCCCGATATCCTTTTTGAGAACTGGTGCCCAAAACTGAACTGCATATTCCAGATGAGGTCTTACTAATGATTTGAACAGGGGCAACATTATATCTCTCTCTCTGGAGTCCACCCCTCTCTTAATACAAGAAAGGACTTTGCTCGCTTTGGAAACCGCAGCTTGGCATTGCATGCTATTATTGAGCTTATGATCTACCAAAACCCCTAGATCCTTCTCCACTACGGATTCCCCCAGTTGTACTCCCCCTAGCATGCATGATGCATGCATATTCTTAGCCCCCAAGTGCATAACTTTACATTTATCAACATTAAACCTCATCTGTCACATAGTCGCCCAATTAGACAGAGCATTGATGTCGGCTTGTAAATTGGAGACCTGCTGTAAGGACGTTATTCCACTGCATAGCTTGGTGTCATCTGCAAAGACAGAAATTTTACTTTTGATCCCAGACCCAATATCATTTATAAAGATATTAAAAAGTAAGTGTCCCAGCACTGAACCTTGGGGTACACCACTGATAACCTTAGACCATTCAGAGTAAGAATCATTAACCACTACTCTCTGAATTCTGTCATTTAGCCAAAATCCAAGTATGCCACGTCCACAGCCACGCCTCTGTCCAAGGTTTTACCTACCTCTTCATAAACAGAAATCAGGTTTGTCTGACAACTTCTGTCTTTCATGAACCCATGCTGTCTGTTGCTTAAAACGTTTTTTTCCAGCAAGAACTCGTCTATGTGGTCTTTTATTAAACGCTCCAGTATCTTCCCGACTATAGAAGTTAAACTAACAGGTCTATAGTTCAATCATTAATGAGTCCCTAAAAATTAAATACAATGGCTTTGAAATTACAGAGCTCAATTCTTTTAGGATCCGTGGGTGGATACCATCTGGTCCAGGTGCTTTAGCCACCTTTATTCTGTCTAAATATTTCTGGACCATATCACTTTTAAACGATTGTGGATCATTCAGGGCTGAGTCAATACCACCCCCATTATGGACATGAACTCCCCCATGCTTTTTTGTATACACAGAGCTGAAGAAATTATTTAATAAATTAGCCTTCTCTTTGTCCCCAGTCACCCACTCGAGATTATTTTGTAAAGGGCCTACATGCTCAGACCTGACCTTTTTACTGTTAATATATTTGAAGAATTTTTGGGGGTTTCTTCCTACTATCTTTTGCAATCTGTCGTTCGTTTTGAATTTTTGCATCCTTGATTTCCTTTTTACATATTCTGTTAAATTCTTTGTAACATTTAAACAACACTACTGTTCCTTCATTTTTATATTTTTTAAAAGCTCTTTTCTTATTGTTTATAGCTTTTTTTAACTTTGACCGTGAGACACATAGGTTTTATTTTAAGCCTTTTAAACGTATTGCCCATGGGAATATACTTTGCAGTGAGGTCCCAAACAGTCTTTTTGAAGAATTCCCATTTCTGTTCATTGCTCATTGATGCCAATATTCCCTCCCAGTCTAAGTCCTGGAGAGCAGCCCTCATCCTTGGAAAATGTGCTCTCTTGAAGTTGAGCGTTTTTATCTTTCCTATCAATCTAGTTCCCATTTTTCTTCTTTCCAAGACCAGACTCCCTTTCTCTTGCGCCCTTTGGAATGCTTGCTCTGTCTGTGACAAACTCACCTCCCTCCATGATCTTTTTATCGCCAACTCATTTAATCTACTCACCATTACTGAGCTTCGCGAATCCGACAATGCGTCTTCTGCTGCTCTGTCCCACGGTGGTTTTCTTTGGACTCACTCCCCCAGACCCAGTGGATGCATAGGAGGGGGTGTTGGAATCCTTTTAGACCCACATAGCACCTTTGAAGTACTACACCCACCTCCCTCTCTGTCACTCTCCTAATTTGAGGCGCACTGCATTCGTCTCTTCTCCCCAGTTTCTCTAAGGATAGCTGTGATCTACCGGCCCCCTGGTCCAGTATCATCCTTTCTTGATGACTTCTCTGCCTGGCTACCCTACTTAATCCCTTCTGAAATCTCCACAATCATTCTTGGGGACTTCAACATCCCTACTAACATTCCTGCAACTTCCAAACGTCTCAGTCTAACCTCCTTTGACCTGAAGCAATGGATACATGTTCCTACTCACTCTGAAGGCAATACCCTTGACCTCTTTTCCCACCTATGCACTCCATGAAACCTCTCTAACTATCCTTACCCTCTCTCTGATCACTACCTTATTAACTTCACTCTCTCCCTCACCTCCGCCTCCTCACCCTCCATATACCTAACGGTTACCCGTAGAAACCTTCGCCATCTCAACCCTTCTCTTCTCTACTCTGCGACTGACCACCTCTATGACAAAATCGCACCTCTGTCCTGCACCAACCTAGCCACTTTTGTCTACAACACTTCACTTCTAGCCTCACTGGACACACTGGCCCCCCTCACTACACACAGAATCAGGCCTCGTCCCCTTCAACAATGGCAAACAGATGATACTAGAAGTCTGAAAAAACACAGCCGTTCTCTCGAGCGCCTGTGGTGTAAGACCCAGTATAAATCTGCCGTCCAAAAATACAATTCCAGCCTCCTCACTGTAGACATATTTCATCACTCTCTGTAAGAGAACTGTTAAGATGCGCCCGGCGCGCACATGTGCATGCCTACGGGCAACGGTGAAATTCTATGCGCACCAATGTGCGCAATCACGGGCAACAGAGTAATTTAATCCTACGCGCACCAATGCGCATGCGTGCGCACGAGCGCGCCCCTAGCAGTAATTGGCACCAGGCAGCCTATTTAAAGGATGCTCTGACTTCTGGAAGGTGCTGACTGGTCTTCAGCTGTGTCCTGATATTCTGAACCCTGTTTATACCTGGCTTGATTCCCGTTGCTGAACTTGGCTTGGCTTCCCTCGACTCTGGACTCTGATTACTCTGACTACTGGTTCCTGATCCCAGTATAAGGTCTTCCATCCTGTTTATGTCTTCCACCTTTCGCAGCCACATTGCTGCGGTTGGTGGGCGTTGTTGCTTCCATAGGAGTGGTATGCAAGCTTTCGCAGCGTTAGTCAGATGTCTTAGTACGGATTTTTTATATCTCTTGGGAGATAGGGAGGATAAGTGTAGCAAGAAAAATGCTGGGTCGTCGGGGATCTGATATTCTGTGAACTCTTGGGCCGTGGTACGGACCATGGTCCAAAAGGGTGTTAATAGCGGGCAAGACCAAAACATGTGTAATAGCATCCCCTTCTCTCCCTGGCACCTCCAACAAAGTTCCGAGGAGTCAGGGAAGATCTTAGGCAACCGGCTAGGTGTAAAATACCACCTAGTCAGTAACTTGTAGTTTGTTTCTTGTACTTTAGTACAAGTGGAGGATTTAAGGCCAAAGTCAATCATGACCTGTCTCTGACCTGCCGTAAAGGTACGCTGGAGTTCTGATTCCCATTTCTCGAAGCACGCTAAATTCGGTGGTTTGGAGGGTGTATTCAACAACGTATACATGTTTGATAAGACTTGCGTCAAAGGTTCTGTACCTGTCATGTATTCTTCAAAAGAGGTCTTTGGCCTAACATAGAGATGGGGGTTTGGGATGCTATGTAGGAAGTGGTGTATTTGGACCGCATTCCAGAATGGTAGTTGGTATCTGCCACTGGGGGCCATCAGTTCTTCTATGCTGGGCCATCTGTCACTTACTACAAATTTCCCTGCTAGTGTTTGTCCGTTGCGTCTCAACGTCTGGAATACCGTGACGGAATTCCCTGGAGGGAAGTCAGGGTTGCCTAGAATCGGAGTCATAGGGGATGTCTTGGTCGTCTGCGCATTTTGAAGGGTCGCTTGCCTGCATTGTCGTAAGGTGTTCCCAATCAGGGGGTGGGCTTTTATTTCCGGGGGTAGCGAGTCGTAGCACCATAGTGCTGTACCTAGTGGCGTCTCTATCTGTCCTTGTTCTATTTGGGCCCATAGTTTCAGGTCTTGATGTCTTTTCCAGTCTACCACCCTCCCAAGATGTATGGCTTGATAGTAACGTCTTACGTCTGGGAGTGCAAGACCCCCGGCATGCTTGGGTGCTGTGAGTAGGGTGCGTGGTAGACGCGGCTTTTTATTCGCCCATACAAAGCGGGTGAACATAGCTTGCACTACCCGGAAATAACTGGGGGGTATCCTAATTGGGAGAGCCTGAAATAGATATAAGAATTTGGGTAAGATAGTCATTTTTAGTAGGTTGCATCTCCCGAACCAGGAGTGTATCCCTGTATGCCATTTCTCCAGAAGGGTTTTAGTTTTTGCCAGTAGGGGAGGGAAGTTAGCTTCGTATATTTGTGTCAGGTCCGGTGGGATCTTCGCGCCTAGGTAAGTCAATGCGGTCGAGGTCCATCGAAATTTAAAGCTCGCTTGTAAGGTCGAGGTGTCCTGTACAGGTAATGAGATTCCCATGGCTTCAGATTTATTGTAGTTAATTTTGAGGTTGGCCAGTCTCCCAAACGTCTCTAGCTCTTTAAGTGGGTTAGGTAGTGATGTCACTGGGTCGGTCAGGGAAAAAAGCATGTCGTCCGCGTAGGCTGATATTTTATGTTGTCGTCTACCGTCTGATACCCCGTGAATGTCTGCGTTAAGTCTAATCGTGGAGAGTAGTGGTTCCAGTGAGAGTGCATATAGCAGGGGGGATAGTGGGCATCCCTGTCGAGTGCCATTGGTTATAGGAAATGAGTCGGACAAGACGCCGTTTGTCTTCACTTGGGCCGTCGGGTTGCTGTATATGCCAGCTATGTGATTCAGCATTTTCTCCCCTAGTCCTATCGCTCTCAGGACGGTGAACATGTATGGCCAATTGACCCTGTCGAACGCCTTTTCGGCATCTGTGCTCAAGAACACACAGGGAACTCTTTTGCTTTTTACGATATGTAGAAGATTCAGCACCTTAGTAGTGCCATCTCTGGCCTCTCTGGAAGGGATAAAGCCCACCTGGTCTAGATGAATGAGTTTCTGCAAGTGTGACGCTAATCTTGTGGCCAATATTTTTGTGTACAATTTAAGATCGACATTTAGTAGCGATATGGGCCTATAGCTGCTGCATATCGCTGGGTCCTTCCCTTCCTTCCAGATCACTGAGATGTGTGCACCTAGCGTTTCCTTAGCAAATGTACCTCCCTCTCCAATTGCATTAAATACCTTTAGAAGGCGGGGTCCTAGTATTGGGAGCAGAGTTTTGTAATATTGTAGTGTATACCCGTCTGGGCCTGGTGCCTTCCCTGGTTTCATTTGTTTAGCAGCTAGTTGCAATTCTGGTAGAGTGATGGGGGCATCTAGTTCAGTCTGGGCGTCCGATGACAGGGTCGGGAGTTGGGCCGATAATACGTATTCGTCTAGGTCTCGCTGCGATGCTGTTGCTGGCGGTAGATTATATAATGAGTTATAGAAGGACTTGAATTCTTGGGATATTTGTTTGGGTAGGGTAACTTTGTTTCCGTCTGTTTTGGTGATATGCGGGATATATGTGGACAATTTCAGGTCTCTTACCGATTGAGCTAGAAGTCTCCTGCATTTGTCCCCGGATTCGTATGTGGTTCTGCGGCAGATCTGTATCGCTGCCTTGGCTCTGTAATGTAATATATCGTTTATCTGCTTCCTAGTCGTCTCTAGTTCTATTGACAACATACGGGCAGGGGCATGTTTGTGTCTGGCTTCTAGTACTTTGAGGTCCTGTAAAAGTTGGGCAAGTTTCTGTGTGCGTTCCCTTTTAATCCGGGCACCATGTTTAATAAGGATACCCCTGATTACCGTCTTATGGGCCTCCCACAGCACCCCCGGTTCACATTCTGGTCTGTCATTTTCTAAAAAGTAGAACTGTAGTTCTACTCAGTCAGGACTTCTGGTGTCTGAAGGAGACTCTCGTTAAGTCTCCAGAATCTCTGCCTGGTGGAGGGGGAGTCTGTCAGTTTATACACTAGGAATATGGGGGCATGGTCCGACCATGTCCTATTCCCTATGTCTGTATATTCCACTGCTTCCAGTTGGCCGTGCGGGATCATGAGGTAGTCTATCCTCGTATATGTCTGGTGTAGCGGGGAGAAGTATGTGTAGTCTCGGTCGCCCGAGTGCTGCAGGCGCCAGACGTCAATCAACTGCATTTTATGTAGGGCTTTGGATATACGTTTAAGTTGGGCGATGGGGACTGATGTTTTCCCCAGCGAGGTGTCCACCGAGGGAGTCAGGGGGGCATTAAAGTCGCCACCTAGGATAAGTTTCCCTTCTGTAAACCTCTGGAGATGTTCCAGTGTTTCTTCTAGAAATTTGGCTTGTCCGTCATTGGGGGCATATATTGCTGCTAAAGTCAACAGAGTGGTCCCAATCACACCCTTGACAAAAACGAATCGGCCCTGGGGGTCTAATTGGCATCCCTTGCTTTTCCATGGGATTTTGCTTGAGAGTAGTATAGTAACCCCTTTGGATTTCGTATTTGGATTAGTGGAGTGGTACGCGACTGGGTAGTGTTTGTTCCTAAGGTAGGGAAGTTTGGTGTCTTTAAAATGCGTCTCCTGTAGCAAGGCTACATCGACATGTGATCTTCTAAGGTCATTCAGCAGCATGCGTCTCTTCTCTGGTGTATTCAGGCCTCTAGTGTTAAGTGACATTACTCTTATATTTTGTGCTGCCATCGTGTCAGAGATCGTTAGTGTATGGTCGAGACGGCGGTGTAAGTAAGGGAGGTGTAGGGAAAAGTGGGGGTGGGGTGGTAGTAGGTTAGGAAAGAGAGAGCAGGTGAATAAGTGTAGGTAGGAAGAAGAGAAGGAAGAAGCACTTGGTAGACATCTACCAAGGTGGGGCTAGGTCTAGCACCTAGTCCCTAAGTTAAGTCTTTATGTTTGCGTGTGTCGATTGGGGAGTTGTTCACGTCCCCTACCGAAACCCGCTGTCCTATGTGGAGGAGTGGTAGGCTAAGGCTCAATATGTTGAGCTCTCCGCCGTCCCCCTTCCACGGCCTGGTCAAGTCATATATCTATGCACAGTAATATTGCAATACAAAACACAACACCAATATGAACTTTTTGAACTCCACCTAAACCTCTTCATGTGGCAGTCTAACAATTTGAGTTCTGACCGGACTGTAACTCAATTCCCATCCCCGTGTAACCGTCCCCTGTGTCCCCCTGGTCTATCCGGGGTCGTTAGGTGGCCCTTTATCTACGTCTCCATATATGTTCTTGCCTGTCCCTCACGCTGGAGTTTCCCTGCGTATCTCAGACGTCTCTTATGGGGGTATTATTGGTAAGCGTCACCTCTCCGTCCCCCTCCCCCTACCCCCCCAGGGTCCCCCACCCGGCCCCCGCCGCAGGGTCTGTGTCCCCTCCCCCCCCGGACCGCCGGGTTGTGCTATATGTCGTCCTGCTGTGTGGATAGTGATCAACTCCCTACATTTCCCGAGCAGTGTTATTTACCCTCTGGCATCTTTTGTATGATATACCGTATACCCCATAACGTGAGACAGTGCATTTCATTACATTACCCCTCCTTCGTCTGCCACCCTGTCTCTGGACCATAGTCTTCATGGGTAGCCTGGATATTCTAAGCCTCATTCACGTGGGTCACATAAAAGAAGGGTTGTTAAGGAGAGAGATAACATATTTGGCACAAAATATATCACAGTCTAACATCGCCCCCTAGTGGGGAGTTCTGAAACATCAATTCCTGATACACAGTGCGGTTAGCTTTGGGGTTCTTCTCTAGACATCTCCACAGTGTGTCCTCCATCTGCTTTCATGAGGTCGATGCTACCGTGTTCTGCTCTCTCAGGGAATGTGTAGATACAGCGTGAGCGCACTCAGACTCCGTGAACTCCATCTTGTCCACAGTTTTCCCCCCACCCCCCTCGTACTCATTCTGTATTATCTCATCCCTGAGGTGAGCGGGTGGTGTGTGCCAGTCTCTGGCTCCTTAGTCACTACGCCCTTGGGGCGACTTCCAGGAACGCTGGCTTGTCCGTAGTTCCCACCCAAAAGTCGGCCAGCTCCCGCACGGAGCTAGGGGGGGGGGGGGGGGGGGGGGGCGGTGTGCTGCATGGTGAGGTACAATGCACTGGGTGTCTCCCCGAGTGGACCGTCAACTGATAGCCCCCCACCCTCACACCGGTAAGCCTTCTTGTGCCATGTCGTGTGCAGTACACGTCCCTTAGCCTTCAGAGTGGTATGTGCGGGCTCCAAGCGGGTTCGGTAGGCTACGATACAGTCTGTGCCATAGAGGAGAGGAGAGGAGCGGGGCGGGGGGGGGACAGCGGAGAGGGAACACAAGTGGGAAGCGTGGCTCAGATATCTCAGCTTCAGCAGGGGGATTCAATACTGGGGTGGCATTCAGTGACACTCGGGAACATAACTGCCGGTCCCTGGGTCAAAAACAGCTGCAACCAAAAAACAAAGTAACCATGGCGGAGTGCAGTAGTGCGTACAGTACCTTAGGATTCCCTTGCGGGATCTGGTGATGCTTCTCTTGGTCTGCGACGGCTCCACTGCTGTCTTGGTGGGTTGTTTTCTCTCTGCCTGTAGGTTGGCGGTCTTCCTTGTGTTCCCGGAAGGTAGGCTAGCCAGTTAGGGATGTCGATTGGTTCTACCCCCATAAAGGCGAAGAGCTCCGGTAGGGCGTCCGGCTTGCGTAGGTTGAAAAACCGCTGCTCCTTACGGAATGTCACCGATAGTGGGTACCCCCACCTATATGTAAACTGTCTTCTGCGGGCTATCTCCAGCAGGGGCTTCAACATGGCCCTCCTCTGCAGTGTGGCCCTCGAGAGATCCGGCAGAATCTTGAGCAATTCCAGGTCACCCACCTCCCACGCTTTCCGGAGCACTTGTTCCTTGGTTCTATACTGATGCAATCTGCAGATCACATCACGGGTCTCAAGGGATCTGTGGGTTTGGGCCCTAGGGCCCTGTGGATCCTGTCGAATTCCACTCTGTCCGGGAGGTCTATGCCCTCTATGGCCCGGAAAATGGCCGCTGCTGTGTCTGCCAGATCCTCCGGTCCTGTGGCCTCTGGGAGGCCCCGGATCCGCAGGTTGTTCCTGCGGCTCCGGTCGTCCATTTCTTCCACACGGAGCTGTTGCTCTGTTAGGGCCTCCGCCTGTGTTGCTTGGGCTCTTTCTACCGCCGTGACCCTCCGTTCCATCGTGGCTAGGGAGGTTTCCCCTGTCTCGAGTCTGTTTTCTGCTTATACCTTTGTACCTCGCTGCCCACTTGTTGCTGAACCCGGCTATCCCTGTGACCTTGCTTCTGTCTCCTGCTTGGCTCCACGCTGTTTCCGAGGGCCTGTGTTGGCTGACCATCATCTCAGCTTCCCTGGGTCCAGCTCTTCACCAGATGCCTTACCTGCACCTCCAAGCCTGCAAGTCTACTTACAAGTTCTGCACGCAACACCTACAGGCACTCATGTTCCTCCTGACCCTAGCTACCATCTGTTCCATCTCCAGGGGGGCTGGGGCCGGAGAGACAAGAGAGGCTGACCTCGTCATTTCAGACTCCTACCAGGCACGTGACACTCTCATTAAAAACGTATCATCCCGTCCCCGTCAACTCTTCTCTACCTACAACTCTCTACTTCGCCCTCCACTGCCTCCACCAACTAACTCACTGACTGCCCAGGAGATCGCCAATCACTTCAAACAGAAGATTGATACAATTCGCAAGGAGATCTCTACTGTTCAAATACCCTCCATGCTTTACACCTCATGTCCACAGGTACAATCATTATTTCCCTCTTTCAACCCCGACACCACTATAGACAAGGTTGCTAAATTACTTGCTAACATCCATCTTACCACCTGCCCTCTGAATCCTGTTCCCTCGGAAATGCTACTTTCACCCTTTAGCTCTATTCTACACTCTCTAGCCCCCATCTTCAATCTCTCCCTCTCTTCTGGCATCTTCCCCAACTCTTTCAAACATGCACTTGTCAACCCCATACTTAAAAAGTCTTTACCATACACATCCAATCTTAACAACCTATGCCCCATCTCCTTGCTCCCCTTTTTATCCAAACTCCTTGAATGTCTAGTCTGCAACCGACTAAGCATCCACCTTGCTGATAATAGCCTTCTTGATCCCCTTCAGTCTGGATTTCATCCACACTATTCCACAGAAACTGCTCTCCTAAAACTAAAAAACGATCTAGGATATTGGGATTTTTAAGGTGCAAAATTCAACACAATGACTATATTAAAAATAATGTTTATTTATAAAAGTTAAAACATGATAGAATAAATAGTCCATCAAAGGTTACAGTACAGTTTCAGAATGTGCAGCTGTAAAAATTCTCAACATGTTTCACCACATTTAGTAGCTTCCTCAGGAGAATTACATTTATCAGGCACTATCTCCTGAAATTTGAAAAAAACAATACACAAAATGACAATATAGCAGATACAAAGGTACACAACAAAAACAAAATATCATGAACAAAAATTTGTTATTTAATACCACATGTTTAGACTGATACCACAATGACAGACTTTTTTGAAGGCAAAATTACCTGTATGTAGATGGACTGGTCACAGTTAAAGACTATGTGAAGGCTAATAATTGTAGGGACTCTTTGTACTCCCCATTTACTCAGAAAAACACATAGGATCAGGTGACCATATGTACGCCCAGTGTTGTCACCTTTTTTGACTCCACTGGGTGGCGCCATGCGTCTCCATCGTACCTTGCTCTCCATGTTAAGGTACCAATTGGTTTCATCTTGGTTGCAAGTTATTTTTTCTATCTAGCCTGGATAACCTTATACCATACTTTGACTCAAATTCATTTGGAATTTAAAAAATGGCTAAATGTGTATCTATGCACTTTTTTGCCAATACTTTTTGCCAATACTGACGGCATACTTGGCTCCTGGGATTTGACGCTGGCACGTCCCTTCTGATGCGCCATTCGGCGCCTTGGTACCATTTCAGTTTTTTTCTTTCTTTGAATATTTTGTCACTTCGGGTGTGACTGTCCACGAGGTAGATGCCATTGAAGCGTCCGCTTCTCCCTTGTATTTGGGATGTTGGTGGAGGAATCAGAGTAAGGCCACTATGAGAGGAGGAAGGATCATATTGCTGAAATATAGTTTCAGGTAATTTCATTTGTTTATTCCTGGGATATTTTTTATTATCTTTTACATGTATTAGTTACTATATAATCCCTCCTTAGATCTCTAGGGGTCTTTGGGATTTCCTGGATATATACGTCACCTCCAATTTTGGATATGTGGAAGTTCATTTTTGTGAACTGAGTCCTGAGTATCTAATTCAGTACAGGTGTAATTTTAGGTTTAGCCAATATCCCATATGGACCCACTTGAATTTCTCTGCTTTTACTGCTTTTTTGTTTGTTTTCTCCTCCACTCTCATTTAGGCGTTTTACCCACCAGCTCCCAAATATATGTTTTCCACCATGTACCACCCTCGATGGTTACACCAGATGATCCATCTGTGGGGTTCCTTCTGACCACTCAGCCTCATTATTAGCCTTAACATAGTCTTTAACTGTGACCAGTCCATCTACATACAGGTAATTTTGCCTTCAAAAAAGTCTGTCATTGTGGTATCAGTCTAAACATGTGGTATTGAATAACTAATTTTTGTTCATGATATTTTGTTTTTGTTGTGTACCTTTGTATCTGCTATATTGTAATTTTGTGTATTGTTTTTTTCTAATTTCAGTAGATTATAGTGCCTGATAAATGTAATTCTCCTGAGGAAGCTACTAAATGTTGTGAAACATGCTGAGAATTTTTCGGCTGCACATTCTGAAACTGTACTGTAACCTTTGATGAACTTTTTACTCTATCATGTTTTAACTTTTATAAACATTATTTTTGATATACTCATTGTGTTGAATTTTGCACCTTAAAAATCCCAATATCCTACCTTCCTTGTTGTTCATTAATTGAAGGAATGTGGTGCCAAAATAATTTATAGGTGATAAGCAAACATTTTTCTCCTTTTAACAAATGATCTACTAACAGCCAAAACTAAGGGACACTCCTCTGTACTCCTACTCCTGGACCTCTCTGGTGCCTTTGATACGGTTAACCACCCCCTCCTCCTACAAAACTCCATGCCTTTGGTCTCCATGACTGTACTCTTTGCTGGTTCTCTACCTACTTATTTAACCGCACCTTTAGCGTTACCTACAATTCTACCTCCTCCTCTCCTCTTCCTTTCTCTGTTGGGGACCCCCCAGGTTCTGTTCTTGGACCTCTCCTATTTTCAATCTACACCTCCTCCCTGGGTCAGCCTCTCACGCCTTCCAATACCATCTCTATGCTGATGACACTCAAATCTATTTCTCTACCCCTCGACTCACTCCTTCAGTCTCCTCGCGTATCACTATTTTACTATCAGATATATCAGTCTGGATGTCGCACCACTTCCTCAAACTTAATCTATCCAAAACCGAACTTATTATTATTCCTACACCACGTGCCTCTTCCCCTGATCTCTCTGTCAAAATTTCTGGCACAACTATCAGCCCATCCCCACATGCTAAGGTCCTAGGAGTAGTCATGGACTCTGAACTCTCCTTTAAGCCCCACGTCCAATCACTGTCCAAATCTTGCCGCCTCAACCCCTGGAACATCTCCAAAATGCGCCCATTTCTAACCAATGACACAACAAAGCTCTTAATTCACTCCCTGGTCATCTCTCGCCTTGATTACTGCAACTCCTTCCTCATTGGCCTACCTCTGCATACTCAATCCCCCTTCAGTCCATCATGAATGCTGCTGACGGACTCATCCACCTTACCAACTGCTCTGTCTCTGCTACTCCTCTCTGTCAATCCCTCCACTGGCTTACGCTCACCCAACAAATTAAATTCAAAATATTAACAACTCCCTACAAAGCAATCCACAACTTTGCCTCCAGCTACATCACTGACCTAGTCTCAAAATACCAACCTAATCGTTCTCTTCGTTCTTCTCAAGACCTCCTGGTCTCTAGCTCTCTCATCACCTCCTCCCATGCTCGTCTCCAGGACTTTTCCAGAGCCTCTCCAAGCCTGTGGAACGCCTTACTCGAATCTGTCCATCTATCTCCTACTCTATTAGCTTTTAGATGATCCCTGAAAACCCTCCTCTTCAGAGAAGCCTATCCTACCCACACCTAACAACTGTATTTTCATTTTGTCCACCTGATCATCCCCCACAGCTACTACCCTTTGTTTCACTTGACCCCCCCCCCTTCTAGATTGTAAGCTCCAACGGGCAGGGCCCTCTGATCCCTCTTGTTTTGAATTGTATTGTACTGTCTTCCCCGATGTTGTAAAGTGCTGCGCAAACTGTTGGCGCTATATAAATCCTGTATAATAATATATACAGTCTTGTATGTATATATATATATATATATGCATATATATATATATATATATATATATATATATACACACACACACATACTCTGCATCCACTGTAGTCTATATCTACAGTTCATTCCGTGGTGTACTATTTATAATATACTTCAGGAGGTGTATTAATATATACAGTCTAGTGTATATATAAATATATATATATATATATATATATATATATATATATATATATATATATATATATATATATACTCTGCATTCAGTGTAGCCTATATCTACAGTTCATTCCATGGTGTACTATTTATAATATACTTCAGGTGGTGTATTTATATATATATATATATATATATATATATATATTACACACACACACATACATACATACACACACTGGATCCAGTGTAGCCTATATCTACAGTTCATTCCGTGGTGTACTATTTCTTATGTACTTCAGGCAGTGTATTAATATATATATTCAACGAGGGACTGGTGAGAGCAGTGAGGGAAGGAAGGTGGAGTGTAAGCAGCTTGCTGCTGCTGCTATTTGAAGACAGACCAGTGTCTGGAAAGCTGTTTACCCTGAGGGAGACTGCAGCCTATTTAAGGGGGATTCTTTGCCCAGGGATTGGGAAAGGCTGACCGGCCTTGAGAGTTGGGGAGACTAAGGAAGCCAGTGAGTCCAGGGGGCTGGAAAGCATCGATAAGTCTGTTGGGAGCAAGCAGAGGAACTGCTGACAAGAGAGAGACAGGCGGCTCCTATGTTTTTATTTATGAGTGCCAAATGAAGTTAAACCCCTGCGTTGGATTCTTGGATGGACTTTTGTTTTGTTTTTTCACTTTAATAAACGTGGGCTACCAGACCCTTAACTATAAACGCCTGTCTGATGTTGACTCACTGCACAAAAATGCACCTATCCACTTGAGCTAAACACCCCAATATCCGAATCTCAGCTCCAATGGTGAGTCATGTCAGGAACTGCTGCTAGCTGTGTGTGGCAGCCAGGCGAACAGCATTGCGCAGAAGTTCATTTGATGGACTGTGTTAAATGCAGGTCTTCCACCATCGCTGCTCCAGAAGGTAAGGCGAGGCACCGGAGTATCCATCCTTCCCCTCCTTCGACTTTCACCCGTTCTAGAAGCTGGCGCAGTAGGGTCTTCATGTAACCTCAGTGGTCTCACCGGAGAACTCTTGTATTATAGCCCTTTTGCAGAGCTCCGCCACACCTGACCTTCGAAGGTGACTGTGTTTTGCTTGCGTCTATCTAGCAAGCTAACTTTGTGGTATAAGCAAGGAAGCTGAAACTTCTGCAGTGTGTAAATGTGCTTTTACTATACAAAGATGCTGTTCATACAAAACTATTACAATCTTAGGAATACAATACAAGACTAGATATCTATAACAAGCAAAACGCCTAGAAAATGAACAGCCTATATCTAAAACAGTACAAATACACTTAAAGGTTACTTATCTTCTGTTATTGTATGTTTGTGATCTCCATTGGCAACGATTCTTCTGTAAATAAGGCACTTTTCTTCTATCATGAGTGGCTTCTGATCTTACAGCAGCATGATGTGTGTCCCCCCGTCTATTCATCCTTTTTATTTGTACAATTTTGTTACCAAAAGTTAATGGTTACAAACTTGTTTCCATAACAACAGACTAAGCTTCAGAGCTGAAAGAATATCAAACAAGTAAGTCTCTTACTTTGTTTACTGTAGCTATAGAGACAATAGCCTATTCAAACTGTAATACAACAATGGTATCTACGTACCCATTGTCTACTCAAGCCAAAACCTGCCTGTATCTCTATGACCAACCACTATTGTGTAATGTTATGTCCGATTAATATATAAAAAAAAATCATATTTTAAGAAACGCAACACATTCTGCCCTAGATTTTTTTTAACTTTCAGACTCCATACAGAACATCACTTCATTACTAAAAAAAACTCATTCTAAACATTCATTTTCCTTGAATGCAACACCTCCCACATTTCTGTCATTGAGAAGGTGTTTCAGTCTTTAACTAAAAGTTCATTAGAAAGTCCATTCTAAAGTTCTTTAGAAACAAGTCCAGGCTTGTAATACATCAAAGGAAGGTTTGATGTCATGTAGCCTCACTTTCCACTCTTGCTGAGAAGTATCCACTAACCACTAATCCACTGTCTGGAAGCTTATCTGCCAATGCAAATATAACTTCAAACCTTCCTGACAGATTCCCTCTCATTTCTACATAGGCTTCAGCTTCAGATACGTCACTCTTGGTTTCTATGTCATGGGAAACAGTAAATTAAGCTCTGTTCTTTCAGGAACCTTACATAAATACTGAACTCTGCACTCCTGATGTGGAATATGTGCCCCAGCCCCTACCATCCTCTCATATGGTGTGCTTTTGGCTATTGGCCTAGAATTTGTGAGGACCCAATCCCACCCCCTTAGTGTATGTGTAGGTGTAAGTTTGCGTATCTGGTCCATAAATAGCCCGTCGTATCAATCAAACCAGCTGCCTGTGGATGGTATGGGATGTGGCACAACCAGTACACTCCAGAATCTTTGGCCCAATGCTGTACTGTTGATCTGGTGAAGTGTAAGCCGTTATCACTTTGGACTTGTTTGGGACAACCATAAGCAACGACGAGTTTCTAGAGCAGTTGAAGCATTGCGGCTTGATCTGCACGTTTGCAAGGATGAACAAGCATAGGTCCTGAATAGGTGTCCACTGCAGTGCAACAATACCTCAGTCTATTGTTTCCCCCAGGGCAAGGGAACGATGAAGTCAATCTGCCAGATCTCTGCGGGCCTCTCACCCCTCTTAATCGACCTGGTGGAGTACTTTTGCAATGGCCATTGTCGCACTTCTCCACACACTGTAATCGACCTGGTGGAGTACTTTTGCAATGGCCATTGTCGCACTTCTCCACACAATGTACAGATTTTTCCTATTACAGTCTTTATCATGTCCATGGATATAGGCAAAATCCTCTCTGCTGTGCCTATTCATATGTTGTCCAAAAATAATAACACCAATAAGTGTCCAAAAAGATGGAGGTAATATAACAGTATGATGTTCAGCTGTTGTCACCAAATGTCCAGATTGCTTGTGGGCCCAGTAGGCCAAGTTCATCAAGACAGGCTTTCAATGGGCACAACTGCCTTCACTTTGGCGATTTCATCTGCAAAAATTTTCTATCGGACCAGATCTGTATGCGGGATTATAGTTCTCAAAGTCTGGGACTAGAGGCACATGTGCATCAACATGCCCCACTTTTATGGTGCGGGAGTGAGCTTCCTTCCACATGTAGTGCCAGACTTCCTTGCCTCCCTACAGCGCCTTTCCATGAAACATCCATTCATTGGACTTTAACGTGGGCATCTGAGTTGTCAGTCCTTTAAAAACCACCCAGCTGTCAGTGTAGATAGTGACATGGGAAGAAGGATCCTCCTGAAGAGTCATCACTACAGCTTTCAACTCTGCATACTGACTGGACCCTCCAATTCCGGTCTCCGGCAGGACTGTGTCTGTACTTGTTGTAGGCTGTTGCTGTCCATTTACGCCCAGACGAGGCGACTGTGGCTGAACCATAAGTGAACCATGCTGACTCCTTCATGTCTTCTTACAGACTCAAAGGGTGGAACCTCTTAAATGGGGGATGACTGCAGCAAAGGAATTTCTTCTTCTGGCCGGGTGCTGGTAAAAGTAACAAGCCCTGCCAACTGTTTTGAAATGTCTCTAACATACCCCGCTGCCCCTCTTTCTTGAAGGTACCACTTCAATTTCATCAGTGTCTGATTCTGGGCTACAGCTGCCCTAGTGGTCAGTCCATTATCTCTCACCCATCCTGCTATTGGCAATGCAGTATGGATGGTGACTGTGTCCTTTCCTGTAATGGTCTCTACATGTTGAAGTGCTGTGTAGGCCCCAAACAGGTACTTCTCTAGGGGCGTGTATCTCTTCTGTGCCCCTGTCAGTTGTTTGGATCAAAATCCAATGGGTATTGCTCGCAGTCCTTTATTTGGCTGCCATAGACTCCAAGATATGGTACCATTCTGATCCACTACATCCAACTGAAATGGTACTCCTTGTCTCTAATCCCTGATGCTGCAAAATAGCTTCTTTAGCAGCCAGGAATGCAATCCGCTGCTCTGAACCCAATGAACCCAATGAGAACTTATGCCACGTACACACGTTTGGAATTCTCGTCGAAAAAAACTCTTGACGGTTTTTCCGACGGAATTCCGCTCAAGCTGTGTTGCCTACACACAATCACACCAAATTCCGAAGGTCAATAACACAGCGGCATAAAACACGATCGACAGCACTATAAAAGGGAAGTTTAATGCTTCCGAGCATGCGTCGAATTGTTTCCGAGCATGCGTCGGAATTTTGCGTGTCGGAATTGCATACACACAATCGGAAAGGTTTTCCGTCGGAAAAATTGAGAACAGGTTCTCAATTCAAAGTCCGTTGGAAATTCCGACAGAAAAAGACTGTTGGGCATACACACGGTCGGAAAATCTGATGAAAAGCTCCCATCGGACTGTTTCCAGTGTACGCCGCATTAGTCTTTTTTCTGGTGACATTATATATACAGTGGTGTGAAAAAGTGATTGCCCCCCTTGTTATACTATAACTGTGGTTGTCCACACCTGTTCAATTTCTCTAGCCACACCCAGGCCTGATTATTGCCACACCTGTTCACAATCAAGGCATCACTTAAATAGGAGCTGCTTGACACAGTAAGGTCCACCAGAAGAGCCTTAAAAGCTACACATCATGCCGAGACCCAAAGAAATTCAGGAACAATTGAGAAAGAAAGTAATTGAGATCTATCAGTCTGGAAAGGGTTATAAAGCCATTTCCAAAGCTTTGGGAATCCAGCGAACCACAGTGAGAGCCATTATCCACAAATGGCGAAGACATGGAACAGTGGTGAACCTTCCCAGGAGTGGCTGGCCGCCCAAAATTACCCCAAGAGCGCAGCGACGACTCATCCAAGAGGTCACAAAAGACCCCACAACAACGTCCAAGGAACTGCAGGCCTCACTTGCCTCAGTTAAGGTCAGCGTTCATGCCTCCACCATCAGGAAAAGACTGGGCAAAAATGGCCTGCATGGCAGAGTTCCAAGGAGAAAACCACTGCTGAGCAAAAAGAACATCAAAGCTCGTCTCAATTTCTCCACAACACATCTTGATGATCCCCAAGATTTTTTGGACAACATTCTGTGGACCGATGAGACAAAAGTGGAACTCTTTGGAAGGTGTGTGTCCAAGTATATCTGGCGTAGAAGGAACACTGCATTTCAGAAAAAGAACATTATACCAACAGTAAAATATGGTGGTGGTAGTGTGATGGTCTGGGGCTGTTTTGCTGCTTCAGGACCTGGAAGACTTGCCGTGATAAAAGGAACTATGAATTCTGCTGTCTACCAAGAGATCCTGAAGGAGAATGTCCGACCATCTGTTCGTGTACTCAAGCTGAAACGAACTTGGGTTCTGCAGCAGGACAATGATCCTAAACACACCAGCAAGTCCACCACCGAATGGCTGAAGAAAAACAAAATGAAGACTTTGGAGTGGCCTAGCCAAAGTCCTGACCTGAATCCTATTGAGATGTTGTGGTATGACCTTAAAAAGGCCGTTCATGCTCGAAAACCCTCTAATGTAACTGAATTAGGACAATTCTGCAAAGATGAGTGGGCCAAAATTCCTCCAGGACGCTGTAAAAGCATCATTGCATGTTATCGCAAACGCTTGGTTGCAGTTGTTGCTGCTAAAGGTGGCCCAACCAGTTATTAGGTTTAGGGGGCAATCACTTTTTCACACAGGGCCATGATGGTTTGGATTTTTTTTCACCTTTAATAATAAACACCTTCATTTACAAATTGCATTTTGTGTTTACTTGTGTTGTCCTTGACTATTGTTTAAATTGGTTTGATGTTCCGAAACACTTAAGTGTGACAAACATGCAAAGGAACAGGGAATGAGGAAGGGGGCAAACACTTTTTCACACCACTGTATGCCTCAGAATCAGTCCAAGATGTGGGATGAACGATCTCCAGAACCCCACAACTCCACTGAACTTCTGTGCGGGCGGGGGGGGGGGGGGGCGCGTGGTCAAGCTGGTGGCCTGAGCAGACGTGTGTGCTCAGAGCTCCGCTCCTGCCTGAGCTAATTATCCGATAATTGAGGTAAATTACCTAGAACACATACCTACCAACCTATTGGTGCTATTGAACCTAGGAGACCACTGGGCATGAGAAGGGGGAAATCCGGCCCTGGATGGAAGAATACAGCTGCTGCCAAGGCCTCCCCAGCGCCGCAGAAGAAAGGCCCTACCACCGGTGCGACTCAGACCCCGCCAACAGATTCGACCGCGGTGGAGGAGGACCGCTTTCAGGCCCTGATGCAAGCTATAGCAGGCTGTAAAACGGCACTGACGGCCAAAATAGACCTGCTACAAACTGACTTTGGTTTGATGAGAAGGGACATGGATAAGATCCGGGACAGGCTCGGTAAAGCGGGACGGCGAGTGGGAGACTCGGAAGACTGCATACGAGACCACCGGGCTACACTCCACACCCTGCAGGTACGCGTGAAGGCCCTTGAATCGCGTGTGGAAGACAGCGAGAACAGAAGCAGGAGAAACAAATTTAAGGATGGTGGGACTCCCTGAAGGGGCCGAAGGTCAGGACACGGTGGTATTCACAGAGCATCTCCTCCGCAATCTTCTCCCTTGGGCTACCTTCTCTTCTCATTTCGCTGTGGAGCAGGCGCACAGGATGCCTCCTGTGCGCGGACAACCTGGAGCCCCCCCCCCCCACACTTTTATCTTTCGCCTGCTGAACTTCAGAGATAGAGACCTGGTGCTCCGCGAGGCAAGGAAAGTGGCACAATTGAGGTATGAGAACATAAAGATCATGCTGTTTCCCGACTACTCGCTTGATACGCAGAAGCTTCGGAGAACCTTCGATGGTGTCAAGGCCCAACTCCGCACCAAGGGCTTAAAATATAACATGTTGTTTCCCGCCCGCCTCCGTGTGGTGGATGGGGAAACTGCCCGCTACTTCACCTCCCCGGAAGATGCATCACACTGACTTGACACCCTGCCCAGAGACCGGTAATGCAATGCTGCTGTGTTCTATTTGACTTCCTACATGCTCTGTTCCTTTATTCACCAATACATTGCTCCTCTCCTCTTTAAAGCACGGTGTGAGCGCCCTAACTCTGCCCAGTTCCCTAGAACCCTCGCCATCATGCACCTTGGTCCATGGCATGCTGTGTATAATCTATCCCTATTGACCGGCTGGATATGATGCGCTGTGGTGCGGCACGAACAGTTTGTTTTTCCTCAACTAAGCTATCATGTGGGGAAGACTAGGCCATAAAAATGGAGTCCCGTGAGCATTCCCGCCTTTCCAGTTCTTGTTGGGATTGGGGGGGGGGGGGAAGCTGTCTTGTTCTAAGGCCGTGGCAGGTTACTAACCAGCAGGACTGAAGGAATGCAACTATACATTTGGCAGTATCTCGTGCGGACGCGGGATAGGGGGTGCATGTACTGTACCTTGCCCTTAACTTTCTGCCTGCTTCTAAACGGACATTCCTGATACAATAAATGCCCCCTTGATATGGAGAAACAAATTTGCTTTGCAGACGAGACTAACTGTATACACCCCCCCTTATTTGGCGAGCGAGAGGGAAAGACGCCACATGCGCCTGTGAATTATTTCCTTGGAGGGGGTCTGTGTTGGTGCTGGTCCAAGTTATCCTACTACCTTGTTGGTAACGTTAAATCTTTTAAGCGTGTGCCCTTGGCCATGCCAAGTGAACTATATGCATATCCGTTTTAACCTCGTAGTTTTTGATTATGGGAATGGGCACTCCGAGTTCTCCAATGGCTGTGCGGGGTGGAGGAAGGGGGGGATGTTTTTTTCACACAGCCACAGTTTATGGGCTGTATGTTTGTATTTTTCTTTACCTTTTTTTTGATCTGTACAGTGGCATTTTTTGGTGGCTTAACCCTACTACTGATAGGTTCGATTTCTGGAATTCTCATTTGAACAGAGTGATATTGTTTTTTTACGATTGACATAGACTTGCCTCCGGGTCGAGCGAATCGTTTGTGCTTGGCTTCCCCCGACGCTCCCGAGACTAAATATCCACTATGGCACAAGTAAAACTAATGTCCTGGAGCGTCCGGGGACTCAATGACGAGATCAAACGCTCCTTAGTTCATGCATACATTAGAAAGTACTCATCCCACATTTGCATACTACAGGAGACCCACTTGGTGGGCAGCAAGTATTGGGTGGGTGAGGCATTATCACGCAATGCACTGTTGTTATGCCAGGGGGGGCGAGTATCTTAATACATAAATCTCTTTCATATGAATTGCTGGAGGTAAAGATAGACCCGGAGGGAAGATATGTGATATTACATGTTGTCGTTGACACAGTTGAAATGGTAATTTTAGGAATCTATATACCATCACCGGCCACAGTGGCCCTCCTGAGACACCTGCCCCCCCTCTTGTCAGCATACCCTACCGACAATATTGTTATAGCGGGCGATTTTAACATGGTCCCGGACCCATCCAGAGACAGAATGTCCCACGGGACAGGAGTGGACTCTCCTCTATCACAGTTGGCATCTCTCTACGGCCTGACTGATGTCTGGCGGTGGAGACACCCAGGTGGATAAGGTATACACATGCCATTCTACATCATACAAAGCCATGTCACGCATTGATCTGATATACGTCAGTGGGAGCTTGCTATCAAGGGTAAAATCGATTGAGGTGCTGCCTAGAGGTATTTCAGATCATGCACCTGTGATGTGCAGTTTCAAAAGCCAAACTCCCCCCTCTGATAGACTGTGGAGACTATCACGTTATTGGATAGCCGACCCTATAATAGAGACAGAGATTCCCAAACACACAACTGAATTTTGGTTGACAAATGCTTGATCTAGAATCACAGTATGTTAGTACCCGTAACCTGGTCACTTACCTAGACATGCAAGCTGCTTATAGAGAGGTAATGCTTCTTAGGGTCGCAAAGGCAAAAAAACAACAGTTGGCACAGACCCAGCGCATATTTCAGCGGGGGAAAAAAACGGGAAACTCCTGGCTGGTTGGCCAAAGAGCAGCAACCGGCTACCTCTATTGCCTGAATAAAGGATGCCGATGGAACTATCACAGACCCCATGGCCATTAACGCCCGATTCGCGTCCTATTATGGGGAGTTATACTCCTCTAGGGCCTGATACTCACCAGAGGAGCTTAACTCCTTCCTTGACCGACTTAATTTTCCTACCCTCACAGACAGTGCCCATGAACAACTAGACAGTACCATAACACTAGAAGAAGTCCAGCAGGCTGTGGGTGAAATGCAGGTTGGGAAGACTCCCGGGGTTGATGGTATTCCCCTGGAGTTTTATAAACAGTATAGTGAACAATTGACGCCCAAACTGCATGAAACATTGATTAAATCCCTTAAAGAGCAAACACTACCTTCCTCAATGGCAGACGCAAGGACCCCGAACTGTGTGCCTCCTACAGGCCTATTTCCCTGCTTAACGCTGATGCCAAGATCCTTACCAAGGGCTTGGCTAAGCGGCTCAACCTGGTTATACAGACAGTGGTACATGAGAACCAGACAGGGTTTATGCCGGGCAAAGGCACGGACATCAACCTCAGAAGGTTGTACATAGTTCGGGGGTCTGGGGACTGTCTAACCCGATCCGACGCAGTGGCCTCCCTGGATGCCGAAAAAGCATTTGACTCAGTAGAATGGGGCTATCTCTGGGAGGTCCTGCATCGCTTTGGCCTTGGCCCCAGGTTTATTTCCTGGGTGCAGACCCTGTATGTGGCTCCAAGAGCGCGAATACGCACTGGGTTGGTCCTGTCGTCGACATTTAACCTACATAGGGGCACCAGGCAAGGGTGCCCGTTGTCCCCGGCCCTTTTCGTCCTAGCAATTGAACCCAAGGCAATTTTAATACGCTCCTCATCACTGGTAAGGGGCATCTCAATTGGCCCGATCGTCGAAAAAATCTCATTCTATGCTGACGACACCCTTCTGTACCTTAGTAACACCACAGCCTCACTTAGAGAAGCCCTCCGACTCATAGATGTTTTTGGCATGTACTCGGGTGTTCGCATAAATTGGGGGAAATCGGTCCTGTTTTCTCTACACTCCACAGAAGATACCTTACCAACAGACACCCCCCTTCAGAGGGTCTCTCAGTTTAAATATCTTGGGGTAGTCATTCATAGAGATATCACACAATTTACCTCCCTTAATCTTACCCCGGTAATGTCCCTCCTGACTCAGAGATGTGCTGTGTGGAAATCTCTACCCCTTACACTGGTGGGAAGGGTTAACTTGATAAAAATGGCAGTGCTCCCTAAATTTGTTTATCTTTTCAGACAAACCCCAATTCTAATTCCCCATTCATTTTTTGCTAAACTAGACAGCGTGCTCCTCTCATTTGTTTGGAATGGTGGCACCCTGAGAATAGCTAAGACTACGCTTCAACTAGCGCTACACCTAGGGGGATTGGCAATGCCATGTTTTGTTAAGTATTATTGGGCGGCGGTGCTGGTGACGGTCAAATGGTGGCTGGCGCAGGAACCAGCGAACCCTGCAGCTACGATAGAAGCGGCACTGTTGGGATCCTACTTAGAAACTTGATTCACAGAGGCAAAGTCTAACCCCCATATCACTATATCGATGCGCACCACACTCCGGGTCTGGGAGATGGTCAGGGCTAAGACTGAACAACCCAATAGTTGGTCCCCGCAGACTCCTCTCTGGGGTAATCCTAGATTATCGCACTTTAGATCCATTCCAGATCCACAGCTGTGGGCAAGGTATGACATTAAGACACTGGCTGACATTGCCTCACCGTCGGTTGTTTGTACGTTCGATGACTTAAAAAGGGACAAGGGAGTACCCAATCGCATGTTTTTCCGCTACCTGCAGCTCTGCCACGCTTATCGAGCCAAATTTACCCACCCAATTACTCTAGAGACCAATAAGATCGAACGGGTTCTGACTAGGGGAGAGGACGGGAAAACACTATCGATGCTTTACTATGAACTGGCTGGGTTGGATACCTCTAAGGTGACCCAATTGTTCACAAGGTGGCAAACGGACATACCATCCCTTGCTGATGACGATTGGGAGGGGATCCAGCAATACCTTTCTCTCATGGTCTCAGCGAGGGACAGGTTCATTCAACTTAAATTCATTCACAGAGTATATTATACTCCAGAACGTCTGGCCAGGATATACTCCACCTGCAGCCCAATATGCCCCAAGTGTACCACTGAGATAGGTACCTTCATGCATGGTCTTGCCATCTCATTCAGTCTTTTTGGGATGATGTGCTAAGGGACATCAACTCGATAAGCAAGTTACACGTTACGCGTGACCCAATCCCCCTGCTCTTGGGTATTGTAGACACTCTGGCAACCACACATTCCAAGAAACTGTTTGTGTTCTATTCGGCCTTTTATGCCAGAAAGGCGATACTCCTGAAGTGGAAGGACCCTTCCCCTCCAACAGTGCAGCAATGGAGATCCTTAATAGATATGGCTCTTCCCCTCTACAAACTTACATACGCAGGTCGCAACTGTCCTTAAAAATATGGGCGGCTTGGGTTGAAAAAAGGAGCTTGAGTCTGGTCTAAACTTGCAGTCTTCTACCGCTGATCTAGGGTCCGACAAGTTATTAAAATTCTGCCCCCTCCCTCCTTTACATCTACTATCACCCTCTTTACTACATGAATAGGGATTAGTGCCTTAACAAGCTGACCACCGGTCAATAACTTAGGAATTAATGTGCATAAGCAGGTGGGTCCTGAAGCAATGTAATGTCACTCTAGAAATTAAAGATGAGATACCTATGACAATATATATGCTGTATATGTATGACACTGAAGATGAACCACTCTACATGTTGTTTTATTTGTTTTTTTTTCTTTACAAAATAAATAAACTTTACTGTTAAAAAAAATGAACTTCTGTGCCTCCTCTTTGGTAGTATGGGGGCGACAGAGCCTGGATAGTCTGCACAACTGTCTCTGGAATTTTCCTCTGCGGCCCAGTCCACATCATTCCCAGAAATGTCACTTCTGTGGCAGGTCCTTGGACTTTGTCGATAGCCCACCCTCTGTTCATGTGATGTTTCAGCAGGTGCAGTGCTTCAGTTACATCTTCTTCTGTTCCAGAGATCATCAATGTAGTGGAACACAGCGACTTTCAAACTCAGGGTACTTAACTCTCGGGCAATCAGTCCATGACAAATTGTTGGAGAATGAACATAGTCTTCAGGAAGCACGGTAAAAGTGTACTGGCAACCGTCCCACACCATAGCACACTGGTCTTGACACTCTGGGTCTATAAAAATTGAAAAGAAAGCATTAGCCAGGTCTATCACAGCATGATATTCACCTGCATCTTTATTACATTTTTTCAACAATTGAGATCATATCTGGTACAGCGGTCTTCAATGGAGGTGCCACTTTGTTTAGACCTCTGTAGTCCACAGTCATTCTATATGTCCCATCAGGTTTTTTTACAGGGAACACCAGAGATGAGAAAGGACTTACAGCAGGTCTAAGGATCCCTATTCTCAAATATTCTTGAATAGTCTCCCCAATTTCTTTGTGGCCTCCAGGAAGTCTGTATTGCTTGAGACAAACTGGCTTCTCTGGTGGAGGAATGTAGACAGGGGTCCATTTCGCATGACCTCTGACCACAGCCTTCACCTCCCTTACCAGATACGCTTTATCAGGATACCCGAATGTGAATGTACCTCTTTCAGTCTGAATTGACTGAACTTGAAGTACATCCATCCCAAGAATATTTTCAGGTAACTCTGATACCAAAACATTAGCCAATTTCACCAGTATCCTAACTGCTGGTGTAGTTTGCCCTCCCAAACCTTCTACAAAAATCAATTCTTTGTGATGGGAAAGATTGCCTTGCAAAAGTGTAACTTCAGCTCCACTATCAACTAAAGCCATTACATGTGTAGGGGACAGGTGCATATGGGCGTCAACTCCTGTGGTCACTGCCCTCACTGCTATTACAGGAAACTCACCTTCCCTTCATAAAGGATAAGGAACCTCCCAATCCCCTTTTCTGATTCTCTCTAACTCCTCCCCAGGATAAAGGGATTTGGGTTTGGGTTCTTGTTCAGTTTTGGGAATTGGTTTGGGGGGGGGGGGGGGTCTGTTCCATTTTCTCCTCTTCAGCATTTCTGCAGTAGAAATGCCATCTATCTCATCTTTAGGTACTCCTGCCTTTAATAGGTCCACCCACATTTCTTTCCTAGAAATAACTAGCCTGTTTTTCTCTTCACCTCCTGTCTTCTCTACCCCATTCCCTTTCTTCTCTGTTCTTTTCTGCTTGTATTCTTCCTGTCTGGCCTTGACCTTATCTACTGCCCTGACAGGTTTTGTTTTAGTCTCCTCTAGCTCCCCCAACTGGCTTAAAAGGGTTGAAGCTTCATGAATCTTGCTGTTTAATCCCAGGCCTCCCAACAAGGACAATAATGGAGCCCTGAGATTAATTGGCGCAGACTTCATTCAGCTTAGAGCGCAGAGCAGACATAAAGGGTTCCATATCTGGATCCATCCATTCTGGAAACGTATTTAATCCAGTTATACAACCCATCTCACGTACCCTGGAAATACCCTCTCCTAATAATCTCCAGGAGTAGGTATTTTCCAGGTCAGTAGGACTAGCGTATACTCGGACTATTCCATCTCTCTCGAGGTCTAACAGTGAAAAATTAATGCTAACTCTTGGGTTTTTCGCATTGCCTGACGCAATTGTGGATCATGGGTTAACACTCCCATAGTCACTGCTTCCTTACCTGACAAAACAACACTGTCTGCCCCTTCATCCCATAAGTGTAGGAGCCAACTCACTAGGGGTTCCCCAGACTTTTGCTTGTATTGTTTTGCCAGCTCATGGAGTTCAGTTTGTGTAAACCCCCATACTTCTTCAAATTCAACGTCTCTGGGGTTGCGATAATGCACCTCCCCACCTGCCATATCCTCTCTATCATGTTGCCGTTTCCTATGCTTAGTAATGAGAGGTCTGGCATACTTTTTCTTTCGCACTAGCAGATCATGCAAAATATCAAACTATCTCCTCATCCTCACTATCATTTGAGGAGAGCACATCCTCACAATCCCAATTTTGGGATGTGACAATGGCACGTACCCTGGCTTTACTAACAGGTTTACGGCCCTTCCTTTTCCTTAAGGCATGAATTGATTTGGTCATGAAGGCTGCACACCGCTCTTGCAAATCATCAGCCTGACTAGCAGTTGAATGTACACACTCTGAAGCAATTGCTAGCTGGTCTTTTAATACCTTAACCTCTGCCTCTGCCTTCTCCCTTCTATGTGATTCAGTATAAATAACATGAAGAAAATGCCAGCTCACTGTGGACACTGTCCTCTTCTCTTTTTTATGTAAATCCAAAACCTTAAGGCTAAAATCTACAAAATGATCTGAGACTTTATCACCCCAAGTCAGCTTCAAGGGAGAAGCATACTTTACAAATTCTTTAGCAAGAGGCATTGTCTCCGGCCCAGATAGGTAAGCTGCACACTTCCTTCTGGCCACCAGAACCCTCTGCAGCCTTGCTTTTCCTAAACAGCTTATGCTGCATTTTACATAGCACAAGCTATAGAACACACTACAGAAAAACAGGTCTGCTTAATTGAACTATAGCACAGATCCCGGACGAGCCCCCAAATGTTTTGCTTGCTTCTATCTAGGAAGGTTACTTTGTGGTATAAGCAAGGAAGCTGAGAATTCTGCAGTGTGTAAATGTGCTTTTACTATACAAAGATGCTGTACATACAAAACTATTACAATCTTAGGAATACAATACAAGACTGACAGATATCTATAACAAGCAAAATGTCTAGAAAATGAACAGCCTATGGTCTAAAACAGTACAAATACACTTAAAGGTTACTTACCTTCTGTTATTGTATGTTCGTGATCTTCATTGGCAACGATTCTTCTGTAAATAAGGCACTTTTCTTCTATCATGAGTGGCTTCTGATCTTACAGCATCATGATGTGTGTGCCCCCGTCTACTCATTCTTTTTATTTGTACAAGTTTGTTACCAAAAGTTAATGGTTACAAACTTGTTTCCATAACAACCGACTAACAGTCATTCTTTCAGTAAGTCTCTTATTTGTTTACTGTAGCTATAGAGACAATAGCCTATTCAAACTGTAATACAACAATGGTATCTACGTACCCATTGTCTACTCAAGCCAAAACCTGACAGTATCTCTATGACCAACCACTATTGTGTAATGTTATGTCTGATTAATATATAAAAAAAAAAATCATATTTTAACAAACGCAACACAGACTGGCAGCTAACCCTCATCGGAACTCCCTTTTTATAGGGGCTTCAGGGGCTTCTAGAAGTTTCTATGGTCATGTGACTTCAGTTTCACGGGTCCCCACCAGTCAGTAACACAGCTCCCCTCAACCTCACGCAGCTGACATAATGGGGGAACATTAAAACCTGCCTAGCTGCTGCTTTCCCATGTGGAAGAATGTGCTAAAGGGGCCTTTAAACCTCTTCCCCTTTTTTCCTTTACATTACCATTTCATATGCTCTTGTCTTGCCTTTACACTTTGATTCAGAAAAATGTGAATGCATATATTATAGCAGTTATTCCTGTTTTAAACTGTTCAACTTTGTTCACAAGCCCACCAAAAATAAAAGTACACTGAACTCATGTGATGGTTTGAAAACAAAAGACAAAGCAGATTTTTTTTTAAACACCATTTATTTTTGTGTGAGCTTAAAAAAGTTTAGCTTTTGAAAGAAGGCTATTTGTTAAGCAATGTCCTGTACAGCAGCATCGCTAGGCTTCCATAACTACTGAGGTCATCTTTGGCTTGGGCAGAAGGGGCAGCAATTGTTTTTGTTGGTTATCGCCCAGAATCGAATGCACTGTGGAATGATAAATATGATTCATGAGAGTAAGAAATACAAATAAAAGGCATTAAAATATAAAACACTTTACAGTTAAACCACACAAAAATAAATAACCTACCACTGGTTCCTGCTCTTATGTTAATGCTCTTGCTGGTAGAGCTGAGTAACAGCCACATCCCTCATTGCCTGTGCTTACACTGACTTGCATAACAGAAAAAGAAAGGGGGTGCATCTGTCCAATTATGTTACATTACTGGGAGCACTGGGTCTTTTCTGGTGTTTATTGTTGGGTCTCTATATAGCCAACACAACCTCAAATGGTATATTTTGCAAAAATGGGTGATATAGTGCATTTGTCTGCACTAAAATTATGATTTCTGGTGTACCGTTTGTAGTACATCACAGCACACAGGGTACTTCGTTTTCTTGACTACTTTGGTTATGCTGACATCTTCAGATGAATGGACACTGGCAAGGAAAAAAAAGAGACAGGAATTCCCAACCCAGCTGAAGTAAACCTTGAATTTGTAGCAAGCAGTGAACACAAAGCAGGAAGGAATCCCTGTTTCCTGTGCTTTACTCAAAAAAATGATTTTACTGGTAAACCAAAAATCCTAATTTCTTAATTGTACATCACAGGACACAGAGGGGTTCAAATTCAGGACAACTTGGGATGTCCCAAAGCAGGGAACATGAAGAATGGGCAACACAGCAACATGTTCAAAATCAAAAAACGAAATAGAGGAAAACCCTATTGAGAAGGCTCTAACCCAAAGCTCCAGAATGTTGACTGGCAATGTCCACTTCTCTAAAAATCAAATTCCTTGAATCAAGAGGATGCAGATAAAGCCTTTCCCTTCCCCAGCAGGGGGGCGCAGAATAGGCCATGAAAATAAAGTAAAACTTAATAAAACGCATTCAGTGAGACATGTGTAGGCACATCCATCAACCATCACCTACAAACGGAGGTTTAGCTAAGCTGGGAGGGGTTATACTCGAGCTGGGAATTCCTGCATTTTTTTGTCCAATGTCCACTTACCTGAAGGCCGCAGTGTAACACAGGTAGTCATTAATATAAAGTACTCTTTGTCCTGATGTACAGCTAAGAGCTTTAGTGTATTTTTTTACTGAAAATATGTGTTTGGTAAACCATTGCACTAAAATGGTGTAACATTAAAGAAATGCAACTACCGTCATTTCATTCCCCAGGGTCCATGTTTTCAGAATATATATAAGGTTTGGGGTTTTAATCAATCTTCAGCTCTAAAATATGCATTTTAACACAAATGAAAAAAAAATAAAAAATACAAAACATCTAAAAGGCGAGAAATGTTTAAAAAATAAATTTAGGCATGCTGTGTGAATGTGAAACACAAACATTTAAAAGGTGTTTTTCTCATATTTGACTGCAAAAGTGGAAACACACTTTAATGCTCAAACTTAAGAAAAAATGTTTGTTTCGTTTTGGATAGAAAGGTTTTTATTGCTGGGTTCATTGGAGAGATTTTCCATCACTGCCATTAAAACACTACCATGACTAGAGTTAAACTGGTAAACATAAAATTCCCTTTTATAGTAATTACACTTACCTCTACGTGCATGACATGATTACAAGACATAGGCTGCAGGTCATGGGGCTGTACATTCTTTTGACAGATTAGACACAACTGAAAAAAGAAGTATTATGCTTAGACTGTGTATTCAACATATATACCTGGATCACAAGTTCTACCGAACTCACCTGCGGACGTACTGCATATGCTCCTGTAACTGATGACAAGAATGGTGCAGCTCGTTGTGTGTTCTGGTACTGGGGTCTACCATGTCCAATAGGCTGTCAAATAACATGCAAAAGTACTATATTACTCCTTACTATGTCATTGCACACTATTTCAACAGGATTTGTCCTAGTGCACTGCACAGAAATTAAGTGTAAACGGCAGGCTTAATATAATAAAAAAAAAAAAAAAAAATGTAGTATGCTCATGTCATCCTCACGTTTCGAATAAGATTTAAAACAAGCAAAAATATGTGAACTTACGGGACCTTGAGGACAGCTAACAAAGAAGAAAAATAGAAATGTAAAAGTTTTTTGCTAGAATGCTGTATTTGCTTAGTTGGACTAAAAAAGTAAAAATGTTTTAAACCGTATTCTTTAAAAAAAAAGTGATTTACTTACTGCCTGAATGAATCTTCTGCATTTTCAATTTTCAGGGCCAATTAACATTGTTACGCGACAGTATCCAATTGCAAAATGGGCATTTTAAAATTACCATTAATACTGTGTGCTTTAAACGGTGCAGTTCCATTCATTTTGAATGATACCCTGATGCATAAGAACTGCATAGGAAAAAATAGCGCAGATCCGATTTCCACTGCATTGTGGTGCATTGGCAGCCAAGTCAAACTAATAGGCTGTCTTATGCACATTCATTAACAAGCCACACCACAGTGAATATATCTAAATGTACCCTATCTGTACCCAGTCAGATGCATGACCTGGTGGAAGCCTAAATGGTGAGATATTCAAATAAACCTTATCTGACATCTTACTGTAGTTGATTTAATAAAACTGGAGAGTGCAAAATCTGGTGCATAAGTGCACGGTAGCCAATCGGCTTCTAACTTCAACTTGTTCAATTAACCACTTTCAGACCGGACCAATTGGCAGCCAAAGGACCAGGCCCCTTTTTGCGATTCGGCACTGCGTCGCTTTAACTGACAATTGCGCGGTCGTGCAACGTGGCTCCCAAACAAAATTGACGTCCTTTTTTTCCCACAAATAGAGCTTTCTTTTGGTGGTATTTGATCGCCCCTGCGGTTTTTATATTTTGCGCTATAAACAAAACTAGAGCGACAATTTAGAAAAAAAAGGAATGCTTTTTTACTTTTTGCTATAATAAATATCCCCAAGCATTTTTATTAATAATTATTTTTTTATTATTAATGGCGGCGATCTGCGATTTTTTTTGTGACTGCGACATTATGGCGGACACATCGGACATTTTTGACACATTTTTTTTGGGACCATTGTCATTTATACAGCAATCAATGCAATTTAAATGCATTGATTCCTGTATAAATGACACTGGCAGTGAAGGGGTTAACCACAAGGGGGCAGTGTAAGGGTTAAGTATGCCTAGGGGTGTGTTTCTTACTGTGGGGGGGGCGTGGCTGTCAGCTAGTGAATGCTGATCTCTGCTCCAATCACAGGGAGCAGAGATCGGCGTCACTAGTTGCTAGGCAGAACGGGGAGATGCTGTTTATCTCGGCATCTCCCCGTTCAGCCTTCCCGTGAGACGATCGCGGGTGTCCCCTCGGCGATCGAGCCTGCGGGGACCGCGACCGGACTCACGGGGGTCCCTAATGGCGCGGGAGCGCGCCGCTCTCGGCGCGCTCCCGATGGCACGGACAGGCTAAAGGAGGGACTTATATATACGCCCTCCTGCCTGTACGTGCCATTCTGCCGACGTATATCGTCGTGCGTCGGTCGGCAAGTGGTTAAGCTTTGACAATAAAACCTGGAAGCCCATTGGTTTCTATGCACAGCTGCACCAGATTTTTCACTTTCCAGTTTTAGTAAATCAACCCCACTGTTTCATTATAATAAAGGCAGTAACAACAACATAAGTATATTATTATTCATATGTCAACAAAATAATATTCTAAACTGGTCTAAATTTACAACCTGACATAAAACTGACCTGTGTCACTTTAAGAGCTGTATTTGAAGCTTCCCTTAGTAGTGGCTCCTGCAGCTGTGTAGCTACAAGTTGGCACAGTTCTTCCACAGTAAGGCCAGAAAGTGTTCCGCGTTTCATCTTAACTTGTTGCAAAATGTCAGTTAACTGTGCCCTTAAAAAGACCAGGCACACAATATTACACATCAAAGTTGAAACTTGATAAAAGTTCTGTCTGAACAAGTGTGTGTACATTTTAGCTATAAGGCTAAGCAATCAACAAGCTTTTTTTTTTTTTTTTTTTTTAAAAGCAGGTAAGGATAGCCTGAAAAACTTGTTAAAAATGAACCTATAGCTCCATTTGCTGGCTGCCATTAAAAAAAAAAAAAAAGTATCCACATACAATCTACATATCTACCTGCTTTAAACAGGAATACTTCTTCATTTCTTTTGTTAGTCCTGGAAATAAAACAATATGAAAAGAAAACACCTCGCTAAACATTTAGAGTAAAGCTGCATACACACGATACAATTTTCTTTAGATTTTTTCGTTTAGATTTACCAAAGCCATATAATATGAGGTCAAACCTAAACACTTCCAATTTGTATGCAATCAGGCAGGCCATTGCACTACATAGTTGAAGGTAAATCTAAAGGAAATTGAACAACAAAAGTTGTATATAGGGGGTTATTTACGAAAGGCAAATCCACTTTGCACTACAAGTGCAAAGTGCACTTGAAATTGCACTGAAAGTGCACTTGGAAGTGCAGTCGCTGTAAATCGAAAGGGGTAGATCTGAAATAAGGGGAAGCTCTGCTGATTTTATCCAATCCAATCATGTGCAAGCCAAAATGCTGTTTTTTTTTTTATTTTCCTTGCATGTCCCCCTCGGATCAACAGCGACTGCACTTCCAAGTGCAATTTCAAGTGCAAAGTGGATTTGCCTTTAGTAAGTAACCCCCAGTGTGTATCCAGCTTAACTCTGCCATGAAAAAAGGAAACAGGCTGCTATTCCTTGCCTTAATTTTAAGATGCTAGTTTCCCTGCTGCTTCTGACTGAATTCTCGAAAAGAGAGCTTATTAATGGGAACCTCTTATTCACCAATGACAGATAAACAGACAGACAGACATGTATGACATTGGCAGGTTACTGATTCATTGTATGTGTTGCCTGAAGATAGTCTTTAATTATTTTAAAGTCTGTAATAATATTAACAGGCACGTATACTTTTGTTATATACAGTACAAATAATATATTTTTTTTTAAGTCAAGTAAGTGGTACCAATAAGCACCTCTCAGTGGTGTCTAGTCTCATGCAGCTTGGGTTTTATTAAAGTGGAAGTAAACCCCCCTATCGTTTTCAGCCAAGGAAGCTGCCATCTTTGCCTCTGTTTAATCTTCAACTGCCACAGTGCTGCACATGTGATCCGTTATGACACCAGCCATTGGATGGTTTGACTGTTTGGTTGAGAGCACAGCCAATGTGCAGTTAGCATTCACGGCATGCCTTTTTTTTTAGACTGTTAAATCGATGGGTTTACTTCCGCTTTAACTACTGTAAATGTACAGCTGATAAAACTAAGCTTCATCATAAAGACTTATCAGTACCACAGCAATAATTAGATATTTCCTACAAACTTGCCTGTAAAATCCATTTCTTGGAGTACATCACAGGACACAGAGCAGCCATAGTAATTACTATGTGGGTTATGTGCCACCTATAGGTGAATGGACACTGGCAGATCAATCAGACAGGGAGTCCTCCCCTATATAACCCCTCCTACACAGGAAGTACCTCAGTTTAGTAGCAAGCAATAAATTCCCAGAAAGAGGGGAGGGACCTCTGTGTATTGTGATGAACTCCAAGAAATTTATTTTACAGGTAAGTATGTGGGAAAAATACAATTTTCATTATTGTACATCACATGACACAGAGCAGCCATAGTAATTACTATGTGGGACGTCCCAAAGCAATATACTTGAAGGGAGGGAGACACGATCACAGAAACTGCCACCTAAGGAGGACTTATTCTGCCACCCGTAACATACTGTGGCCAGGGCAGTATCCTCTGTGGCTCTGATATCCATCTGGTAAAACCCTGTGAATGTATGAACCAAAGACCATGTAGCAGCCTTGAAAGTATCTAATTTCCCCTCCCGAGCAGTAGTTAAATCAGGGGAAAGGCTTGGCGTAGGGAAAACTGGTCCCTAAGGTGTTACCAGTACATCTAGCCCTGTTGCTAGTGAGACTCTCGTCCCAGACCCAACCTGTCTGATTTGATATAGAACCTGGAATCCAGTAGATCCACCTGCAGAGTTTCCCAACCCTGACAGATTGCAGGGAACGTCTCGAGATGCAGGGACCACTGTCCCGGTATTAGTGGCTGATGACTGGGTAAACCTCCTACCAGTTTCTATAACTGGAATAGGTACTGCCGACAGAGGTCACATGCTATTCTGCCCCAGACCGAATGTGGTTCACCTTCCTGAGCTGCTCGACTCCTGGTGCCACTCTGGTGGTTGATATATGCCACTGCAGTGGCACCGTCGGACTGAACTCTGACCACAAACCTGTGATTGGGTGTGGGGAGAAATCAGGGGAAGAGGCACGTGGGGAGGAGATATTATGAGCTCGGTTTTGGATAGATTGGGTTTGAGGAAATGGTGTGATTTACAGGCTAATATGCCTGTTAGTAAAATTGGTGATGCGTGGGGAGACAGCTGAGGTGTATAGGAGATAGATTTGGGTGTCATCGTTGTATAAATGGTATTGAAACCCATGTAAGGCTATCAGGTGACCCAAGGAGGAGGTGTAGATTGAGAATAGGAGAGGTCCAAGAACAGAACCTTGGGAGACCCGAAGGAGAAAGGAAGAGGAGAGAAGGAAGTAGAGTTGTAAGTGACACTGAAGGTGTTGTGGGATAGGTAGGCTGAGAACCAGCAAAGAGTAGTCATGGAGACCAAATGAATGGAGTATTTTAAGGGGGTGGTCCACTATGTCAGAGGCAGCAGAGAGGTCCAGGAGGAGTAGTACAGAATAGTGTCAGTTGGTTTTAGCCATTAGTAGGTCAGTTGTAAGTTTAACCGCTTCAATACAGGCTTTTAAACACCCTTCCTTACCAGAGCACTTTTTGCGATTCGGCACTGCGTCGCTTTAACTAACAATTGCGCGGTCGTGCGACGTTACACCCAAACAAAATTGACGTCCTTTTTTTCCCATAAATAGAGCTTTCTTTTGGTGGTATTTGATCGCCCCTGCGGTTTTTATTTTTTGCGCTATAAACAAAAGAAGAGCGACAATTTTGAAAAAAAACACAATATTTTTTACTTTTTGCTATAATAAATATCCCATTTTTTTTTAAAAAAAACTATTTTTTTCCTCAGTTTAGGCCGATACGTATTCTTCTACATATTTTTGGTAAAAAAAAATCGCAATAAGCGTATATTGATCGGTTTTGCGCAAAAGTTATAGCGTCTACAAAATAGGGGATAGATTTATTGAATTTTTTTTTTTTTTTTTTTTACTAGTAATGGCGGCGATTTGCGATTTTTTTTTCGTGACTGCGACATTTCGGCGGACACTTCGGACACTTTTGACACATTTTTGGAACCATTCACATTTACACAGCGATCGTTGCTATAAAATTGCAATGATTACTGTGTAAATGTGACTGTCAGGGAAGGGGTTAACACTAGAGGGCGCTGGAGGGGTTAATGTGTGTCCCTAATAGGAGTGATTCTAACTGTAGGGGGAGGGGACTTAAGGGGAGGAGACCGATCATGTGATCCTCTGTACTGGGATCACATGATCGGTCTCCTCCCCGCTGACAGGACGTGGAGCTGTGTGTTTACACACACAGCTCCACGGTCCCGCCCGGTCCCGTTGTTTTAACGGGCAATCGCGGGTGCCCGGCGGACATCGCGGCCGCCGGGCACTCGCACCGGGTCCCGAGCGATGCCGCGGGCGCGCCGCCGGGCGCGCGCGCGCGCGCGCCCCAGGTGGCCGGGAATCCGAGGACGTCATATGACGCCCACCCAGGATGGTAGATCCACCTTGTGGGCGTCATATGACTATACGCGGGTATTGAAGTGGTTAAGAAGAACAGTTTCTGTGAAGTGTTGAGGGCAAAATCCGGACTGAAGGGGATCAAGAAGTTTGTTCACAGTTAGATGGTCACTTAGTTGGTTGTAGACCAGATGTTGAAAAAGTCTGGAGAAAAAGGGGAGTAAGGAGATGGGGCGTAAGTTAAGATTGGTGGGATCCAGTGACGGCTTTTTAAGGATGGAGGTGACTAGTGCATGTTTTAAAGAGTTGGAGAAGATGTCAGAAGAGAGATCCCAGTTAGAGAGTGTAGAATAGAGCCAGAGGGTGAGCATATACTGTATTCCTCATGTTTAAGGAGATATACAGGAGAATGATACGTATTATGTGTAAGAATTGTAAGTTTAGCGGGAGAGAATATTTATGATACGTTTTTATGTGTTATTAATGAGGCTATAATTATAAAATAGTTCATCTGGAAATAACAGATAGCTATGTATATGAGACACATACATCTAGCGCTTGATAAAGTCAGACCAAATGTTTTAGCTGATATTAGTGCTTTCACTATGCAGTGAAGTGGAGTTGTAAGAAATGCATGCTGGTAAAAAGTGATAGCAAGTGACACGGTCAGACACCGTTATAGTAATGCATGCAATATGTTTGTACTTTTAATAGTTCCTTATTGTATGTTTATTGGTTTTAATAAAGTTATGGTTTTACAAAATAAAGACAATGAACGCATATCATTTATATGCTTGTAAGGATGTTGGAGTATCTAATCTGGCATAAAAGAAGAAAATCTGAGAAAATGCATATTAACCACTGACAAATAAAAATACATACACAAAAGTAAACAAAAATGGGGCAGACTTAATGTACCACTTTATCTTTTTTCTGCCATCACTTCTTTTTTTTCTAAGTTTCATTGGAGGGGTTTTGTATTACACCATCTGTGTTTGAAGACCTTCTATATTGATAGGGGTCATTGATACAGGGTGTCCCAGTTGGCAGGCAGTACTGCCACCAAATTTTACCCATTCAAGTGAATAAGGTGCTGCCTCAACTGTGAGTCAAAAACTTGACTCAATAGAAAATCCAGATTTGGCTGGAAAAACAAAAACTCACCACAGATCACTTTTAAGAGAGCCGGTGTTGTATCATTATCCGTCCCCCCACCATCCCAGTGGACATAGAGTTAGAATATAAAATTGCCGAGGATGAACAGCGCCTGCGCCGTGAGTCCAATTTCAAGCCCCACCATCCCAGTGGACATGGAGTTAGAATATAAAAGTGCCGTGCGCTGCGCATGCGCAGTAGACTTCGGACACCTAGTGACAGCCGGACACTTGGTGATAGAACACCGGTCATGTACAGCATGTAGCAATTAAGGGATTCATGTGGTGGATAATGGTTTTTCACATTTAATGGGTTTTTAATAGTGACGACAGAAGCAAAAGCACAAAGACTGTTCATAAATTCCCAGCCATTTTTTGTGTGTTATGGTTATTTGAATGCAAGAATGTATTTGAATGCAAGAATGTATTTATGACTTTGTAATATACAGTATTTTTTGTGCATGGTAACATGGAATGTATCATTAGGAATATTAATTTGATAATACTTGTAATTGCTAAAGGTGAATGGGAGTGATGTTATATTAATGCACATTTTGTTTTTTACTTAGTCACTGAATAACTCAAATTACTCACTTGTTGCACTGTGGGAACCTGGCTTGTAGCTTCTCCAGAATCTTGTTTAGCTTGTCTGTACTTGGGGGCCCTGGAATATCAGTACTGCTGTGAAGGTCAGATATACCAGGTAACCTTGGAGCTGACTGCAAGGGACCCAAGAAGTTCCCTGGAGGAAATGCCATTGGAGGTGGACGCTGATAAAGGAATGATGTTGGACCCAGAAATGGCTGCTGGAATGTAGGTTCTTTAGATGGTATTGGTGCTGAGAATGGAACAGCTGGGCCTTGGTTGGGTATTGGAGGAGTTGCAAATGCAATTTTCTGTAGCATGAGGTTAGGCTGTAAAAGTAAAAAGAATAAACCATTCAAAGAGCACAAAAACAATGTAATACAAACGGTAATATTATTTTTTCAGCATGGAGTCATATTAGTTACCGAAATGCTAAGCAGACTTCATTAAACTGGCAATGTTTTAAAGATATTGTTATTTTGTGGTATATAAGATGTGGAAAACAGAAAAGTAAACACAACAGAACAAGTGCAAAATACACAAATAATTGATTTATATCCATTTTAAGACCTACATTGATCAGTTATATTTTCTTGAAATGGTCAGTTTGTTTATCTCTAACCAAAGTGTCAATTTTGTTAAAGCGGTGTTCCGCCCAGAAAAAGCGTCAGTGTAGCCTTAAGGCTTCACGCCGGGAACCCTACTGCGCATGCACGAGGCCCCACTTCTCTCTCCTACTGGCCCGGCGACGGGGAGAGGAGGAGGGAGGGAACCCCGTGGTGATGTTACAGGCCGAGGCCCGGACTCCCGGAAGTGGGAACAGGATACCAGTCAAGAACAGGTATCCTGTCTCCCTTCCCCCCCCAAAAGTTGCCAATTGTGGCACCGGAGGGGAAGAGGGGACAAATGAGCAGAAGTTCCACTTTTGGGTGGAACTCTGATTTAAGGTAGACCAGATTTTTCAAAGCAGGATATTTTCATAGAAAATGAGCTAGGAATTTTTTAAAGGAGAACTCTGAGTTTCAATGAACTTTAAATAGTTTGATGGGAACTTTCTGTCCAGCTCCTGGATCAAAATAGAGTCAGCCAGTCACAGGAACATTTGTATTGTATGAATGAATATAAAGCTTTCTCTGACTGGCGGTGGAGATTGTGGCTTCATTTGCCCGCCTCTCCACTTCAGCTAATCAGAAGAAGCTTTGTATTCATTCATATAATACAACGCTTCATGTAAATGGCTGAGCGGCTCTCAGTCCACCTCAATTTTGTTTCCGGAGTGAGGCAGCAAGTTCACGTCCCACTGCCAGAACACAGTGCTGTATATTGTATGTGTAGCTGAGGTTACATACAGTTTATACAGCACTCATACACACTGCAACTGTTTGTAAAGTAAATAAGTGGTTTGGACCAGCTTGGTCAAAATTAACTATTTAAAGTTCAGTAAGACCCCTTTCACACCAGGGCGCTTTGCAGGCGCTACAGCACTAAAAATAGCACCTGCAAAGCGCCCTGAAAGAGCTACGGCTGTCTCTCCAATGTTAAAGCCCCGTGGGCTTTCACACTGGAGTGGTGCACTGGCAGGACACTAAAAAAGGTCCTGCTAGCAGCATCTTTGGAGTGGTGAAGGAGCGGTGTATACACTGCTCCTAAACCGCTCTTTCCCATTGAAATCAATGGGGCAGTGCGGCTATACCGCCAGCATAGCGCTGCTGCAGCAGTGCTTTGCAGTGGTTTTAACCCTTTCTTGGCCGCTAGCAGGGGTAAAAGCGCCCCGCTAGCGGCCGAATAGTGCCGCAATATTGACAGTAAAGCCCGGCTAAAAATAGCGGCACTTTATCGCCGAAGCACCCACTGCCCCAGTGTGAAAAGGGCCTAAAACCTGGAGATCAACTTTACAATATCGAACATATTACAGCGCACACATTCAAGAATGACATTTCCTGCAGGGCTAGTTAAAAAAACCTGAACATTTTAAAAAAATACAAGGGTTTGGTCACACTATATGGTTATATAGTGCTAAGCCCACTTACTGCGACAAAGTACTCCGAATTAGTGGGTCCTACCCTAGTAATAGAATGAAAAGGTCCTGCGTCTCAACCATGGGAGCCAAACTCCTCTATGTGGGAGAACTGAAGGGATTCATCCTATATACTGGTGGCCACTAAATAAAACGTAATAAAGAGGGGGAGGGGTGCTCTAACCCCCAAAAAAAACCTGGTCAGGGTTTATTACAACATACAAAAACATATTGAATTTAAACGCATTGGTGAGTGCTTCCCAAATATGTTTTTGTATGTTGTAATAAACCCTGACCAGGTTTTTATTTGGGTTAGAGCACCTCTTCCGTACCTCTTATTTAGTGGCCACCAGTGTATAGGAGGAATCCTTTCAGTTCTCCCACATAGAGGAGTTTGGCTCCCATGGTTGAGACGCAGGATCTTTCATTCTATTCCTAGGGTGGGACCCACTAATTCGGAGTACTTTGTCGCCGTAAGTGGGCTTAGCACTATATAACCATATAGTGTGACCAAACCCTCGTATTTTTTGAATATGTTCAGGTGTTTTTAACTAGCCCTGCAGGAAATGTCATTCTTGAATGTGTGCGCTGTAATATGTTCGATATTGCTTGTTGGTCTTATGGCAGCACCATCTTGAATTTAAACGCATTGGTGAGTGCTTCCCAAATATGTTTTTGCAACTTTACAATATAACCACAAAAATTAACCAGGATAAAACTCAGCAATCTTTCCCCATAAAAATGGTGACATAGTCACAAAGACATATAAAGTGTGAATTGCCTTTGCGTGCAGGGAAACACAGACAGCAATAAAAATGTGACAGAGTTACTGAATCTTCCCCACACTTTAGTAAAATAAAAAAAGGTTTAAATATAGTTGAAAAAAGATTTTGGCTGGTGTTGAACTTTTTGATCAGCTCTAGGCATTTATTTCCCTACCATTGTTAGTAAAAGTCAGTGACATGAGTTTTTAATGATGCACTTAGTAAACAGTAAATGACACTTACATCAGAGGGAGGGGGAGGCAGATTTGGAGCCAATATTGAAGGAAGGTTGCCTAATTTATCCCCACTTTTGACCTGTTTAATTTGTGCTTCAAACTGTTCCTAAAAAGGGGAAAAATAAAAACATTAAAAGATCAAAGCCATGTTTGCTTTAATATTTGCTCAACCCACACTGAACACTCCTTGGGTACTTAAACATGCATATTCTCTTTTCCAAATCGGCTCCTAAAGAGGCTTTGTCATTGGAAAACTGCTATAGGTATTAAGTGAAAGCACCTATAGAAAACCTCTGCAAAGAAAACCTTTAAAGTGATTCCAAAGGATTTTTTTTATAAATAACAAACATGTCATAATTACCTGATCTGTGCACTGGTTTTGCACAGGGCAGCCTCAATCCTCCTCTTCTCAGGTAACCTGCAAGTGCTCCTGGCTTCTCCCCCATGCCGAGTGCCCCAATAGCAAGCCACTTGTTCGCCCGCTCCCTCCTCACTGGCTATAAAAAAAGACAGTAGCAGGAGCCAGTGGCTCTTACTGCTGCCTCTTTGTGTAAGTGAGGAGTGCGAGAGCTAAAAAAGCGCTGTTTTTGTGCACAGACCTGGATCGAGATTGGGCTCAGTTAAGTATTTAGAGGGGGCTGAGGGGAGAACTGGATGCATAGAGTGCATTAATGAAATCAGGGCCTGTGTAAAATGTACAGTGTCTTGCAAAAGTATTCACCCCCTTGGCTTTTTATCTATTTTGTTCCAATCCGAATTATATGTGATGGATCAGAACACAAAAGTCTAAGTTGGTGAAGTAAAATTAGAAATATATATACATAAAACCATTTTTCAGAAATAAAAAATGATAATTGGCATGTGTATATGTATTCACCCCTTTGTTATGAAGCCCATAAAAAGCTCTGGTGCAACCAATTACCTTCAGAAGTCACATAATTAGTGAAATGATGTCCCCCTGTGTGCAATCTAATGCCCCGTACACACGACTGGATTTTCCAACAACAAATGTTGGATGTGAGCTTGTTGACGGAAAGTCTGCCCATGTGTGTGCTCCATCAAACATTTGCTGTCGGAATTTCATTCCACAAATGTTTGAGAGCAGGTTCTCATATTTTCCACCAACAAAACTTGTTGTCGGAATTTCCGATCGTGTGTACACAATTCCGTCGCACAAAAGTTCACGCATGCTTGGAATCAAGCAGAAGGAGCCACACGGCTACTGAACTTCCTTTTTCTCAGCTCGTCGTACATCTTGTATGTCGCCGCGTTCTCATGTTCGTAATTTTGGCCCAACATTTGTGTGACCTTGTGTATGCAAGACAAGTTTGAGCCAACATCCTTTGGAAAAAAAATCCACAGTTTTGTTGTTGGAAAATCCGATCGTGTGTACGGGGCTGAAGGCTTCATGTACACATCTACAACATCTCTCGTTTAGTTTAAAATGCCTCCAAACACAGCTTCTGAATGCATTTTTTTGGGTTCCAAAAAAAGCCTCTAAACACAACTGCCTAGAAACGACTATAAACAAACATGTGTACATGTACTGATAAGATAACATAAATGCCCAACTGCTCCTAAACGTCCATTTACCAGCAGCAGTGTACATGAGGCCTTAGTGTCACATGATCTGTCATTACATATACTGTATATACTCGAGTATAGGCCGTCCCGAATATAAGCCTAGGCCCCTAATTTACCACAAAAAAACTGGGAAAACGTATTGACCCGTGTATAAGCCGAGGGTGAAAAATGCAGCAGCTACTGTAAGTGGAAAAGAGGGTCAGCAAATGCCCATCTGCAGCTGCATTTCCCCAGTGTCCTGCACAAACCCCCCCTGTGTCCCCATTGCAGCCTACCTGTGCCGATGTGCCGATATGTCACCTCCGATCTGTCCACCATTGCAGGCTTGCGATCGTTAATGCCTCCTTGTTGGCACGATCGCTTGGTGTCCGGTGTCCTGTGCCCTGCGTCCCCCGTCCTGTGTCCCCCCATGCTGATCCTAGCGATCAGCGTGTACGGCGCCATTACAAATTCAAAAGCCGCGCCTCCTCCTCCTCCTCGTCCGTGATAGGAGGAACACTCTGTTTTCCCAGCAGTCAGTGTGCAGTGTTCCGCCTATCACAGACATCCTCTCATCCTCGTCCATGAGATGAGAATGACAGGACGTCCGTGATAGGCGGAACACTGCACACTGACTTACTGCTTGGAAAATTAGTGTCCGCCTATCACGGACGAGGAGGAGGAGGAGGAGGCGCGGCTTTTAAATTTGGAGGATGCGGAGGCGCAGCGCGGTGCGGCGCGGCTTTTGAATGCCCCAGAGGCTGCAAGAGCTAAGCAAGAGACACCACTAACCAAACACTGCCATGAAGACCAGGGAACTATCCAAGCAAGTAAGGGACAATGTTGTTCTGCATGACACGCTGTCTGCATGACACGCTGTTCATGCAGACGGTGCTGACTCGAGTATAAGCCGAGGGGTGGACTTTCAGCCCTAAAAAAAGGGCTGAAAATCTCGGCTTATACTCGAGTATATACGGTACACACCTTTTTGAAAGGCCCCAGAGGCTGCAAGAGCTAAGCAAGAGACACCACTAACCAAACACTGCCATGAAGACCAGGGAACTCTCCAAGCAAGCAAGGGACAATGTTGTTGAGAAGTACAAGTCACTGTTGGGTTATAAAAAAAATATCCAATATGACTTTTAATAAATGGACACTTACCTTTTCCAGAGTCCAGCGTTGTCGGCAGCAGATGACGAGCAATCGCTCGTCTCTCGGCTGCCCCAGCCACCATCCTCTATCAGGGAATCAGGAAGTGAAGCGTTGCGGCTTCATTGTCCGGTTCCTTACTGCGCATGCGCGAGTCGCGCTGCGCGTCTTTACTGGTCCCCGTTGTGTCCTGGGAACTGTGTGTTTCCAAGGACACAACGGGGGGGGGGGGGGTTGGGCGGGACTTCTGCGGCTAGCTGTTCCCGGAAGTGGGTGCAGATACCTGGATGATACAGGTATCTGCACCCCCCTCCCCCCTGAAAGGTGCCAATTGTGGCACCGGGGGGGGGGGGGGTTCCGATGAGCGGAACTTTCACTTTAGGGTAGAGGTCCGCTTTAACTGTTTTATTACAGATTTTTAATGGCATCCCTATTTATTTAATACGATTTTTTTGACATGACTATTCATCTGTTTGCCAGGCCTATGGTACCCGCGGGGGCAAATGGGCTTGGGCATGGTCTTTGGGAGTTTGGATCTACATGTCTATTGAGTGTTTTTTCCTAATATCCATGTGGCTGGGCATGAGCAAATTTGTTCCTAAACAGCTATTTGGATATATGGATTGTAATATCACTCTTGTCCGCTATAGGGTGATGAGGGTACTCCCAAAGCCTGTATATAATGTAGCTTTTTTTATTATAGCTGATTTTATTCCATTTTTAAATGTTTAGATTTCCATTTATGGTAACTATGGTAGTATTGGCACCTCTTTTTCTCTTATGTTCCTATTTTATGAGGTTGTCTGCATAACTATCAGTAGGGAATATCTCCGGTTTTGTCATTATTTTTTAATGATGTATTACAAGTATTTCTGATGCACTTATTTTAAGTGTTTGTATACGCCCTAAGGGTAAGCAGAATCCATCTTTTATTTGTTTTTTTGCCGAGTCCAAAAACTTTTTATAGTTTTTTGTCTATGGAAAGCATTGTTAACCACTTAAGCCCCGGACCATTTGCAGCCAAAGGACCAGGCCTTTTTACGATTCGGCACTGCGTTGCTTTAACTGACAATTGCTCGGTCATGCAACGTGGCTCCCAAACAAAATTGGCGTCCTTTTTTTCCCACAAATAGAGCTTTCTTTTGGTGGTATTTGATTGCTGTAGTGATCTAATCTATAATCGTCGTTCCTTCCTCGTAGATGGTATATGGTTATTAAAAGTATTGTCCGCAGCAAAACCCGATTCTCCCAGAGAGACAATTTTATTGACTTCCAAACAGAACAGTCTTACAGACGACAAAACCCAACAGAGTTCATGACACGACAGTGCTAGTAATATTTAGAGCCCCATGGAACCATGTGACTCTTGGGTGCCTTCGTAAGAACACACTTCTAAACAGATTGAACATCCTGTTATATCCCCCCCACACACACTGAATGTCTGAGCAATTTGATTGGGCGTTTCCATTAAATGCTTTGATCTGCCCCGGTCTTTCAGAGTGACCGGAGACAACCCCACGCTGTGAATAGTTGTAATTATAAAGCTGCCCCAATTTACATTCTTGCATATTCCCCCTTTGATATGTGTGAATACTGATTAGATTAAGATAATCATTATCTGTTCCAGTAAGTCTGGTCTGGCCATTTATCCTTTGACCAACAAACCCTCTTTCAATATGCGCAACCAGATAACGGCTACCAAAGCAGCCTGCCTAGAATAAACTTGTCTTTAGAATGCCTAAATAAAAACACTACATATAATAAATATATATATAACATATATATATATATATACACATACACATGTATACATATATATATATATATATATATATATATATATATATATATATATATATATATATATTAGACACAATATACTACATATACCCCCACTTGGGTCGTTCTAACTACTAGAACTGACCCATAAATCAAGCAACAAACATAGCATTACTGACTTGAGGTATTGGATGCTTCACAATGGCTCATATGAAATATAAAGTTGAAACTGGTTACATCTCTCTTCACCAGCCTCTAAAATATCCCCATGAAACAGTCATTAGATAATATAGCTTTAGACCATGACTGGAAAAGGATTCGGTAAACATCCTTATTATATCACATCAAGATCTTGAATATTGCACAAAAACGAGCTGATGTCACAGTTCATTCTTCAATTTTTCAACTTCAACTTCATCACATCTCTCATTGAAATTAGACTTGGTGTGCTTGGTGTGCTGGGAGCTCCGATCCACATAAATCCAGGATTCCTCTCCAGGCTCAAGGTTTTCATTTTCTTAAAGATGCTTTTGCACAAACACCAGCAAATCCCGAAATTCTACTTCCATCTTTATAGTAAGAAGAACCATCCATGTACCAGCTCTCACTTTCAAGTTCAAAAGGCTGAAAAAAAACTGCTATTGCTGTACTTTGTAATTTGCTGTAGGCCGACTCCTCATTTCCATCCTTAATAGAGCAGTTGCTTGAATCATTCAGTCCATAATTCCACCTGAATGGTATACCAATCTATATACCAATCTATAATTCATATATCCATATAATCCATATATAATCCCCCACTTTCAGATAGAATCAGCTTGACATCAGCGTTTATCAGATCTTCTATCCAGACAAAGCAGCAGTGGAAAATCTTGCCAGTAAAGTTAGGTCTTTTTTCATCCATATGTCAATAATATTAATGACTGATTCAACAAAGTTTCAAATCATGACTGGAGTGATGAACTTCACTCACCCCTCTTATAAATTTAGGAAAACCACCCAACATACTATAATTTATGCTATGCCAAGCCATTGTGCAGCATCTCACCTTAGATATCAAATATATTGATCAATATGCAATATGTAATATGCAACATGTAATGTAACATGAAAAATTATTTTCGGTTTAAATGTTTCGCTCTGGTTTTAAGATAAAGTTCAAGAAATAAAACATAATAAAATAAAAAAAAATTAAATTAAAAAATTAAAAAAAAGGGCTTGAAGAATAAAACTGGGAAAGGGTGAAAAATAAAAAATAGGGAAAAGTCCATTGACAAAAAAAAAATTATGTTCCAAAAAAAAAAATGTCCATTGCTTGATGAATATTGAGAGAGTCCATGATATTGTTTATTCAGCGTTTCTCCCCCACTAGCCAGAAATTTCAGCTTGCAGTTCACATGCTATTTACATGCAGAATCTCCAATATATCTGAAAGACAAAAAACTCTCCAACAAAACTAATTAGCAAGGTCCTTAAACACTGTTTGAAGTCAAAACAAAGGACTATTTACACATCCACAGGTTGAAACTAAACCACCCCCACTGCTAGAGAAATGTCATTTGTATTCAAAAACAGATCTGGATAATGTAATCTGTTTAGCTGTTCCAGCAATGTGTAATGTTCCATTTTCATTTTATCGTACTCAATCTTTAGGTGGTCATATTTCTGTTTTAACTGAGAAAATGGTATCCAAGCCTTAGATACTTTTTTATTATGATTTTGGTCAGCTCTGCTTTTCATATTAATATCACCTATATTTGACCTGGTGTCTCCTCTTTGATTGTTATCATAAGACATTATCTTTTGATCTTTATGTTCAGTATTTGTCCTAAACAATGTGGCTAAATCAATCTTGACAGCTTGCTCATTTGACTTTCTCCATACATTGTCTGCTTTCAACAATACATCTTTTAAATCATGGGGATTTGGGGTAACTAGTAAAATATTTTGTCTAATCTCTTCGTTCAAAGCATGTAGAAATATACTCATATGTAACAAGCCACCATGCTCAAATGCAAGATTATTACTGACCAATATTTCCATAATAGATTTTATCCTTCCTGACAACTCGTAGGGAGATTCATTTTTCATTTGTTTGATCTTCCCATGAACAGTAACATCAGAACGTACACCATACAAAACACATAACAATTCCATCAATATGTCCCTTGTCCTCATTGGTTGAGTACAGATCTGCTTAATTCTCACCCAAAGACTATTTCCTATAGAATGTTGCATAACTCTGTCTAAATCAGATGGGTTGAGATTGTACATATCTCTGACATTCTGCAAGTCACAAAACCATTTTAAAAATCTGTTTAAATCATGGCAGGGAATCATTCCTATTTCTTTAAGAATTGCATCTATTTCTTTTGGTTTCAAAGGCTTCATTACAAGCTGAACTTCACCTGTATTATTATTATTGTTATAAACTGTGGTGGTCACAGTGGGTGCGGCTGGCAATGAATTATCAGATTTAATATGAGGTTCTGTTTCATTTGATAGAATGTTTGTATTTGCATTTTGCTGCAGATTGCTGAATCCACGATTCGATGCATATCTGCATTCCTGAGATCTCTTCTCTAATTCCATAATTCTTAATTTCAATCTCTCATTTTCCTCTGATAAGTCATTACAACGTTTAGACTTCTCAAGCAGAGCTTCCCCAATGGTGACTGCATGCAATTTTATATTTACAGTCTCAGATTCTGATTGGTTTTGTAACCTCTGACAAACCTTGTTGCTATTATCAACTGCACTCTGTAACTGGGTAATTTCCTCAACCTTATCCTTCAACGAACTTTCCATTGTTAAACAGCAAGATAACAAGCCCTGTACAATGCAACCTTTTCTTTTACCTTCTGAAATTTTACTATCAAAAACAGTTTTTTTCTAAAAATTCATTCATCATAGTCCATGTCTGCTTATATTTTTCTGGCACTTCATAAGGACCGCCATGACGCTTAATACATTTTAACACCCATCTGTTAACTTTATCAGAACTGACACTAGCTTCACACTGAGTAAGCATTTTTACTATATTATTAATAATTTAAAAAGAGAGAACAAAAATTTAGAGCCCCATGGAACCATGTGACTCTTGGGTGCCTTCGTAAGAACACACACTTCTAAACAGATTGAACATCCTGTTATATCCCCCCCACACACATAAACTTTCGCCTAAATAAAAACACTACATATAATAAATAGATATAAATTAAAATATATATATACACATACACATGTATACATATATATATATATATATATATATATATATATATATATATATATATATATATATATATATTAGACACAATATACTACAATTGCCCCTGCAGGTTTTTTTTTTTGCGCTATAAACAAAAATAGAGCGACAATTTCGAAAAAAAATGCAATATTTTTTACTTTTTGCTATAATAAATATCCCCAAAAAATAAATAAAAAACATATTTTTTCCTCAGTTTAGGCCGATACGTATTCTTCTACATATTTTTGATAAAAAAAAAAAAATCGCAATTCGCGATTATTGATTGGTTTGCGCAAAAGTTATAGCGTTTACAAAATTTGGGATAGTTTTATAGCATTTTTATTTTTTTTTTATTTTTTTTACTAGTAATGGCGGCGATCAGCAATTTTTATTGTGACTGCGACATTATGGCGGACATATCGGACATTTTTGGGACCATTGTCATTTATACAGAAATCAGTGCTATTTAAATGCACTGATTCCTATGTAAAAGACACTGGCAGTGAAGGGGTTAACCACTAGGGGGCGGGGAGGGGTTAAGTCTGTGTGTGTTTTTTTACATTAGGGGGCGTGGCTTTACGTCACTGATCAGCTTTCTCGATGACAGGGAACAGCCGATCAGTGACAGGCAGTGTAGGAAGCATGGGGATAGGTTTGTTTACACAGACCTCTCCCCGTTCTTCAGCTCTGTGACCCGATCGCGGGACAACAGCGGCGATCAGGTCCGCTGGTCCCGTGGTCACGGAGCTCAGGACCGGGTAGCGCGACCCACGGCTGGGCTCTTAAAAGGGCCACGTACAGGTACGTGATTGTGCCCAGCCATGCCATTCTGCTGACGTATATCGGCGTGAGGCCGTCCTTAAGTGGTTAATGATCCTGACCAATCGCGGACATTTTTGCTGCTATTTAAGCTCCGGGAAAATTGAGTCAGACCCACTTCCTGATGACACGCGTTCTAGCGTGAAATGCATACAGGTGAGGTCTGACACTTACAACCATAGGAGCCCTATACTATTGCTTACACAGCTGAGATGCACCACGCATATAGCAAGTTTTATACCGGCGTCGGACCGGTTTCTGCTACCTCCTGAGCGGATTGTTTGCGATTTCATGCTGGACTATGCAAGTGCTCTTTTTAAGCAATAAAACATAAATCTCTATTACACTATATCCTGCCTTCTGTGGCTTTTTGTTGGGGAGCTATTTCACAGACCTACTTAATGCAAGTTGATATAGTCAGTGTATGGAAATTGATATATGCAGTGGAGAGATGTTATAAGGTGAAGACACCTACATTTGTATACCTGCAAAGTGGATTGGGATCCAGCTTCCTCCATATATGATTGCTTGATTGGAATGGGATGCACAAAGGAGCTACAGCATTAAATGAAGGAGCCCTTCCCATTGGTCATGCTTTGAGGTCACTGTGTGGCCGAGGCGATCTGGTGAGCGCATTTTGTTATCACTTCGGGTGAAGCACTTTAAGCAAGTTTATTGAAGCACGTGTGCACTTTATTTTTCATGGTGTTGGAGCATATACAAGAATATTTGTTCACATATGATTATTATGGACATTTCTGATGGTTTATTTTATTGTGCACTTTATTAATCAGATACACAGTGTATATTATTAATTTGGCATTTGATTTTTGTACTGGTTCCTTTGCGCCCTTTATATACAGTTGTGCTCATAAGTTTACATACCCTGGCAGAAATTATGATGTCTTGGCCATTTTTCAGAGAATATGAATAACACGAAAAAAAAATTCACTCATGGTTAGTGTTTGGCTAAAGCCATTTATTATCAATCAACTGTGTTTACTCTTTTTAAATCATAATAACAGAAACTACCCAAATGACCCTGGATCAAAAGTTTACATACCCCAGTTCTTAATACCGTGTATTGCCCCCTTTAACATAAATGACAGCTTGAAGTCTTTTGTGGATGAGGCTCTTTATCTTCTCAGATGGTAAAGCTGCCCATTTCTCTTGGCAAAAAGCCTCCAGTTCCTGTAAATTCTTGTGCTGTCTTGCATGAACTGCATGTGTGAGATCTCCCCAGAGTGGCTCAACGATATTGAGGTCAGGAGACTGAGATGGCCCCTCCAGAACCTTCACTTTATTCTGCTGTAGCCAATGATAGGTCGACTTGGCCTTGTGTTTTGGATCATTGTCATGCTGGAATGTCTAAGTGCGTCCCATGCGCAGCTTTCTGGCTGATGAATGCAAAGGTTCCTCCAGTATTTTTTGATAACATACTACATTCATCTTGCCATCAAATTTCCTGTGCCTTTGTAGCTCACACATCCCCAAAACATCAGTGATCCACCTCTGTGTTTCACAGTAGGGATGGTGTACCTTTCATCATAGGCCTTGTTGACTCCTCTCCAAATGTAGCAATTATGGTTGTGGCCAAAAAGCTAAATTTTGGTCTCATCACTCCAAATGACTTTGTGCCAGAAGGTTTGAGGCTTATCTCTGTTCTGTTTGGCGTATTGTAAGTGGGATACTTTGTGGCATTTGCATAGTAATGTCTTTCTTCCAGCGACTCGACCATGCAGCCCATCTTTCTTCAAGTGCCTCCTTATTGTGCATTTTGAAACAGCCACACCACATGTTTTCAGAGAGCCCTCTGAAGTTATTGTGGGTTTTTCTTTGCATTCCAAACAATTTTCCTGGCAGATGTGCCTGAAATTTTAGTTGATCTACCTGACTGTGGTTTGGTTTCAACAGAACCCCTAATTTTCCACTTCTTGGTTAGAGATTGAACACTGCTGATTGGCATTCTCAATTCCTTGGATGTCTTTTTATATCCCTTTCCTGTTTTATACAGTTCAACTACCTTTTCCTACAGATCCTTTGACAATTCTTTTGCTTTCCCCATGACTCAGAATCCAGAAACGTCAGTGCAGCACTGGATGAAAGATGCAAGGGTCTGTCAGAAGTCCAGAAACGCATTGACCTTTTATACACACACACACTAATTACAAGCAAATAGATCACAGGTGAGGATGGTTACATTTTAATAGCCATTCAAATCCCTTTGTGTCAACATGTGCATGTTATCAGCCAAAATCACCAGGGTATGTAAACTTTTGATCAGGGTCATTTGGGTAGTTACTGTTGCCGTTATGATTTAAAAAGAGTAAACACAGTTGATTGATAATAAATGGCTTCAGCCAAACACTGACCATGAGTGAAAGAAATGTTTTTGTGTTATCATTCATAGTCTCTGAAAAATGGCCAAGAAATCATAAATTCTGCCAGGGTATTCAAACTTATGAGCATACTGTATATATATTTTTGCACTGTTAAGTATAAGAACAAAGAACCTCTAAAATAAATAAATCTATAGAAAGGAATTTTTTGCAAGATCTAAGTCTTGCCAATGGTGGACTTTAACTGGCACTAAACATGAGACCAAAATACATTTTTTAAAATAAAACATCAATGTTTAATATAGCATAAAAGCAAAAAAGTAATGACAATCACTTATTACAAGATATATGACATGACATTCTGGCTCCCGTATATACCCTTCAGACCATATATACAACTGTGATCAAGAGGAAGGAATATTCTGTATATCGGGCCCGATATACAGAATATTCCTTCCTCTTGATCACAGTTGTATCTATGGTCTGAAGGGTATATACGGGAGCCAGCATGTCATGTCATATATCTTGTTTTTAGTGATTGTCATTACTTTTTTTGCTTTTATTTATTTTATTTTTTTTTTAAATCTTTTATTTATTTCACAAGACAAGAGAGTACAAAAGAACTTCTTCCCCGGTATACAAATTGAAAATCATATTATCAAACTTTCACACAGGGTCAGATTCCTCTCTTTCATCTAACCCCTATGTACTAATTCAGACAATCGGCTAATATTACCCGGGTTCCATCTCATTCCCTTCCTGTCTCGAATTTTTTCCATTCTGTTATTAACCCCTTCATTAAAAATCTATCTCAAGGCGAAGAGAAAAAGAAAAAAAAAAAAAAAAAAAAAAACAAAACAAAACACAAAAACAAAAAAAACAAAAAAAAACAAAAAAAAAAAAAAACCCCAAAAGGGGGAGGGGGGGGGGGGAAAAAATCCACAACATCCCCTCCCTCTCCCTCCAAACCGAGGCAAGAGGGGGTGATATAGGGGGGACAGAGAACGGCGAGGGCACCCCCACTGAACAGTCACTACTTCCCTACTCTCCCCGTTATCCCCCTCCAAACTATGATACCCTTCTTTAGTCAGCTACATCGCCTTCAAACAGCGTCCGTCCTTCATCTGAGAATATATACACGTTCCAGGGTGTCCATGTTTTAATATATTGTTCCTTTTGATGATCTTTCGAGAGGATTAATTCCTCCATCTTCTTAATTTCTTCTACTTTTTTAGCCCACATGCCTATGGTAGGTGCCTGTGTAGATTTCCAGCATAGGGGTATGCATGCTTTAGCAGCATTGAGAAGGTGACAGAGAACTAATTTTTTATAAGTGCGGATGACATGATGTTCTCACTCACAAACCCAATAATTTCCCTACCGATGCTCTTGCATGAGTTTAATAGGTATGGTAACCTGTCGAACCTGAAGATTAATTTTAAGAAATCAGAGGCGATGGGAATAGGTATAAAACAATCGGAGCTTTTAAATCTCCAGACTAGTTTCAAATTTAAATGGACAATAACAGCCTTAAGATACCTAGGAACAAATATACCATCTAAAACTTCCAAAATATTTGAATTAAACTTCCCACCCCTGTTAAGAGAGACGAGGGAGCTACTGGAGAAATGGAAGACGGGACTACACTCAGGGTTTGGAAGGTGTAACATCATTAAGATGTGTATACTCCCTAAATTCCTTTATTTCCTTCAAGCCTTTCCGATATACATCCCCTCTAAATATCTAGATCAGGTGACCAAAATGTTTTTTGATTTTATTTGGGCATATAAACGCCCAAGACTGAAGAGACAACAATTGATGTATCTAAAGAAACATGGAGGGTTAGCGGTACCTGATATAAGAAAATATCAGCAGGCAATACATCTGACAAGGCTCATCGATTGGAACCGACACCAATCAATTAAATTGTGGCCAAGTCTGGAACAGGCTCAGAGTAATATCTTACTCGCAAGGGCACCGTGGGGTAATTTGGCAATGCCAAATGACATAAAAAAACATCCATTAATAGGAGTGACGGTGCAGATATGCAAGGTAATATTCAGAAAATACTCCCTGGGGTCAGCTTACTCCCTAATGTACCCAATCTTGGGGAACCCTGCATTTCCTCCAGGATGTCAAGATCCAGTTTTCCAGGCAATAAGACAAAACGGCCATTTCCAGTTATCCCACTTCAAGCTAAAAAATAATTGGCGATCGATGCGAGAACTAATGGATAGAACAAGCACCTTTGGATTAGACTTTTGGAGAGCCTTCCAATTAACAAACTTCCTACGGTCATTACCGGGATTAGATGGTCTCAGCCCAAATCTTACTAGATATGAGACCATCTGCTCGGAAGAGGGGATAATGCGACACGCCCTATCGGTAGTATAAAAACTACTGATTAGTCCACCAGAGGACTATCAGTTACAGTGCCTTACGGATTGGGAGGAAGATTTGGGACGTAAGTTTACGGAGCCACAGCGGCAAAACATAATAAGCTGTATACATGGAACGGCCATAAGTACAAATATACAAGAAACAAACTATAAAGTGACGACCAGATGGTATCAAACCCCCATAAAACTACATAAAATATACCCATCTTTGACAGACCAATGTTGGAGATGCCAAGAAGAGAGGGGTACAATTCTTCACATATTTTGGTCATGCCCAAAATTAGAATATTTTTGGAAGAGAATATACCAAATTGCCCAAAATGTCACAGAAATACCAATATCATATGACCCGGCACTCTTTATGCTCCACGTATCTAATATACCTTTTTTTGCTTTTATGCTATATTAGCATTTTTTCAATTTTGTAATAATAAACATTGATGTTTTATTTTCAACAATGTTTTTTGGTCTCATGTTTAGTGCCAGTAAAATCCACTATTGGCAAGACTTAGATCTTGCACAAAATTCCTTTATAAAGTACTGTTAAGTTCATCTTTGGAACATGTTACAGGGGGTCCCCGACTTACAAACAGATTCCTGTGAATGGGACATTATAAAAGGTGTCTCCACTGATGCTTTATCACCAGTCCATGCTTCCCTAACAACCCAAAATTTTCAAAATCCAATTGTCATTGGGACAGAAGGTGAGGTGTAATTCTCAATAAACAAAACAAAACTTAAAAAAAAAAATAGATTTTTTGGCTGGAGCTACACTTAAAAAATGTACCTGTTCCGACTTACAAACAGATTCAACTTGAACAACCCTACAGTCCCTATCTTGTTTGTAACCCGGGGACCCCCTGTACATGTTTCACCCATAGCATGTTCCAGGTCCTGCCCCCTTTTCTTGCAACAGCGGGAGGGGGTTCTTCTCCTCACACCCACTGTCACTTTTTAAAAATAGCATGGCTGTTCTGGGCACCACTCCCCCATACAGCTGCTTCATTCTTTCACAGATTCCTGTGAATGAATAAACTTCAAGCAGGCGGACTTGTAATTTCAATGGGCCACAGGGGCGCTGACCTGTAGTTTCAATGGGCCACAGGGGTGTTGTTGAGTGCTCTCGTAGTCCACGGACATGTCCCCTGGGTTTCAAAGAGAAAACCCCTGCAGAGGCATGGGCTGAAAGACAAAAGACATCTGCAGGAGCCCACATTGCACCCGTAATCTACTGATCACAGGTGCAAAGCTTATCAGCCTGCTGCAGGCAATATGAACATTTTTTTCTTGCAAAAATATGTGCATTTACTATTTATTCAGTAAAAATGAACTTAGCCTTTAACCACTTCAATACTGGGCACTTTCACCCCCTTCCTGCCCAGGCCAATTTTCAGCTTTCAGCGCTGTCGTGCTTTGAATAATTACTCAGTCATGCAACAATGTACCCATGTGAAATTTTTATCATTTTTATTTCACACAAATAGAGCTTTCTTTTTGTGGTATTTAATAAACACTGGGTTGAGTATTTTTTTAAATGAAATGAAAAAAGACCGGATTTTCTTAGCTTCTGTCATAAAATTTAGCAAATAAGTAATTGTTTTTGATCGAAATTTATACTGCTACATTTCTTTGGTAAAAATAACCCAAATCAGTGTATATTATTTGGTCTGTGTGAAAGTTATAGTCTACAAGCTATGGTACCAATCATGGACAGGCGGTCTGTTTTCATCCGATCTCTCCCCATAGAGGAGAGCGGGACTTTGAACGGGTCCGTCTCAGCACAGTGAGCGGAGATGAACCTGTCATCCGCCTGCTCAGCAGGGATCAGCAGATTGATCCCCGTCGAGCAAGCGGAGTCCATCAAATGGATTAGCCCGTGTGAAAGGAGCCTTAAGCCGATCACACAAGGCTCGTATTTAGTCGGCTTCCTGTCACTCCACCCAGCTTGATAAAACTTGATTGTAAAATCAGAAAAGTCAGGTGGAAAATTGGCATGTGACTGCATTCAATCAAATGTTCAGATATTCGAGCAGTGGCAGATGCTTGTGTACATTAGCCAGCAGGGGGGATTACTATATCCAAGCTGTTTAGCAGGTGATGCACTGGACAATCAAGACCAGAGAAGTATAATTGAGGATGTGACAGTGGTTGTTTTCATTTTGGTAATTGTATTTGGCAACGCTTTGGAAAATCACTGTCCTTTGACAATAAATATGTGCTCTTCCAAATAAAATAAAAAAACTTACCCGAAGATTTGCTCTCATTTGTTTGAGTCCAGCTAGCCTAGCGTCCCATCTTTGTTTAAGCTGAAGCCATTCCTTATGAGGTGGAGCAACTCTAAGGGATGATAGACACATTGCAAAGAAGTATAAATGCACAAATTCTAGAACATTTTGAAACCGTAATAAAGCATGCAATTAAAAAGTGAGATAAAGACCGACAAACTCGCCGACACAATGCATAATCTCCACAATATCTGGACCCGTGGGTTGCATGCTTTTTGCCATATGACTTGATCACTGCCTATTGGACTTATGAGATGTGTCTCCCTTCATTAGCCATCAAGACAGTACCTTCACAGCTCTTAGTGTGCTTTTTCATACCTCTTACCCCACTCTTCTCTTTCCTACCTCCTTCCCCTTATTTTCTCTACTTTCACAGACATGAGAGCCTCTGGATTGTATATTGTTCTCTTATCTGACTATTATGAACATCTAGTGTCGACTAGAAGACAGCTGCTTTACTATGCTGGCTTGTAATGCCACATATGTACACAATGGATTTATTTAAGGCAAAAATACCTAGTTAGACTTACCGGTGACGGTATTTCTAAGAGCCTTTCAGGACAACCCTGGAGAGAGCGCAGCTCCGCCCACTTTGAGGAAACACTTGCATTTTTTTTTTCTTTAAAGCTCCTCTTCTTCCACCATGGCCTCAGTTATTGTTACCTCCGGCATACTGGAAGACAAAGCACAGAGAACACAAACAAACCATGACAGATACTTGTATCATCTTTAAACATAGAAAACACAAGGGAGGGAACTAGGAGTTGTCCTGAAAGGCTCTTAGAAATACCGTCACCGGTAAGTCTAACTAGGTATTTTCTCCAGTCGCCTTTCAGGACAACCCTGGAGAGGATAAACGAGAAGCTTACCCTAGGGTGGGACCACTGCCTGCAGTACCTTCCTGCCGAAGGCTTGATCCGCAGCTGACAGTAAGTCCAGTCTGTAGTGCCGAAGGAAAGTTGAGTAACTTAACCACGTGGCCGCCTTGCAGATCTGGTCAGGCGTAGCACCGGCCCTCTCGGCCCAAGACACTGCTGTTGCCCTAGTGGAATGGGCAGCAATTCCGGAGGGAGCTGATTCTCCTCTAGCTTTGTAGGCCTCCGAAATTGCCTCTCTAAGCCACCTACCTAGAGTACTCTTAGAGGCTTTTTCCCCTTGTCTAGGACCTGAAAAGACTACAAACAGAGCATTCGTCTTTCTGAATTCCCTGGTAACTGTCAGGAAATGGAGAAGACACCTCATTACATCTAAGGTATGAAAGGCCTCCTCACCTGTGTTGGTAGGGTTGGAGGAAAAGGTAGGCAACACTATTTGTTGGGTACGATGAAATTCTGAAGATACCTTGGGAAGAAAGGCTGGGTCTATCTGCAGCACTATCCGATCAGGAAAAATCTTTAGAAAAGGCTCTGTAACTACCAGAGCCTGTAACTCGCTCACTCGTCTAGCTGACGTAATGGCTACTAAGAAAATTGTTTTTAATACAACATTTTTTAAACAAGAACCCTTAAGAGGTTTAAACGGATCTTCCGTTAAACCTTGTAAGACTATGGATAAATCCCAACTGGGAAAATTCCTAAGGGGAACTGGCCTATTCCGTGCCATTGCCCTGAAAAACCTGGAAATTAAAGATTCCCTGGAAAGGTTTTTTTCGAAATAAACAGAAAGGGCCGCCACCTGAGTTTTCAGGGTGCTGGCTGCCAAACCTTTCTCCATTCCTTCATGGAGAAATTCCAGTACTGAACTAGTACTTTTCACCTGGAACCCCCTAAGAGTACAATATGAGTTGTACTTCTTCCAGACTTTAAGGTAGATGGCCCGAGTCACTTCCTTCCTACTTGAGAGTAAAGACCTTACTAGTCCCTCAGACAAATCCTTAGCTCTCAAGAGGTCCTCTTCAGAAACCAGGCGGTTAACTGCAGCCTGCCTGCCTCTGGATGGACCACTGACCCTTGCGTCAGAAGGTCCTGCCTGACTGGTAGCCTCCACGGGGGTTCTGTGGCTAGATTTAGAAGAGCCAAGAACCAGGGTCTTTTTGGCCAGAAGGGCGTGATGAGAATCATGCTGGTCCTCTCTTCCCTGAATTTCCTCAGGACCACCGGTATTAGAGGAAAGGGGGGAAAGGCATAGCAGACGGTAATGCCAAGGATGGACCTTGCAGTTTTGCTGATTCGCAAACAGGTCCACCTGGGGGAAGCCCCAAGTACTGGCGATCATCAGGAAGACCTCCTGATTTAAGCTCCATCCTGCTTCCACCAGTCTCTTCCTGCTGAGAAGATCTGCCCAAAGATTCAGAGAGCCCTTTAGGTGGACTGCTGAGAGGGAGGCCACGCTTTTTTCTGCCCATGCGAATAGTTGCCTGGCTAACTCCATGAGACCCCTGCTCCTTGTCCCCCCCCTGTTTTAGGACATATGCTACTGTTGTCATATTGTCTGACAAGATCTGCACATGCTGTCCCTCTACTACGTGCTAAAAAGCCCGAAGGGCCAGCGACACAGCCTTGAGTTCTCTCCAATTCGAAGATCTCCGAGACTCTGCCTTGGACCAAGTCCCTTGGACCGTCAGCCCGTCTAGGTGGGCTCCCCAACCCCAGGCACTCGCGTCCGTCGCCAGGCGCTTGTCTAGCGGCCAGAACCAGGGAAGGCCCTTTGTGAGATTGGCTGTGTTTCGCCACCACCACAGAGCCCGTTTAACTTTTGAGGTGAGGCTGAATTTCTTTTCTAGTGGAACCTGATGAGACCAGACCTGCAGGATCTCTGCCTGAAGAGGTCTGGAATGGAACCGGGCCCACTGGACAGCTGGGATGGAGGCTGTAAGGAGACCTAACACCCTCATGGCTGAACGGACTGAAACCACCTGATTCGCTTTACTGCCGTCAGGATTTTCTCCACTTTTTCTTGCGGAAGAAAAAATTTTGCAGGGTAGAATTGATCGTGTACCCTAGAAAAACTACTTCCTGGCTTGAAACTAGGTTTGATTTCTCCAGATTGAGAAGCCACCCTAAGTCCCCCAGGTGAGCCTGTGCTATCTGAAGATTTGACAGCACCTGTTCCCTGGAGTCCGCAAAAAACAGGAGATCGTCCAGATATGGAACCACCGAGATTCCCCTCAATCTCAGTGGTTCCAGGGCTTCCGCCATGACTTTGGTGAAGACCCTGGGGGAGGACGACAGCCCGAATGGCAAGGCCCTGAATTGTAGGTGCCAGACTGATGACCCTAGATTCACTGCCAACCTGAGGAACCTTGGGAGGATTGGGCGATCGGGACATGTAGATAGGCGTCCCTCAGATCCAGGGAGGCCATGAAGCAATTTTTTGATAACAACCTTGTTATTGTATGGATTGTATCCATGCGGAAGTGCTTGTATCGTATTGATTGATTCAGAATTTTCAGATTCAGTATCAATCGATATTTGCCCGAAGGTTTTCTCACTAGGAAGATGTGAGAATAAAACCCATGGCCTTCCTGTTCCTTCGGAACCTGGACAATCACCTCCTGTTGAATCAGATCCTCCAAAAGGCTCTTCATGGCAGAGGCTTTGTCTTGGTCCCTCGGAAGGGTCGTGGCGTAAAATCTGCTTGGGGGGATGTTGGAAAACTCCAGGCTGTATCCCTGCGCCACAATGTTCCTCACGAACTGACTTGAGGAACATTGGCTCCATTGTGGAAGGAAGGCGGACAACCTTCCTCCCCCCCCTGGAGCAGAGTAGTCACTTATCTTTGGGGGGTTGACTGGAGGGGGTTTTGAACAAAATTCCTCCTTTACCTCTACCCTTCTGGGGGTTCCAGCGACTTTTGCTGTCCTCCCCACCCTTACGGGACTGTTGAACAGGACGAAAATTCCTTTTGCCTGTCTGTTTTTTCTTGGCAGAAAAGGCCTTCTTTTTGTCTGCTGTTCTGTCCAGCACTGTTTCCAGCTCTGGCCCAAACTGCAGATCCCCTGAAAAGGGCAGACCACACAACCTAACCTTGGAGGCTGTGTCACCTGACCACGTTTTAAGCCAAACAGCTCTCCTGGCGGAATTCACCAGGGCCGCAGATCTGGCTGCCATTTTGATGGACTCAGCAGAGGCATCAGCCATATACTTCACCGCTCTAAGGATTAGTGGAAAGGATTCCACCAAGTCCTTACGTGGTGTGCCTGCTTCCACGTGGCTCTGCAATTTTTCTATCCAACACTCTAAATTCCTAGCAACCACCGTGGATGCCATAGCTGGTTTGAGGCTGGCATATGCTGAATCCCATGCCCTCTTTAAAAGAGTATCTGCTCTTTTATCCATGGCATCTTTGAGTACCCCCATGTCCTCAAAGGCCAAGTTTGTCCTACGCGATACCCGTGTCCACACATGGTTTTTTGTTACACACCTCTGACTCTTTTTCGTCAAAGGGAAAGCGTCTTTTCTGGCTCTTAGAAAGGAAAGGACCCCTCTCTGGGTCCTTCCATTCTTTTTTAACCGTGTCTGACAACACTCTGTGGACAGGGAAAACTCTGGATTTAACATCATACAGCCCCTGATACATCCTGTCGTGTACAGACAGCTGGACCTTTTCCTCCTGGATGTCCAGGGTCGTATAGATAGCCCTCAGGAGGTCATCTACCTCCTCTAAAGACAGCTTGTACCTGGAACCACGGCTGTCATCCTCCTCTTCTACCTCCTCCTCTGAATCTCTGAGGGAAGGGAGAGTACTTGCCCCTTCGTCCTCTGAATCTATCACCTCCCTCTGCCTGGAGGTAGATGCTCGAGGACTTGATGGTGGTGGTTGCTGGCTACCGCCCTGACTTGCTGGGCTCTGAACCAACAAGGTCTTGACGGAGCTTAGCGAGCTTGCTATCTCTCGCACTGATGAATACAGCTCACCATACTGCTGAGAGGACTCCTCCTCCACTAGCTCCTTAATACAAGACCTACATAAAGCCTTCTGCCAGGATTCCTGTAAGGGGTTCTTGCACACAGGGCATCTCTTTCCTGGAGGGTTTGCTCTCTTTACTTTCCCTGAAACTGTTTCCTGGGGAAAAAAACAAAAAGCTTGTCTTACTACCAGAATCTGGATGCTAAACATACCACCACCAGAATAATACAGACCACCTGAGTGCAGCAACCACCAATACTACAGGTCTGAGGACAGTAACCTCTGACCCTGTAGTGACAGGACCTCCCACAGGGAGGAATAAACAAGTGACAACAGAAAAAGAAACAGCCAATAAGGTGAAGAATAAAGAGTACCTTTGTACCCCTCTTACCTGGGCCTGACCGGTGCTTGGGGTGCCTGCCTCCACCGTTGCTGCAGATCTCTCCTCCATTATTGCAGAGAGCGCAGCGGGGCTTGAAACAAACAGCCGTTTTTAAATTTTCCCGGGCACGGCGTCACTACGCACGCCGGAAGCGGAAGTACCGGTCTGTGGTCCCGCCCCCTGACCCTTGCGTTCCAGGCGACTGGAACCACTGTCGCCCCGCTCGAACAGGAAGCCGCGTCACTGGCCACCGCGTCATCCGCCCGCCATGTGACACCTCCCGCGGGCCTCACCGTGCAGCGCGCGAAATTCAAAACCGGGGGCATGGACGCCTCGACACTCCTGCCGGCCACTGCTCCCGTGAGCTGGAGAAGGTCCGGGACTCCGGAACCCCCCCCCGTACTAGGGGGGGGGCTGGGATGGTCTGCAGCAGCCCTTATCCAAGGGCGCATAAGGTAGAACTACCTCCCCTCCCCCTGGAGAGAACGCAGCCCTGGTTCCCACAAGTGCTTCCATCCATGGCGGAGGAAACACAATAACTGAGGCCATGGTGGAAGAGGAGGAGCTTTAAAGAAAAAAAAAAAAGTGTTTCCTCAAAGTGGGCGGAGCTGCGCTCTCTCCAGGGTTGTCCTGAAAGGCGACTGGAGAAAAGACTGTGCACTCTGCAAGTTCAGTTGCACAAATCTTCCCCAGAGCTTAGTAAATGTGGTAAAGTTCTGCCGATTTACATCATCCAATCACATGCAAGCAAAAATTTTGTTTTTTTATTTTATTTTCCTTGTACCTGATTGGGTATTCTTTACAAAGTAAAGCTAAGCTTTCTTTGCTAAGGAAAATGAACGCAATTGCAGGATGAAATTGCACTTGCAAAATGTACAATGTACAGTATTTGCCTTTAGTAAATCCACCCCATTATGTCTTCTTGCTGGATCTGTACTTGCTGTTATTAATACAATTTAAAAAATATTGAAGGAAAAAAATTGCGCTAAAACTAAGAATAACGTTTAACATAAGATGACTTAAAGCTAGTTTCTATAAAAAAAATGCAAGCTTTCAGAACACAAAGACTTGTTCTGTAAGCACTGTTGCTTGTTGTAGCAGACACTGGGGGAGATTTACCAAATCTGGTGCAGCTAATAACCAATCAGCTTCCAACTTCAGCTTGTTCAATTAACCACATACTAGCTCATTATGAAATACTTACCGTACCTTAGAACGAAGCAGACACAGTGGCGCCCGCACACCGCCGAGACAGCTGACATTTTCCCCGGAGTTAGCGGGGGCCGGCTGGCACTGGGGGTGGCCGGAGCTGTGATGATGTCACTCCCACGCATGCATGCGGGAGCCACCGTTCACGGCACAGGGTTCCTTCAGAGCGCATGCGCCAGCGATCTCCCTGGCTGTATGTAATGTAAACAACATATTTACACTACCTATAGATAAGCCTTATTATAGGGTTAGCTATAGGTAAGTGTCTGCAGAGGAAGTTTACTTCCTCTTTAAGAGCCAAACCTATTTCAGACATTTGTTGTTTACAAGTTAAAAATCTGTATTTTTTGCTAGAAAATTACTTAGAACCCCCAAACATATATTTATATATATATATATATATATATATATATATATATATATATATACATATCTATATCAGAGACCCTAGAGAATGAAATGGAGATCATTGCAATAATTATGTCACACCGTATTTGCGCAGCGGTCTTACAAGCGCAATTTTTTTAGAACTGTTACCCTTTTAGAGTTACAGAGGGCATCTAGTGTTAGAATTATTGCTCTTCCTCTAACGATCGTGGGATACCTCACATGTGTGGTTTGAACACTGTTTACATATGTGGGCGTAACTTGTGTATGCGTTCGCTTCTGCGCGCGAGCTCGATGGGTTTAGTAGGTTTAAATGTATTTTTTTTTCTTATTTATTTTACTTTTTATTTTTACACTGTCGGTAAAAAAAAAAAGATTTTGATCACTTTTATTACTATTACAAGGAATTCATACATCCCTTGTAATAGAAATAAGCAGAAAAGGGCCTCTTTATTGTGAGATCTGGGGTCAAAAAGACCTCAGATCTCACATTTAAACTTAAAAGCAATAGCAATTTTTATTAAAAAAGGCATTTTTATTTCCCAAAAATAAAAAGGGAGCCCTTTAGGGTCGGAGGGCGGAAGTGACATTTGACGTTGCTACAGTCCTCCAGGCGCATAGAGTAGAGTGGGGAGCCATTTGCTCTCACTCGACTTCCTGCCCATCACTCCAGCGAATCCGATCTCTCCGGTAAGCAGCGGAAACGGGTGGGCACCTCTCCCGCCGCCCATAAAAGTGATCCCATGGCGAATCCGCAGCTGGGACCACTTTTGAAGTAAAAGAGGATCGCCTACTGTGAAAAAAAAAAAAATACCGGGGTTATGGCAGCTAGCTGCTGCCATAACAATGGTATTTTTTTACGTCAAAATAGCAACAAACACACATGGTTAAGCTTTGTCAACAAAACCTGGAAGTGGATTAGTATGCAGAGCTGCACTAGATTTTTCACTCTTCAGTTTTAGTAAGTCTCCCCCAGTTTTTCACACTGGACTATTAAAAAAAAAGTATTAGTGCACACAGAGGTCTCACCTAGGCTTTATTCCTCTTGTAAGTTACCCAACCTTTACCCCTACATTTTCCAGTTTCTGGAAACAGCCTAAATTAACAATACTATTAACTTTAGGAATTTAAGAAAAGTAACATATAGATAGATATTAGGCTGTTAAAATTAATTGTATTTTTAAAATTCAAGTATTTTAAATGAAAACATAAGTGAACTAAAGGTTTTTTTTGATTGCCTGGAGCAATCTGTGTTTTAATAAAATGTTGGAAATAATCCTAAATTAGTTACCATTGCCTGACTAGCAGGAATGAATGCACTGGATACATAAAAGGACAAAAGGGTTTTTTGTTTGTTTGTCTGGAACATGCTGTGTTTTTATTAAAGTGGAGGTTCACACAAAAATGGAACCTCCGCTTTTCGGAACCCTCCCCCCCTCCGGTGTCGCATTTGGCACCTTTCAAAGGGGTGCAGATACCTGCACCCACTTCCGGGCATAGACTCCTGCATAGTCTACGCCTCTCTCCCCTGCTGTCTGCTGGGAAACACACGGGTCCCAGAGACAGCAGGGACATCCGGATTGCGCAGCACGACTCGCGCATGCGCAGTAGGGAACCGGGAAGTGAAGCTGCAAGGCTTCACGTCCTGATTCCTTTACCGAAGATGGTGGTGGCAGCACCTGAGAGCCGAGCGACAGATCGGCTTCGGGTGCCAACACCGTGGGAGCCCTGGACAGGTAAGTGTCCATATATTAAAAGTCAGCAGCTGCAGTATTTGTAGCTGCTGACTTTAAAAAAAAAATAATAATTTGGCGGACCTCCGCTTTAAAAAATTTTAGAAATCGGCTTTAATTAGGTACAGTTTCCTGACTGGAAGGGATGAATGCTGTGAAATGTATTTATCTGAAGTGAAAGTTGGCTCCCATTGGTAACCATAAACTGAACAAAGTGATCACCATTTTCTCTTTTAGCTAGGATTGTTAGTGTTGGATGCTTTGAGGTGCTTGCTACCATTTCTTTTTGATATGCCATGAGTTACTTACTTACCTAAGGTAGGATAAAGTTACTTCTGCATCCTTTTCTGCTTCATCTAAAGATATCAGCAAAAAGTCTCTCCGGCTCTCCAGTGAAAGCACCTTAAAATATAAGACTGGAGGTAAACACACTACATACAAGGAAAACATTGTATTTATTTTAAATATAAGGTTTTCATTTACTGTTAATATTCATCTATATAGCGCAAAAATAATTACAGTACATACATGGTTCGTAAGGTTAAAGAAGAAGGACATCAGTCCATGCAGTTCCACATCCTTACCTCTCTAACAGTAAAAACAACCTGTATGCAATTTGGGATTGAAACTGCCTCTCGTCTAACCTCATTAGGTAACAATCTGCTTGTTTTAAAAAAGTGCATTGATCAACATTATCCAATAGCACGTTATTTAGAGGTACCTGTACTGTTATCTTCTAGTTGAGTGATGGCAAACCTACTAGATATAAGGGGCCAAAAGTGCAGCCCATGCATTCTATAAAGGGCCTCAAACATTATTGGGAGTATGTTATGCTACAGAAGACTTTCAGACTGTGGACATATAAGAGGAGATGCTCAGGGTATGGGAAATAATGCAGTAAATGGCCAAAGACTATAGAAACTACATATAAGACTGGAAACATGCGCATTTTGGCACGTTGTCTGCTAACTGCATTTGGGGTGCCATTAACAATGAATGGCACCCAAAAGTACAATGCGTATTTTGACATAATTTTAGCTCAATTTGGAATTGAGGAAAGAATTACACACACTGTATGTATGTATGTATGTATATATATATATATATATATATAGCCAATTACGACCTTCTGAATGACCATTTCCGAAGGGACAATCGCCAAAAATTCTCTTGTATGGGAACAGAACGAACGATTTTCGTTTAATGCGTACCATTTTCGTACGAGAAAAATCAGAAACAAAAGACTGCGCATGATCAGAAACAAACAAAAAAAAACCTTTGTCGTATGAGAATTTTTGTATGAATTTCCCTTCATTGGTTCCGATTTGCTGTGAAACAATGAGGAAAATCAGACGAAGATTCACCCAATTTTCTTATAGTGTGTCCCCACTAAACAGGTTTTCTTCTAAGATTGCTCTGTATTTGGCTCCATCTATCTTCCCATCAACTCTGACCAGCTTCCCTGTCCCTGCTGAAGAAAGGCATCCCCACAACATGATGCTGCCACCACGGTGGGGATGTTTTTTTTCAGGGTGATGTGCAGCGTTAGTTTTCCGCCACATATAGCGTTTTGCTTTTAGGCCAAAAAAAGTTCAATTTTGGTCTCATCTGAACAGAGCACCTTCTTCCACATGTTTGCTGTGTCCCCCACATGGCTTCTCACAAACTGCAAATTGGACTTCTTATGGCTTTCTTTCAACAATGGCTTTCTTCTTGCCACTCTTCCATAAAGGCCAAGACTAATAGTTGTCCTGTGGACAGATTCTCCCACCTGAGCTGTGGATCTCTGCAGTTCCTCCAGTTACCATGGGCCTCTTAGCTGCTTCTCTGATTAAAGGAGTTGTAAAGGCAGAAGGTTTTTTATCTTAATGCATTCTATGCATTAAGATAAAAAAAAATTACGTGTGTAGCAGCCTCCCCAGCATCCCCCTAATTATTTATCTGAGCCCCATCTCTCTCCAGCGATGTCCACGAATGTCTAAGTCCTCTGAGACACGCCTCCTGATTGGCTAAGACACTGGCTCCCGTGGCTGTCAATCAAAGTCAGTTAGCCAATCAGGGGAGAGAGGGGGCAGGGCCGGGTTGGGGCTCTGTGTCTGAATGGACACATGGAGCTGTGACTCGACTCCAGTGCCCCAATATGAAGCTGCTGGCTGAGGGGCACTCCATAAAAGGGAGGGGCCAGGAGCAGCAAGAGGGACCCGAGAAGAGGAGGATCAGGGCTGCTCTGTGCAAAACCAACTGCACTGAGCAGGTAAGTATACCATGTTTGTTTTTTGTTTTTTTCTTTTAAAACGAGACTTTAAAATCACTTTAATGCTCTCCTTGCCTGGCCTGTCAGTGTAGGTGGACGGCAATGTCTTGGTAGGTTTGCAGTTGTCACACAGAAAATCATATTATGGAGCCCTACAAGGTTAGCGCACTTTACCCAATTCCCCTGGTGGGGGAGCCCTCCACTAACCAACATACCAAAAATATTCAAAAAACAAAATTGATACGGGCTCCAACCCCACCCCTGAACTTAAATAATGTGTAGTCACAGACTACTTTATATATAATATTTATACTACTAATAAATTCCCATATGTCAATATCTCAATTTGCAAAAGAGAGAGAAGAAAAAGGGATATAGATAATCATGTATGACTACTTCCATCCATATTTTGGGGCTAAAATTAAATTATTTGCCCTTAACACCAAATGATATTTCTAGCGGAAATCCAAATAACACCATTCCTACAGTAAAGCATTGAGGTGGTAATATCCTGTTATGAGGGTGTTTCTCTGCAGCAGGGACTGGAGCACTTGTCAGGATAGAAGAAAATAGGATGGGGCAATCAAATTCTTGAGGGAAATCTGCTGCCCTCTGCCAGAAAGTTGTCAATGGAAAAGAAGGTTTACACAGCAAAAATGACAAAGGAGAAAAAGGTGAATGTCCTTGCATTGCTTAGTCAGAGCCCAGACTTAAACCCCATTGAAAATCTGTGGAATGACTTCAGTTCACAAATGGTCACCATCAAATTTAACGGAACTTGAGCAGTTCTGCACACAAGAGGGGGCAAATACTGCAAAATCTAGAAGTGCAAAGTTAGTAGCGACATATGCCAACAGACTAAAGGCTGTAAATAAAGCAAAAGGTGATTCAACCAAATACTGACATAGGGGGGTTATTCTTTTTCCAACTCTGTGATTCTGTTTTTGAATTTTGTTTCTGACATGTTGGTGTTATATTTTTCACTTGGAAGTTATACATTGCACTAGTAAATACAGCTGTATAAAACAAAAACTGTGTCTTCATTTCAGGCTGCAAAGCAACACAATGTGATAATTTTAAAAGGTGGCTGATTCTTTTCTAAAAACAGCTTCTGGTGCTGTCCTGTACCCTCTACAGCAGGGGTCTCAAACTGGTGGCCCTCCAGCTGTTGCTAATCCCATCATGCCTCTGCCTGGGGGAGTCATGCTTGTAACTGTCAGCCTTGCAATGCCTCATGGAACTTGTAGTTTCGCAACAGCTGGAGGGCCGCAAGTTTGAGACCCCTGCATCTACAGTGTTATTAGGAAGTGTAGTAGGATTAGAGAATAGCTTCTCTTATGTTATGAAGACCGAAGGGGAGGTTCTGTAGTCCTAGAGCACTTTCTGTCCTAGGGTGACAACACAACTCCTCCATGGAAACAATTCAGTATCACTGGCATCATTAGAAATTACAAATAAAGGGGAAAACATTAAAAATAGGAGAGGGAAAACTAATGGATTCACCACATCTAAGGTCTGATAAATTCCTACTGTATATATAATACATACAAAGAGAAATAAAAACACTGCACTGCTCAAAAATGTCTAGGTAGCAGCTAACACAACAAATAGATAATTTGGTGCAAAGTGAAGGGAAAAATAAAAAGTGTAGCGCTAAGCCTCTATATAGATGGCTTGACAAACATTAGTGTCAAAAACATATGCCACGTAAATAAATAAGTACATATACATAGAACAGTAATAATACTGTATATCCGAGCATAAATATAAACAGATATGACCCGTCAAAGTGGTCAACTCCTACTGTATATATAATACATACTTGTTCTTAGCACCTTTCACCATGGCCTGGTGACTTACAAAAGTATTGAAGCCAGAAAGGCCAGCAACTAGAAAGAGGTCAGTGATAATTTGTAATCATATAAGTCTATTTCAAATATATCCTATGCACTGTGACTATGATCACAGAAGCAACAGTCAGGAAAGAAAAAAACTAGCAGAGAATGAAATTGGGGTTATGTTAATTGGGAAGTACCTTATTAGCTGTTAAAGTGGCTCTAAAGCCTTAGGTTTTTCACCTTAATGCACTCCATGAAATGCGATTAAAAACCTTCTGTGATTGATATTAACCCTCCTTCCCCCTCCCCGTATTATACTTACATACTGATCTTGATCCAGCGCTATGCCTGAGAGCAGCAGCTTTCTCTGCTCTCTCCCTCCTCGTAGGGCAGATTGATAGCAGCATGAGCCACTGGCTCACACTGCTGTCAATCAAAAGCTGTGACAAGGGAGTAGGGGCAGGGCCGAGCTGGGCTAACTGTGCGTACAGAGGCAGGCAATGCAGCTCAGAATCGAGCCTGCACGAGTACCCCCATAGGAAGCAGCTACCTATGGGGTCACTCACCAAAAGAAGGAGCCAGTAGCACCAGCAAAGGACCCCAGAAGAGGAGGATCAGGGCTGCTCTGTGCAAAATCATTACATAGAGCAGGGAAGTATAACATGTTTATTATTTTAAGAAAAAAAATCTGAGATAGACTTACTGGTAACTCCTTTTCTGAGAGTCTTCCAGGACAGCCCATGAGACCTAGGGCTCCTCCTACTGAGGACAGCAAATACGTAACCCCCACCAGATAAAAGGGCAGTCCTCCAGGCCCCATGTCAGTATTCTCGAGAACCGTAGGACATCCCTGTAAAACATATGCATAATACACATAACTTCAAGACAAAACCGGGTGGGAATCTGGCTGTCCTGGAAGACCCCTTTAGAAAAGGAGTTACCGATAAGTCTAACTCTGCTTTTCCCTAAGCATCTTCCAGGACAGCCCATGAAACGATGAGCCAGAACTTGCCAGTATAGGGAGGGACAACTGCCTGAAGGACCTTATGCCCAAAGCCTGCTCCTGAGCAGATAGGAGATCCAGGCGATAATGTTTAATGTAGGTCAAAAACCTGGACCATGTGGCAGCCCTGCAAATTTGTTCCGGTGAGGCTCCAGCCCTCTCAGCCCAAGACGCAGACAAGGCTTTTGAGTGCGTAGTGACAAAAGGAGGAGGAACTTCCCTAATTTAGCAAGTTTCAGAAATAGCTTGCTTTATCCATCTAGCCAAGGTGGCTTTAGATGCACTCTTTCCCTTGTGTGCTCCTGAAAAGAGGACAAACAAGTCGTCTGTTTTTCTAAAGGTAGACGAGAAGAATTCTCACGTCTAAAAACTGCATTTTCTTTCTTGGTCGCCCTTTGGTGAAGTACAAAAGGTTGGCAGTACAATGTCCTGGGATCTGTGGAATGTACTGGCCACTTACACTGGCAAAAAAGCCTGGAACAGTTTTCAAAACAACCCGATCCTCAAAAATTGTGAGGAAAGGCTCCCTCACTGATAGGGCCTGTAACTCACTTACCCTACGAGCTGAGGTAATTGCCACAATAAAAATAGTTTTTAAAAAGGTAAGTAACTTAAAGTGGAGTTCCACCCAAAAATGGAACTTCCGCTTTAAGGGAGGTGACCCCCCCTGACATGCCACATTTGGCATGTCATTTTTTTGGGGGGGGAGCTTTTTAGAGACTCTTTTTTTTAGAGGGTCCCAGCTCCCACTTCCTCCCGGCGCACCGCGGCACCAGAAGGGAGATCACCTCTCCCCCCTCCCTCTCGGCAATCATCTGTGACATGCCACAGGTCCCAGATGATTGTCCAGCCAGTCATGGTGCATGGCTCACGCACTGGGTGCCCGGCTGTGCCCACAGTTACAATGCCGGCGCAGCAGAGAAGAAAGTGTCCGATTATTAAAAGTCAGCAGCTGCAGTATTTGTAGCTGCTGACTTAATTTTTTTTCTTTAAGCAGAACTCCGCTTTAACTGAAATATCCTCTAGGGGCTCAAAAGTGAATTCTACCAGAGTTTGAAGCACCAGGGACAGGTCCCAGGTTGGACAACTTCTAACCACTACTGGCCTGGACCTAGAAATTGATTTGAAGAATATAGCTATAGTGGGCTTTTCCAAGATAGAAAATTGGAAAAAACACTGATAGCTGCCGCCTGTACCTTTAAGGTACTAACTGAAAGACCTTTGTCGACACCCTCTTGAAAAAATTCCAAAATTGCAGGAACATCATGAGTTAATCTTTGATTTTCCACAAGTTAAATTTCTTCCAAACCTTAGGGGGGCGTGTCTGGATGTGAGAGCCGGCGGACGTGTATCTGGGGAGCTCCGGGTATCCTTTAAAGAATCCTCTGCCATCCGTGCACCTGGCTTGATACAAGCTGAAACACTGCCAGCCCGGTCCTCTAAGTCCCCTGCCTCATCCGGGACCAAAATTGTGGAATTCATCTGCCCGGGTTCATCTAAATAAGATAGCCTCCACAAGCCTGCGGCCGCCGCCATCTTGCTGGCCTGTGTCACTCTGGGGAGAACCGATCCTGGCCAGATTGGAGGCAAGGGACTGTCCTCCGTCCACATATGCCTGCCCATCCACCTGCCTGGCACAGTCCGGAGGCCCGTTCGGCTGCTGGGGACATGCGTCGCGGCCATGGCCTAGTGAGGCCTGTGAAGCACCTGTGTTTCCTGAGCCGCTATCCCACCGGAGGGGCGCCGTGACCGAACTGCCCGAACCAAGGTGTGTGGATCTTCTGTCTCCTCCCACCCTGCCACCCATCCACAGCCTTGCCAAGGCCTGGTGTGCTGCCCAGCTCAACAGAGACTGCTTACATGAGCTGGCTGTGAGCTCCTGGGACCCAGTGCTGTCATCTGCCACCCCTCTGCTTCAGCCATACTGCTCTGGGTCTCTCCCACTCTGGTGTTCCCAGCATCACATCCTCACCACCTTGTCTTTGCATGCGTGTCCGCTGTGAAGTGAGGGGCTGCCTGCAAACACTGACAGCCTGTTCAGCGTGTACTCTCCTGGGGTACAACGCCTGCTGCCAGCTTGGTCGCCCACCAACTGTCTCCTGAACGCTCACCTGGGCACGAACAAATATCCCATCCCTGCCAGATGGCCTCCTCCTCCAAAAAGGGGAAGGGGTCCTCCAAAGCCGCGAAGACCAACACACCGCTCCGGCAACCACTGCCATCTTCCCCGCGAACAGACCCAGTACTGGTAGGGCGGCTTAGGGCCTTACTGGCTGACTTGGAAATGGACCCTGGCGAGGCTGAAATGGCGGAGCTGTCAGCTCCACTGCCTCAGGACAGTACGGCCATGATCCTTGCTGCGATCGAGCAAAGCAGGAATTCACTGATGGTGCGCATAGACCACCTCATTGAGGAGTGCAACCTCATACGGAACGACCTCGACAAAATAAGGGGGAGAATGACTGAAACCGAGTCCAGAGTATCAGCCACCGAAGATCTTATGGCCACCCATGCCGCCTCCATTGCTGAGCTGCAGCGCACAGTACAGTCCAATCGGACAACACTGAAAATAGACTGAGGCGAATAATGTCAGAGTCCTGGGACTGCCTGAGAGAGAAGAAGGGGACCATCCTGCTGTTTTCGCGGGAGAGTTCTTTAGAAACCTACTGTGTCTCCTGGGTATTCCCCCTACATACGTGGTTGAAAGGGCCCACTGGGTGCCCAAGGGCCGAGCCATCCCAGGGAATCTTCCCAGGCCTTTTTTGGTACGCTTCCTTAACTATCGGGACAGGGACAGGGACAGGATTCTCTCGGAAGCCCGCAAGCACTTCACACTCAAACACGGCAACGCCTATATTCTTCTTTTCCCTGACTTTTCGGCTGATCTGCAGAGAAAGAGGAAAATAAGAACATTAAATATGGCATGCTCTACCTTCTTTGACAACCCATCGGATGCTGACGACTGGCTGATCAGCTTGTGTTAAAAGTGCCTTCTCACTAATTCATCTGATGCATGGATCTTCCACATTCTTGTTTGCTTTATCCTACTAAACTACCTGTAAACGCCAGAGTTACCTCAAATGTACCTCTACACGTGAACCCCCCACCAGATTTTCGTTTCTTGTTGTTTTGTTTTTTCTCTAAGGAGCGGAGGGCCTGGTGCTATCCATCTATCTGGAGAAACTATACAACGGCTCCGGATCGCCTGGTCCTCATTACTGTGTTGGGACACATATCCCCTAACCATCGCCTACTGTTATAGGCTGAACACAAGCTGTGGTTATCTCAGAAACTCTGAGTCTCCAGTAGGAGACATCTTCTATCAAGTTTAGGGTGAGACACTGCAGTGGCGACAGTTGGGGTTATGCCAGGCAGTAGGGCGTTACATGAACTTTTAGTTGATTACCACACCTGCTCAGGTTCCACACCATCTCTCTTGCTGGACTATGTTGTCTTTATTTTGTTCTTTCCTTCTGTTTACCTCTTTCCTCCCCAGAATCCTTGGATGACCATATCATCTGGACCACCTCTGCAACCGACCTATGGACAGGACACTAATGTTTTTTTGCGCTCCTATTGTCATTAAGCTTCTCTATTCTAAATGCGCTGCGCAAACTGTTGGCGCTATATAAATCCTGTATAATAATAATAATAATAATAATTTAAAGTTGATATCTTGGAATATTAGAGGACTGAATGACAAGGTGAAAAGATCGTTGATGTTTAAGTTTCTGCAGTCTCACAAACCTCACATTTTGTTTCTCCAAGAAACCCACATACTGGGCAGTAAAATCCTGACTCTGAAGCGGGCATGGGTAAAACAAGGATTTCATGCCACCTACTCCTCCTATGCGAGAGGTGTGACTATTCAAGTCACTCCCTTGCTTGGTAGAGCAGGTCTTCACTGATCCGGGGGAAGGTACCTCATCTTAATTCTTGAAATGTATGCCCAACGCTGAGCGATAATCAATGTATAAGTCCCTCCTCCCTTTGACTCCACCATCCTGTACACCATCCTTACAAAAATAGCCCCCCTCCAAGTCTGCAATATAATAGTTGGAGGGGACTTCAACACCATCCTAGATCCTACCAAGGACACTACTAACCCCCTTAGATCTGCCCCCCCGGATTCAAACCTTTTGGTCTCCAGGAGGTTTGGTGGTTGAGACATCCGGAGGATAGGACTTACTTGCATATCTCAGCTTCGCATAGATCAGGGTCTCGCATAGACCTACTGTTTGGGTCTGCTTCTGCTCCGTCTCGGGTTGGGGCGGTCTATCTCCCAGCAGGTCTCTCAGACCACTCGCCGCTGGAGCTGGGCCTGACTCTCGGTACCTCCCGTGAGCCGGGATGCTGGAGGCTAGCATCCCATTGGATAGACAACCCTAAAATCCAAACTCACCGAATACTGGACTCTTAATGAGGGGTCAGTTTCCTTGATGTGGTCTGGGAGGCGGGTAAGGCTCATACTCGAGGAGAGTATGTCTCCTCTATTTAGGCAGTGAGATCTGGCTTTGCATCGCTGACCGCACAACTGGAACAATGTGAAGGGTCGGCACTGGAACTTTTCACGGGGAGTCCAACACCCGAAAATTATTCGACTCTAGCCCAAGCAAGAAGAGAAGAGATTTGATGCTCCATTAGCTCCAATCTGATGCACAGAAGTTAGTAGCCAAGCTTTTCGAATCAGGGGACAAAAATGGCAAACTACTGGCCAACCTGGTGGCAGAACCCACACTCCAGACAGTGATCCCTAGACTACAGACTTCCACTGGCTGCCAGGTTACAGACCCCAAAGGTATACTAAGGGAATTTCACCTCTTCTACAATAAACTGTATGATGATCCATTCTCTGAATCAGTAGATGCCATGTTGGAGGATTTAGGGGGATTCACCTTGCCTCTCCGTCCGAGGAGAACAGGGACACACTAGATAAACCCTTAACACGACAGGAGATAGAGGACGCAATCTACTCCTTGCCCAACAACAAATACCTGGGCCCCGATGGTTTACCTGGGGAATGATACAAAACACGCTGCCATACTGGTCCCCAAACTAACTCAGCTGTTTGCAGATTGCTTGGAATCCGAGAGGTTGCCAGATAGTATGTATCAAGCACATATAGTGCTGCTGCCCAAACCAGGGAAGGACCCCACTTGCTGCTCATCCTACCGACCCATTTCACTGCTGAATTACGACCTTAAGATACTAACCAAAGTGCTGGCCAATACACTCATGATCCCTTGTCAACATAGATTAGACCGGTTTCATGCCTGGCAAGTCCACAGACATAAATCTTAGAGTCTTTACGCATCTCCAGCTCCCACCTGAGGAAAATGCCTCACGGGTCCTAGTATCCCTTGACATCGAAAAGGCTTTCGATACCGTTAGATGGTCCTATATGATGCAGGTTCTGGAAAGCTTTTGCTTCGGCCCAGATTTCTGGAAATGGATCAGCTTATTAAACAAGACTCCCAAGGCCCAAATTAAACTCAATGGTAGGCTTTCGCCATCTTTTCCAATTAGGAGGGGGACAAGACAGGGGTGTCCTCTTTCCCCTGCGCCGTTTGTCCTGGCGATGGAGCCTTTGGCTGAGGCCTTACGGAGATCGAGCGAGGTGTCTGGAATCCAGGTTGGTTTGGTGGTTGTGACAGAACCCACTGTCACCCACAGACTTGCTCCCACCACCTGGAGAAGATGCCACCTCCAGACATTTGTGTCTAGAGTCACCAGTTCATCGGAACCAGGTGAATGTGGTATCTGTGGCTGGGCTTCTGGAGTCGTTTCTGGCTACCTAAACCTATTGGCCCGGCTAGGCTTAATATATATACTTTTATTCCACAAACAATGTACTTTTAGCTGATAAAGACATATACAAGATGGCGGTATTCCCAAAGCGAGGGACTACAAGACTTGGGGACTAAGTGGCATTGAGATAATGTAATGTAATTCTACATCCCTCCTTACACGGATGTGTAAGGAGGGGCTGCCTGCTTGCATAATCCCTCTGTGCTTCAACTGTAGTTGTTTGAATATACAAGTGTTGAGTTTCCATTGGTTCTTCCTTGTCCCCTACCCCCCTCTTTGACCAGGCTAAGGGGAGTGTCCCTAGCAATGTTAAAAGTGTATGTTTGGTACTTAATAAACAGTTTATGCTCTGGATGTTTAACCCTCAACACCTGTGTGGCTTGTCTTGTGATTGAGGGGTTAAGGGCTGGTTATGGCGAATCTGCAGGCTGCGGGTGCGTTTGGAAAACAGGAGACACAGGTCAGGCAGAGATGCTCAGCAGGGGCATCCAAGATCCGTCACAGTTCCGTGGTCGAGAAACTAGCATTGTAGGCAGACGTTCTAATCCTCTTCCTCCAGGACCCTGGTCCCTCGCTTTCCGGGGCGCTCCGGCTTCTGGACCACTTTGCGGCTCTCTCTGGCCTCCGAACCAACTGGAGCAAATCACTTATCATACCCATAGGTCCCGGGGCAAAGAAGCTGAGTGATCCTGCTTCACCTCTACAATGGGCAAGTACCATTAAATATCTAGGAATCAATATCTCTTCCAATACCCAGGACTTTAGCAATCTTAATGTATCCCCAGTGCTGCAGTGGTGTAAATTGAAACTGAAGGCCTGGTCGAACCTCCCATTATCACTTATAGGGAAAATTAACTTAATTAAAATGAAATTACTCCCGGTCTTGCTGTATATTTTACGACACTCCCCGGTCTGGATAAACAAGACTCTTTTCCAACAATTGGATTCCACAGTGGCCTCCATTTTATGGCAATCACGCCCCGGCTAGATTCAGTAGAAAAAAAACTTGCTTAGGCCCTGGACACACCTATACTATTCACACCTACTATTTAGCGGCAATGCTCACTAATGCACATAACTGGTTGGTCTCGGATGACACCAATGCGTCAGTCGTCCTAGAGGCAGCTCAACTGGGATCCTTTGAGGCCCTCCGCAACGCCCTTTATGGGGGGTCAGGGGGTTCTCCAGTACCTTTAACACTGGCGATGAAAGCATTTATTAAGGCTTGGCACATGGTAGTGATTAAACCTAATTTGGTAAAGGCCAAACGGTCCCCTAATACACTGCTCTGGTGTAACCCAAGATTGAAAGAATTTCACTCTCTGCAAGACCCGGGTTTGTGGGCCAGTAAGGGCATCAAATATTTGAGGGATATCTGTGATGGGTCAGGGTTATTTACATTTGATAGGCTGAAAAATAAATTCCAACTTCCAACTCTTTCTTTTTTAGGTTCCTGCAGCTCCGCCATGTCTTTGACTCGCAATTCAAAACAGTTCAGCTTCGGCTGGAATATTATAACATTAAGACCCTTCTAGAAGATGCTGATCTCTTAAAACCATTATCCCAAATTTACCAAGCACTTCTACCATCCATCTAGGTCGAACTGGATGGTCTGTGTGATCTGTGGCGGGCGGAGATGCAGTAACTGGTTGCTACTAGGGATAAACAGGATCTACTATACGCCCCAGAGCCTCCACCGCATATACCCAGCCGCGTCGGCCAGCTGCTGGAGATGCTCTGGTACTCCTGCAGATTTCATGCATATATTCTGAGATTGCCCACAAATTCAGGACTATTGGCAGGAGGTAACTTAATTCATTCATAGTTTGACTACTAGGGGTGCAACGGATCGTCGCCGATCCGTGATCCAAACGGGTCACCCCGTTCGGATCGGCACACCCCGCGATCCGCGGCCTCGGCCTTAGGAAACGCCGCGGCTTCGGCCTAGCTCCGGAGCGACGGCGGTCATCTTGGTACACCCGGCGGCCTTAGGAAAGGCCGCAGGTTCGGCCTAGCTCCGGAGCGGCTGCCATCTTGGTACACCCGGCCACTGTTTACAATGTGATCGCTCCGTCAAATGACGGAGCGATCACTTGTAAACAAACTCTGCATTACCCAGCCAATACCCTGCATTACCCAGCATATACTCTGCATTACCCAGCATATACTCTGCGATACTCTGCATTACCCAGCCAATACTCTGCGATACTCTGCATTACCCAGCCAATACGCTGCGATACTCTGCATTACCCAGCCAATACGCTGCGATACTCTGCGATACCCAGCCAATACGCTGCGATACCCAGCCAATACGCTGCATTACCCAGCCGATACCCATCCAATACTCTGCTATACCCAGCCAATACTCTGCGATACCCAGCCAATACTCTGCGATACCCAGCCAATACTCTGCGATACCCAGCCAATACTCTGCGATACCCAGCCAATATTACAGTGGGGGAGATGACGTGGATATTACAGTGGGGGAGATGACGTGGATATTACAGTGGGGGAGATGACGTGGATATTACAGTGGGGGAGATGACGTGGATATTACAGTGGGGGAGATGACGTGGATATTACAGTGGGGAGATGACGTGGATATTAAAGTGGGGGAGATGATGTGGATATTACAGTGGGGGAGATGACGTGGATATTACAGTGGGGGAGATGACGTGGATATTACAGTGGGGGAGATGACGTGGATATTAAAGTGGGGGAGATGACGTGGATATTACAGTGGGGACTATATGGTGGCGGAATTTGCACAGGTTTTTGCAAATTCAATTATTATTTGCTGATCCGAAAAATGATCCGATCCGTGACTCTGATCCGAGGATCGATCCGATCAGTGAGTTTTTTGATCCGTTGCACCCCTATTGACTACTATTCCTATTCCCCTGACAATTAGTGTCTGCCTCCTTGGCCTAGTGGAACAACTGGCATTTGCCAAAGCAATACACACCCTAATAGGTATCCTTCTTTTCTATGCGAGAAAAGCCATTGTACTAAAGTGGAAGTCAACCACTCCCCCCCACACTGTCCTCATGGAAGCAACTAGTTAACGCAATGATACCCCTCTATAAAGCAACATATCTGTCCCGAGGATGCCCCAAAAAATATAACAAGGTCTGGCATTTGTGGACAGACTCAGATTCCACAATAGATAATCAGCCCTCATGGGATCAACCCAGATAGATCTCCTCTATCTCTGTCTAGCTTTGCTGAGTGCTGAGGCCTAGACCCCAGATGGATAGTCGGAGATGCCAGCCTAAAAATCAAAACCACATTTATTCTACATTTATTGTCACATGTCCCTATAGAGTCCAGGGCCAATAACAAAAACCGAGAAACAGTCCCCCAAGAAACAATATCTCATAACAAAATCCTACCATGTGTTACATGAGCAGTGATTGGTTTGTGGTTAATTATGTTGCTTTTAGATAATCTGTCATGTTATGCACATGACTATGTGCACCGGTTGGCCGGGGTATGCCCCAATGTCCCTATTTTGTACTGCCAAAGAAAAATTTTCAATATAGAAAAATAAAAAATAAAATAAAAATTCTTCCAAACCTTGGAATAATAGGATTTTTATAACAGCTTAACTGTAAAATCCTTTTCTTTTGAAGTACATCACGGGACACAGAGCCATAGTAATTACTATGTGGGTTATAGTCCACCTTCAGGTGCTGGACACTGGCACACCCTAAACAGGAAGTTGCCTCCCTATATAACCCCTCCCATACCGGGAGCATCTCAGTTTTGTAGCAAATCAATACATGTGTATACTAGAAAGAGGGACGGGACCTCTATTTTCTTTAATCGTACATCATGGGGCACAGAGCCATACTAATTTCCGTATTTATCGGCGTATAACACGCACCCCAAGTTTAGGAGGAAAGTTTAAGGGAAAAAAAAAAAAAAAAACTTCCATTTAAATGCCCATCAATGCAGCCTTGCCCAGTGTCCATCTGCAGCCTTGTCCAGTGTCTTTGCAGCTTGTGTCTCTTTGCAGCCCTGTGTCACTTTGCAGCTTCATAGCAGGAATTTAAAATTGGCAACGATCTCCGCTGATTGGGAGCAGAGCGAGCGCCGCCGACATAAACAAAGCCGAGTGTACTCGGCTAGTCTCGGCTCCTCTCGCAGTCCCGCCCACGTGACTGTGAGCGGAGCCGAGACTAGCCGAGTGTACTCAGCTTTGTGTATGTCGGCGGTGCTCGCTCCGCTCACAGTCACGCCCAGACGACGGCAGGACTGGGCGTGACTGTGAGTGGAGCGAGCACCGCCGACATACACAAAGCCGAGTACACTCAGCTAATCTCGGCTCCGCTCATAGTCACGTGGGCGGGACTTCGAGAGGAGCTGAGACTAGCCGAGTGTACTCGGCTTTGTGTATGTCGGCGGCGCTCGCTGCTTTCACAATCAGCGGGGGGATCGGTGTATAACACGCACCCACAATTTTCCCCTGATTTTAAGGGGAAAAAAGTATGTGTTATACGCAGATAAATACGGTACTATGTGGGATGTCCCATAGCAATGCCAACTGAGGGGAGGGAGACACAACAAAAGTAGGGCACCATGAGATCAGAGGACTTATACTGCTTCCTGCAGTACACTGCACCCAAAGGCGAAATCCTCATGTCTTTTTACATCCACCTGATAGAATCTGGTAAATGTATGGATTGAAGACCAAGTTGCGGCCTTGCAGATTTGAGCCACTCTGCTGTGGAGCATTAGGACCGGCTGAAGTCCTAACTGGAGATGGACCCTCTGAGGGGACTTGAATCTTGTCAATTAGAGTCTTAAACAAGCTAAACGTAGACGTAAGCTCATCTCTAACAGAAGATAAACAGCATTTTCTGACAGGAGACTACCGGGTCATCCTTAACTAGGCTGCCTATACAGGTGCGGCAAAACTGCTTTGCTCCATGAGGAGCTCAATTTATTTCTGCAAACTGTACATTTCCTTTTTGGTGGCTGCGCTTGGGCCTTGTCCTGAGTCTTGGCCTGCAAGAGAACAAATTAACCCAATAAATTTTATGCCACATACACTCCATAACACCCCGTGCAGGAGGAAAGGAAAAATGTGCCCCCTTCATAGTTAGTTTCATAGTTTCATAGTTAGTAAGGTTGAATAAAGACACCAGTCCATCCAGTTCAACCTGAGCGAGTGTCTACAACTGTCCCTATCCCTGTACATTGCACACTCACATCGTTCCCTACCCTCAAGGAGCCCACAATCCAAGGTCCCCATTCATATACTAGGGCCAATTTTTGAACAGAAGCCAATTAACCTACCTGCATGTCTTTGGATTGTGGGAGGAAACCGGAGAACCCGGAGGAAACCCACGCAGGCACAGGGAGAACATGCAAACTCCAGACAGATAGTGTCGTGGTTGGGATTCGAACCAGCGACCCTTCTTACTGCTAGGTGAGAGTGCTAACCACTACACCACTGTGCCGCCCCTTCACCTAGTCCCTACTGGTTACAAGGGGGAGAACACTCACAGGATGTGCAAGTAAGTAAAATACACTTCAGGCTTACCTGTGAGGTGCTGGTGTTAGCTGCCTGTGCAGGCATCGCAGAGGAGACCATCCCGCCCCTGTAGTGGTCCGCAGCCTCTGCCGAGTTTCACTCTTTTAAACACCAGCTTCCCAGCGTCCCTGTTCGCACCGTTTAGAGACAGGAAGTAGCATCTCCGGCGCCCGCTGATGACGTCACAAGCCCCGGAAGTGACCCTGCTGGGTACTTCCTGTGGGCCAGCTTGGAACACATAAGTTCCGACCCTTCATGCGCGCGGCTTCCTCTCTTCCCCTGCGCTGTTTATCAGGGAGAGAACAGCCGACTGCTGCCATGTGGCTCATGGACCGGAGCTCCGATGTACACCGCGGTGCTGGCAATCCCCGTGCACTGAGAAGCAGGGACAGCAGCCACAAGCCTACTCCCCTGGTGGATGTGCCGCTCTGGGACCTAAGAAGAAGGTAGAAACACCACCCCAAAACACCAGAGGAGCAGTGTATCAGGGCTGAGCTCACCTTCACTGAGCTGCCTGCTCAGCTGTTGGCTAATTGCCAGCTCCTATCTCTCCACAGTTACTCGGCTGTTGATGATATCCTGCTCGTCAGTCCTGCCTACTTAAGCCATCCAGTCCAGAGGAGCTCTGCTTTCGCCTTGATCACATTACAGAAGCAATTTCCTGCTATCCTGTTCAAGACTTGCTTTGCTGATATCCCTTCTGGCTCCAGATCCTGCTTGCTGTTCCACTACATTGATTTCCTAATTCTGGCTTGGCTGACTATCCATTCTGGTTACTGAACTTTGGCTATGTTTTGACTAAGTTTTTTCTTTTTACTTTTATTATTAAACAAGTGTGATTTAACTGTACTTCTGTCTCGGCCTGATTTCATGGTTTCTGACATCGTGCTCATGAGACCTAGGGGAACCAGTTTCAGGAAACATGTTACCCCCCTGTCCGGAGGAAACACTAATACTTACATGGGGCCTGGAGGACCGCCCTTTTATCTGGTGGGGATTAACGCGTTTCCTGTCCTGGTAGGAGGAGCCCTAGGTCTCATGGGCTGTCCTCGAAGACGCTTAGAGAAAATAAAGCTTTATAATCACTTTAAAGACCAAAGAAAACAGTCTTTTTTTTTTTAGGAATTAGCCCTACAGAACTGTGCTGAACTCCAAAATGAATACTTTACCTCAGCATTTTGTGCACGCTCTAGTTCCTTCAACACACCCTGTGTCACCTCATTTTCTTTGTTCTTTAATGACTTCAGTTCAGCATCCCACTCTTCCCTGCCAATTGGAAGATGTTATATATAAACTATGGAATATAATAAAGTTTGTATAATGCCTAAAGATAACAATGGCATCTTTTACAACTATAAATAAGAAGAGTATGCAGTTGTGTGCTTTCTACTAGCCTTGTCAGTTGTCAATAACAATCTATAATTTCTGTTAACATATACTGTATTATATCAATTAGTTACAGAGACATACAGTATATATGATCAGACACTGTACATATATAATATCTGAATGTTCTGCACTTAAGTGGGGGACGATAGACATGTTTACAAGCAGCACACAATGACAGATACTGTTTCAGATGGCCCGATTTTCTGCATTGATAGGGAATTGAAAAAAACATTAAACATACATACTCAACTTTATGGATGCAGCATAGCTGTCCCCACTGACTCTGTGACATCAGCTAACAAAGGGACCTTTTAGCTGATTCTGGATCACAGGAGAGCACAAATAAGTGCAGTCCTGTGACCATCAAGAGAGGTATGGCCAAAAAAGCTTTGAAATCTTTGAATAGATATCAATTCACGGTGACAGATGTTTTCATCACATACAGAAGCTGGTTACTGGTATATGAGCCTTTTCCATCAGGTGATCCACATGTGCTCCATTAGAGCCGAGTAACACCATAAAGGTTGAGCTTGCACATTCCCGCACAGCATAACCATGAACACACCTGTGTTTGCATGATTTGTGGGACTGCCAATGAGAACTAATGACACCCATGCACATCTGCAGTCAGCAGTGCATTCCGGTGCAATTGGTGTGAATCGACTCTTGGTGTCTGCAAAGCAATAATGCAAAGGGTAAGGCACACTGAGGGAAATTTAGTAGGGATGCACCGATGCCACTTTTTTGAAACCGAGTATTAATACCGATACTTGACATCATGTACTCGCCGATACCAATTGCCGATACCTATCGCTTACGAAGAGGGGTGGTTTGGGAGGTGGCGGGGGGTTGTTTTTTGGGAGCTGGGTGATGGCAGGGTGGGAGGGGTAAGTGAGGGCAAGGTAGTTGAGGGTGGGGTGAAATAGGGATTGTGGGGTGGGAGAGTTTAGATGGAAAAGGCTGTGATCGCTGAGGGGGGGGGGGAATGGGGATAGGAGGGTTATTGGGAGACATGGGGGCAGAGGGGACAGCTGGTAGAGGGAAGGAGGAGACAACAGGCAGAAGTGACTGCAGGCATGGTACAAAAGACAGCCAGGGACTGCGGGCATGGTACAGGAGACAGCCAGAGACTGCGGGCATGGTACAGGAGACAGCCAGAGACTGCGGGCATGGTACAGGAGACAGCCAGAGACTGCGGGCATGGTACAGGAGACAGCCAGAGACTGCGGGCATGGTACAGGAGACAGCCAGAGACTGCGGGCATGGTACAGGAGACAGCCAGAGACTGCAGGCATGGTACAGGAAACAGCCAGAGACTGCAGGCATGGTACAGGAAACAGCCAGAGACTGCAGGCATGGTACAGGAGACAGTCAGGGACTAAAGGCATTGTATAGGAGACAGCCAGGGACTGCAGGCATCGTGCAGCAAGGAAACAACGCTTGTGGGCTGTTAGGATGGGCAGGCCTGCACCTAGCGATGCCAATGGGAGGAGGCGGGGAAGGCACTGTCCGGAGGGGAGGAGGAGGCGGGGAAGGCACTGTCCAGAGGGGAGGAGGAGGCGGTCCGCTCCCAAGCGACGTCACTTTCGGTATCGGTGCATTTTCACGAGTACCGATATTCGCGAAAATGGCTAGTATCAGCGCCGATACCGATATCGGCACATCCCTAGAATTCAGTAAAGCTGCTGTGCCACTTTTCTTGCATCAATGCCTCTTGTTAATGTATTGCACAAAATTCATAGAGCATCTGCAACATTTTTGTTTCCAACAGCGACTCGTGCACCAAGTTCAGGTAGTTCTTGAATTTGATATGCCAAATTCAAAATAAAATAACTACAGATAGTATCCTACCAAAGTGGAACTAATTAAGACCAACTCCCTTTAGGCAAATAGAGAGAAACTGGCGCAAATTTTGTGAAAGTGTCTCGTGTGCATTCCAAAAGTGCTGCAGCATGTGACAAATTCAAATACAAGTTCTAGACAAGTACATGAATTTGGCGTATGCTGCACCTCTTTTAGAACACATGAGAGACACTTTCACAAAATCTGTCTGCGTCAGTCTTTATGAACTCCAGGGACTGACTAGTGGTTGGGATTTCTATAGATAAAAACATGTTGCCAATTTTTTTTTTAAATCCCATTTCCACATTATACACAGAGTAGATCCTTACAGCTTGTTTAGAAAGTTTGAAGGAATAAAAAGATATGCAAAACCTAGCACTGTTGCCCCACCTTTCTGCAGCCTGCTCAGAAAGTAGCTCCACAATCTTATTTTCAAGCTCTGCTTGCTCTTGCTTGAGGCTAAAAAAGAAAGAAATTGAATTGTTACAATTACCTGGCACATTTCTATTTACTTTTTACAATTTTCAGCAATCAGACAAATTATTATTTTAATAGTAAGGTAGAATTCCAGGCTAAAACTATCTAATACTAACATTGCTCCCACCCCACCTTCTAACACCTATATTGACTACCCTGTAGAAGAAAGATGCATATGCTTACCTATTCTCAGGCCGCTTTGGCCAGGTCATGTGATCTCCCCTGTGTCAACCAGTGCCAGCTATAGGGGAGAGCAGCATTCCCTACTCTTCCCTAAAGCTGTTGCTAGATGACACAGGGGAGCCGATCCCCTGGGAAGCAAACCAGAGCAGCCTGAAAATAGGCAAGTATATGCATCTTTCTTCTACAGAGTAGCTAGTAGAAGTGTTAAAAGGGAGTGAGAGCAGTTTTAAGATTAGTTTTAGCCTGGAATTCTACTTTAACAACTGCAGGACCGCCCACTGCATATATACTGTGGCAGGGGAGCCCTATTATGCGAAATGACGTACCCGTATGCCGTTTCATGCACGAGTCACTGTGGGCGCTCTGGGGAGCTGAAGCGTGGGTCCGGTGGCCGCGATGTGCGCCGGCCACCCGTTATCGCTAGTCAGAGGCAGAACGGGGATCTGCCAGTGTAAACAAAGCAGATGCCCGTTCTGACAGGAGAGTTAAGTGAGATCATCTGTTCCTAGTGATCAGTACAAGCAATTTCACTGTACTCCCAGTCAATCCAATCCCCCCCCCCCCCAGTTTAGAAACACCTCCCTAGGACACACTTAACCCCTTGATCACCCCTAGTTTTAACCCATTCCCTGCCAGTGTCATTTATACAGTGATCAATGGATATTTTTAGCTCTGATCACTGTAATAATGTCACTGGTCCCAAAAAAGTCTCATGTCCGATCTGTCCGCCGCAATGTCGCAGTCCCGCTAAAAATTGCTGATCACCGCCATTACTAGTAAAAAATAAATAAATAATAAAAATGGCATAAATCTCTCCCCTATTTTGTAGACACTATAACTTTTGTGCAAACCAATCAATATACACTTATTGCGATTTTTTTTTACCAAAATATGTAGAAGAATCCATATTGGCCTAAACTGATGAAGACATTTGTTTTCTTTACATTTTTTGGGGGGGGGGGGGATATTATAGCAAAAAATTAAAAAATAGTTATTTTTTTCAAAATTGTCAGTGTTTTTTTGGTTATAGCACAAAAAATAAAAACCGCAGAGCTGATAAAATACCACCAAAAGAAGTCTCTATTTGTGGGGAAAAAGGACATAAATTTTGTTTGGGTACAATGTCGCACAACCGCACAATTGTCAGTTAAAGCGACACGGTGCCGTATCGGAAAAATGGTCTGGTCATTAAGGGGGTAAATCCTTCTGGTTCTTAAGTGGTTAAAAACATCTAAAAAAAATCTGAAATTCTGTGTATAATTCAAAATAAACATGTCACGAACTTGGTCAATGTATGCAGAGCATATATGAAAAATTTTACAAACATAAGTTACATTCAGTGAAATCCATATGCAAAGAAGATCAGTAGATCTAGCTGAAAATATATATATAGTTGGTCAGTTAATTACTGCGCTAACAATAATAAAGCAGCTGACATAAATTGTATGGTGACAATAAAAAGCATAAAGGTTAAGTAAATGCAGCGCTAGAAGCATCAAATTATAAAATAAGTCCATAGTGTTAAAACAGAGTCTTTGTTCAGGGGAAATACTGGAACTACCCACGGTGCAGATACAATAAGGTAAATTATCCTCCACCGAACATCAACACACCAGGGCCCCTTACTAGGGGTGCACCGAATGTTTTTTTTTGGTGCCGAAATCGATACCGAAAATGAAAAATACACTAGGCCGAAAACCAAAACTGAAAATGTTTATATAAAAATGTATTTTTACATTTTAAATAAAACGTATACATTTTTATATAACACATAGATAATAGTATTAGAACATTTTCCATGCGGTGCACCTCTAGCAGATATGATACAGGAGATGGTCAGAGACTGCAGACATAGCACAGGAGATAATCAAAGACTGCATACATAGTACAGGAGATGGTCAGAGACTGCATACATAGTACAGGAGATGGTCAGAGACTGCATACATAGTACAGGAGATGGTCAGAGACTGCATACATAGTACAGGAGATGGTCAGAGACTGCATACATAGTACAGGAGATGGTCAGAGACTGCATACATGGTACAGGAGATGGTCAGAGACTGCAGACATGGTACAGGAGATGGTCAGAGACTGCAGACATGGTACAGGAGATGGTCAGAGACTGCAGACATGGTACAGAAGATGGTCAGAGACTGCAGACATCGTACAGGAGATGGTCAGAGAGGGGCAGACATGGTACAGGAAATGGTCAGAGACGGGCAGACATGGTATAGGAGATGGTCAGAGACGGGCAGACATGGTACAGGAGATGGTCAGAGACTGCAGACGTGGTACAGGAGATGGTCAGAGACTGCAGACGTGGTACAGGAGATGGTCAGAGACTGCAGACGTGGTACAGGAGATGGTCAGAGACTGCAGACGTGGTACAGGAGATGGTCTGAGACTGCAGACGTGGTACAGGAGATGGTCCGAGACTGCAGACGTGGTACAGGAGATGGTCAGAGACTGCAGACGTGGTACATGAGATGGTCAGAGACTGCAGACGTGGTACAGGCGATCAATGCAGCCTCACCAGTGTCCATCAAATGCAGCCTGCCAGTGCCCAGCAGCCTACCAGTGCCCATCATTTGCAGCCTGCCTGTGCCTCACCAGTGCCCATCATGCAGCCTACCCTACCTGTGCCTCACCAGTGCCCAGCAGCTTACCAGTGCCGATCATGCAGCCTGCCTGTGCCTCACCAGTGCCCATCATGCAGCCTGCCTTAGTATGTCAGACAGGATCAGGACAGGGCAGTGTTAGCAAGGCAAATCCAAGAACAGTGCTCTATCTATGGAGGAAAGCTGTCAGCACACCACGTAAAGTAGCGGCTTGTCCGTATGATCAGCGGGAGGAGCATTATCAGTGTGCAGCGCCACGGGGGTTAAGAGTGCAGGACTTGTTGTTTGACATGCTGTTAGAAACAGTGAGCCCGCTTGGTGAAGCTTATGGGTCAGAACTGATGCTCTTGCAAAGTTCTAATGAGGAAACTAGCAAGGCCTGAATCCCTTTAGATACGATTAACCCTTTGAGAGTATCTCACCAAAAATTAAATTTTTGTTGCAGAGGATGCCTAAAATCTGACTTGTATCCTAGTGCAAACTAGGAAAATCAGTGAGCCAATCACACAAGCAGGAAATTACAATTCTGGAGGACGTTTTCTACCCAAACGGTGTACAGAATGCCTCTACGTTGCAATTTTGCATTACATTTTACATAAAATTACAGATCTGCAGATTGGAAAGGTAATTTTTAATATCATTCAATTACAATATGTTGTATGCTATATTGTTATTTTTGTTTTGGCGCTACGCTTTAACTTAAAGTGTTACTAAACTCAGGACTCTGCATTTACTATATCTGGTCTCCCACAGTACACAGAACATGAAAATGCAATCATTTTAGTAAATATATATTTCGAAATACCTTTTCTCAGCAGTATATAGCAGTCTTGCGACTTCTATCAGTGCCCAGCTGAGCACTGGGTAGAATTTTTAGTAAGACTTTCATTCTTCTCTGACTGTCTTATCAGGCTCCCCACAAAAAAAAAAACAAAAAAACAAAAAAAAAAACCTCTCTAGCGATACACACTAGGGCTGAAACAACTAATCGATTATGAAATTAATCAATTACTATTTTCATAATCGATAAATCGGCCAGCCGATTAGTTGGCCTACATACAGAATGCATTATTTGTTTACATATCAGGAAATACAGTACAGCACACATACAGCTCAGTACATCATCCATACATGTCAGTAAGTGCCTGAGAACTTGTGAATGTGAGGAGCAATGCCTCATGGGACATGTAGTCCTGGGCAGGAAGTGAGTGGTTCTAAAGCCAGAAGTTTTCTTTACCTTGCTATTGGGGCACGCTATACTGCACTTAACGCATAGCAAAAAGCACTGTAGAAACAGATCAAAAGCAAACTGCTGTACGGAGCCTTATGCTGGCCACATAGATCAATATTCAGATGAAAAATCTTTGTACAGTCGCTGAATGAAAGAATGTTTGAAATTTTCACTTTGAATTGAAAAATTTATGTAATTTCTGAACGAAAACCACATACACCGTTGGTTCCTTTGACCAAGTAGTTTTCTATTATTTCAAAATTTTCCTGCCACTGTGGTTGAAAATGAACATCGATTTGACCCCACTAACGATTCGAAAATCTAAGGAACATTCTTAAAATGACATGGTTTTTTGTATGGCCAGCATATAATATATTACAGTTCTGTTTTTTCTTACGAGTCTGATGATATTTACCAGATTCAACCTCTAACAGTATATACAGTATATCTCTCCTCTAATAGTATATACAGAATATCTCCTCTAATAGTATATACAGTATATCTCTCCTCTAATAGTATATACAGTATATCTCTCCTCTAATAGTATATACAGTATATCTCTCCTCTAATAGTATATACAGTATATCTCTTCTGTCTGTTATTCTCAGAGTAGATAAGATATTTTGCTATCTAAACATATAGTTGGTTATTTATATTTACCACTGCATAGAGATATTCAAGAATAAATTGCCTTTTTTTTTAAACTTTACGTATTAACTAAATTATACACCACACTTTTTTAAGGTTATTAACCGATTAATCGGCCAACTAATTGATTATGAAAATAATCGTTGCAGCCAGTGGCGTAACTAGAACCTTCAGGGCCCCGGTGCAAGAAACCATGAGGGGCCCCCCTGAACCCCAGCCGAGGCCCTTCCTTCCGAGTCCGGTGGTGGAACTCCAGGGCTCGGTCACAGGTACGACTTTTGTGAGCCCTGTAGTTCCACCACTGGTATCAGCAGTTTTTTTTATTATTTTTTAGAAGGGGTTCTTGCCCCCAAGGGAAATGGGGGTCCCTGTCCTCTGGGGAGAAGTGGGTCCTGTTCCTAGGGGAGATGGGGTCCCCATTGGAGATGGGGACCCTGTCCCAGAAAGACCTGTCAACATCTGTGTATGACGGGGAGGAGGGGGGGTGCTGGCAGACAAGCCTGCGGTGTCCTTCGGGGAGCCGACTCTCATAGGGCTGCACAGCATCTGTGTGCTTAAAGTTTGTTTGCCCGGGAGAAGCATGCAGTGCAGTGTGAGCCAGACTCATGGGGCTGGACTGGGGAGGACAGACACCAGACTGAGCAGCACTGCATGGAGCAGGAGAGGGGGACCCAGAGGAGCGGCAGAGGACACAGGTTGTGTGGGGAATGCACAACTAAAGAGCAGCGGTAGTCGAGCATGGAGCTCTGCTAGTCACCTCCAGCCACCCGTGCGCCCGGTGCCTAACCGCCTATGCTGCCACTGGCCATATGTAGAGGGGGCAGCATGGGCCCCTTGCAGCCCAGGGCTCGGTTGCGCTCGCGACTGCTGCACCCCCTATAGTTACGCCCCTGGTTGCAGCCCTAATACACACTAAACTGAGAATGTGCCCCCATGGCTCTGTTCAATCAGGAGATGGATTGAGTAGTGTGAAGGGGGAGAATCAGAGAAAACAGGATCAAACAGCCTTTTTACACAATGCGCAGGATTAACCCCTTAGGTTCCAGTGAGTATAACAAGCATGCTTTACTGCTGCAAGTTTAGTAACACTTTAAAATGTTATCTTGTTGATTATTGGTACCAGTTTGGTACAATTATCTACTCACGTGCTAGACATATGCCTGCATAGTGTGTGTGTGTGTGTGTGTGTGTGTGTGTGTGTGTGTGTGTGTGTGTGTATGATATTATATATATATATATATATATATATATATATATATATATATATATATATATATAGTGGGGTTGTTTTTCAAGGGATAGGCTTGGCCCCTTAGTTCCAGTGAAGGGAGCTCTTCAGGCATTAGCATACCGAGACATTTTGGACAATTTTAAGCTCCCAACTTTGTGGGAACAGTTTGGGGATGGCCCCTTTACTGTTCCAACATGACTGCGCAGCAGTGCACAAAGAAAGGTCCATAAAGACAAGGATGAGCGAGTTTGGGGTCCTTGTGGACAGCCTTCCCAGAGGGGTTGAAGCTGGTATAGCTACAAAGGGTGGGCCAACTAAATAGAAAGGCAAATATCCGCGCTCAGGATAATGAACTGCAGCCTCCCTAAAAAAAACGACACCAAAGTGCAGCCAAAGGATTAAATGCACTGGAAAAAGGGATGGTGGCACAGTTCTATTTGGATATTAATATATAAAATATTAATAAATATAAGTGTATGTGTATATACACCAAATACTGGAGGTCAAATAAAGTGCAAATGTGTGTCCTATGATGTAGGATTAAATATAAATAAATGCGTGACTAATGCTAAATACACAGGTCAAAGGTGAAAATAAAAAGATAAGTGGCAATCAGAGAAATAAATGTGTTAGTCAAAAGAATTGAGAATAAGGAAATAGTGACAAACGGTGGTGTACAAGGTAAAAAAGTATAAAAAAATAAACTCGAATCAATATAAAATAATTGATAAATGTTAAATGCAATTAATAAAAAAAAAGACACGCAAACTTCAAAACAAATCCAGAAAGTGCAAGTTCAAAATAAATGTCCAAATGGTGATAGAAAAAATTGTGTAATCCTACATCATAGGATGCACATTTGCACTTTATTTAACCTACAGTATTTGGTGTATATACACATACACTTATATTTATTAATATTTTATATATTCATATCCAAATAGAACAGCGCCACCATCCCTTTTTCCAGTATATTTAAGTTCAGAAATTAAGTCATGTGTAATAAAATAGAATGACACAGGGAAAAAGTACTGAATACTCCAACTGAAATTAATTTCATACTTCATACAAAATCCTTTGTTGGTAATAACAGCTTCAAGACACCTCCTGTATGGAGAAATGTAGTGCATGCATTGCTCCATGGGCCTCTTGTATGAACTATGATTTTTAGTTCTTTCCATATGTTCTCTATTGGATTCAAGTCAGGTGATTGGCTGGGCCATTCCAGCAGCTTTCTTTCTTTTCTTTGAAACCAATTGAAAGGTTCCTTGGCTTTGTGTTTGGGATCATTGTCTTGCCGAAATGTACACCCCTGTTTCATCATCCTGGTAGATGGCAGCAGATTGTTATCAAGATTGTCTTGGTACATTTTTCCATTCATCCTTCCTTCAATGACATGAAGTTTCCCACTACTATATGTTGAAAAACAGCCCCACACCACAATGTCCCCACCTCCAAACTTCACTGTTGGTATGGTGTTTTTGGGGTGATGTGTAGTGCCATTTCACCTCTAAACACGGGTGCGTTATGGCATCCAAATAGTTAAATTTTGGTCTCATTTGACCAGACTATATTCTCCCAATATTGCACAGGCTTGTCTAAATGTTGTGCAGCAAGTTTTAAACAAGCTACAACATGCCTTTTTTTTCAGCAATGGAGTCTTGTATTGTGAGCATGCATACAGGTGTTCGAGTGCATTATTTATTGTTTTCTTTGAAACAATTGTACCTGCTAATTCCAGGTCTTTCTAAAGCCCTCCACAAGTGGTCCTTGGCTCTTGGAATACTCTTCTGATAATTCTTTTTACTCCTCTGTTAGAAATCTTGCAAAGAGCACCTGGTCGTGGCCGGCTTATGGTAAAATTATGTTCTTTCCACTTGCAGATTATGGCCCCAACAGTGCTCACTGGAACATTAAGAAGTTTAGAAATCCTTCTGTAACCAATGACATCAGTATGTTTTGCAACAATAAGATTGCAAAGGTCTTGAGAGAGCTCTTTGCTTTTACCCATCATAAGATGTTTTTGTGTGACACCTTGGTAATGAGACACCTTTTTATAGGCCATCAGTTGAGGCTGAACCAGCTGATATTAATTTGCACTTGCATGGGGCGGAATTGCTTTCCAAGTACCGATACATTTCAGCTGGTGTCTTGGCTTTCAATTAATTTTTGCACCTCCCTTTCTTCAGGTGTTCAATACTTTTTCCCTATGTCATTCCATTTTATTACACATAACTTAATTCCTGAACTTATTTGTTCAGAAACTGTTTTGTTCACAAATACAGTATATAAAAGATCACATCATAAAAAGGCATGAAAGCTACATTACCAGCACAGATGAAGATAAATTCTGACAAATGATTATATACCTCTCACTCTTGATTTGCAGTTTGGAAAGTTCAGTGCTTAGATCTTGTTCTTTCTGAGATGATTCTCTCCCCTCTTTCTCCACCCTTTTCTTGAACTCTTCCCTCTTAATTGTCAGATCGTGAATAGATTTGATATAATCCTGTAGCAGAATAAGGATATCATGAAATTAACATATACATCTAATATCTATGGGCACAGCTAATAATGTGCCCCAAAATCATATATTTTTGTAAGTAACATGTAGGTGAAGAAAAATGTAAACTTTTACAAGGCACATATAATCCTAAATGATCGTTAGCCTTATTACCTTATTTAGTACAGTGCCTTGAAAAAGTATTCATACCCCTTGAAATTTCAAATTTTGTCATGTTACAACCAAAAAGGTAAAAAAAATTTTTTAAACAATCAAAGGTGCTTTATTGTTGTCAAAACGGGTAAGACAAAGCATACAGATTAAACAAAACAATACAAAATGCTTGGATTTCATACAGGATGCAGGGAAAGAACACAACCGTAGTTTGTTAGAGCAGTTAATTACATACTAGACAATAATCACAAACAGCAGCAGGTTTAATAGGAGGAAGAAGACTCATCAATAGAAGTTTTTGGAGGGAGGGGGGTTATGTACTAAGTATTGGTCCATAGGGCCCACACTTTGTCATATTTCCATTGACAACCCCTGTTTATATAAATTAATCTGTACACGGGCAGGGCAGGGCAGTTTCTATCAAGGCTTCCCAAGAGGAAAGAGAAGGGGGGGGAGGGAGATCCATAGGATACCAACAGTTTTAAATGATGGGAATGCTGCGCATCATCGTGAACCCCCAATAGCGCCAATTCGGGTGTAACTGGGAGGGACAACTGCAGCCGAAGATTTATTTCGCTGAACACCTTTGACCAAAACAATGTTATAATCGGCATTCCTAGAACATATGGAAGAACGTCCCCACATGTGTCCTGCACTTGGGGCATAAGGGGTCCCGGTCTGGAAAAATACGATGCAGGTTCTGGGGAGTGTAGTAGATTCGGTGCAGGAATTTTAACTGAATAAGCTTATCCCTAGGAGGAGATGACCAACCTGGGACCCTGTTTTAGACAGTCATCCCAGTCCTCTCTGTCCAGTGATGGTATGTCACTCTGCCACACCCTCCACAGCCCATCCATCTGTCAGAAACCATGAAATCAGAAAGAGACAGAAGTACAGTTAAATCACACTTGTTTAATAATAAAAGTAAAAAGAACAAACGTAGTCAAAACATAGCCAGAGTTCAGTAGCCGGAACAGATAGTCAGCCAAGCCAGAAGACAGGGATCAAAGTAGTGGAACAGCAAGTAGGATCTGGAGCCAGAAGGGATGTCAGCAAAGCCAGTCTTAAAACAGGAATGCAGGAGATGTTTCTTGTGATGTTGACCAAGGTGAAGGCAGAAACCCACTGGACTGGATGGCTTAAGTAGGCAGGACTGACGAGCAGGATATGAACAACAGCTGAGTAACTGGGGAGAGAGAGCCCAGCCCTGACTCCATCTTAGGGGAGTCAGTGCCCAGAAATGCAGCATATAATGTTGATAAGGGCTTGTCTAAGTCTCCAGGGGGATAAAAGTTCCTCAATAGGGTCGGCCTGAAGGAGTGGCGGTTGGGTAAACTGCTCTAGCGGTATGTCGCAGCTGTAGGTATCGAAACCGCATCTTTTGGGGTAACTGAAATTTGTGAAGTAGGTCATTCAATCGGAAGTAAGACACCCTGAGGAATAACATCTCCCAGGGTGACGACACCATGTTTGGCCCAAACCTGGGGATCCGGCAGGGTGCGGAACTGTGGTAGACTGGGATTAGCCCAGAGTGGGTGGGCCGGAGACCACTGGTTGGGATGTACAAACCTCCGTATGAACTGATCATTAATGCAGACAGGCACTGTTAGTATGCAGTCACCCTTGTCCCTAATACAGCCGATAGGGGTGGATGGGATGTCTCCCTTAGCCAGCCAGGCCAGCAGTCTCCCATTCTTCCCCCCAAATTCAAACACCTTTTGGGCAGAGTACAGGAGAGCCTTGTCAGTCTGAGCTACTCTAAGGGTGGACAACTCACTCAGAGCCCGCTGCCACGTTTTATAATGATCACCATCTGGGACATGAACATAAGCAGCCTCCAACCTAGTCACCCTCCTCTCCATCTCCTCCAAGGAAAAGACAGCCTCCTTCCAGAGACATGAAATGCTGGAAATGTATTCCCCCCCTAGCCCATGATTTAAAGGAGTCCCACAACACAGATAGAGAGGCAGGATCTTGGTTGTCTGTCCAATAGTTGCAAATAGAGGCAGCCAGTGGCTCTTGTAATCGTTCATCATTTGCCCAGAATCTGGATAGTCTCCATAGCCTAGACTCAGGGGGGATGGTCAGAGCAAGGGAGAGGCACATAGGGGCTTGGTCAGAAATGCCCCTGGGAAGCACAGATACATCCTGGACATATTGTAAAGGAGTTCTGGACGCAAAGACCAGGTCTAGCCTAGACAGGGTCATATACGTGGCCGAGTGACAAGTGAATTCTCTTGAGTTCGGGTGCATGTGCCTCCAGACATCTGTAAGGGCATAGGTGTCAGCCCATTGCCGGATGGTCAGGAGAGTCACGAGCCAAGGAATGCAGCCTATCCAGGGCCACACACAGAACCATGTTGAAATCACACATAAAATAGACCAGATCATTGTCAAATTGAACCACAAGTTGCATAATGTGATGCAAAACCTGGATCAAGGCCAGAGGAGGGACATATACCCCCACCAGCATCACAGTCTTGTCATATATATGGGCTTAAACGATTACATATCTACCGTCTGGATTCGCGAGCATATGTGGAGAATGTGGCGTGGTAGTGCAGGCCCACCCACGACTTCCTGAGACAGATAGTTTTGGAGCCTTGGAGATGTGTCTCCTCCAGAACACAGATATGTGGGTTGTGCTTTTGGAGGAAACAGAACACCAGCAGCGGAAGAAGACATCACTGCAGCGAGAAGAACTGGAGGATGAAGACATCACCGGAGGGAGAAGAAATCGGAGGGAGAAGAGACGCTAGAGCTGCTTTAATAAAAGACTCTATGAGGTTGTGTAAAGCAAAAAAATCTCTGAAAAAATGAGAGAGGAGAAAGGCTAGTTTCATGCGATTAAATCTATGCAATTAAATCAAATAGTTTTCTCCTCTCTCATTTCTTTAGTGATTTGTTTGCTTTACACAACCTCATAGAGAGGATTCCATGGGACGCCCCTTTGCAGGTGACCACACTTGGGCTCCGATGCGCCTTGAATGCTGCTGCATTTGTCTAAACTTGAACCTGGGTGGAACTGTGGTCGCAGTTTGTCCCCAATATTTTTAAAATTGGATGCAAGATACTATAACTGTCTATGCAATGTATATGGTTAGTATATATGTGTAATGAAATAAATATTTTTCTTGTTTGTTGCTATTAATATATACTGTTACACATGTTCTTTTGCTAATTCCAGACATTAAATGTCGCGTTGTAAACCTTCTTCCCCTGAAGGAGAGCCAATACCGTTAATTTGAAACGCGTTGGGTATCTCTGTTGTCTATACCTTATTTTTCAACAGACCAATGGTGGTTGTCAACTGCTGTCATTTGAGTGCATATATTTGTGAGTGCATTCGAAACCCATATATTTTTAATATATATTGTATCTATTTTTAACCTTTATCCATTAAAAATGTATATTTTTGTACTTCTTTGTGACCTGTTCAGTTGTTCACTGTCCCTTAAAAGTCCCACTTGGAGGAACTTTTCTTATTTTCATGTATATCCAGGGATGTGGGTCAGTGTAACATGCTTTCTTTGTGTGACCGGCTAGCACTCCTATTTAGACTGACTTGTGTCAGACCAGTTAAGATGTAAATCATTGATTTATGCACGTCATGCGACATGTGCGCCCAAAGCCGGCGCATATGTGGTACCTGTGTGAACCTGGCCTAACCGTCCGAATTTTCGATTCAGGTATGGCCAGTTTTATCCTTTAAAGGGTATCCAAAGACAATCTTTTTAAAGGTAAGAGTCAGACCTGTCAGGCTTTTTCTGCTGTCTGTGTCTCTGTTGAGGAGGATTCACCCACACTTTCTATCCTGGTGATCATTATCACTGAGCCAATTATGGAAAAGCCAAACAGTGTTTGCCTTTAGGCCCCTTTCACACTGAAATGTTGTGCAACTTTGCTGCGATTTCGCTGCGCCTTGAAGCAATGCCTGTGTAATCTTGAGGTCTATGGACCTCAAGTAACATCAAAGTCGGATCAAAGTAGTGCAGGGACTACTTTGAAGTCACATATGACTTGTCCTGCAACTTGGGACCTCAAAGTCGCATGACAAGTCACACAAGTGTGAAAAGGGCCTTAGCTACACATTAATGCCTAGATGAGTTGTGTGCATATAGTGATGTGACAGTTGGCTGTCTTCTATTCCACTTTCTGGCAAAATTTCCCCTACATCTCTGACTTTCCCAGTATGTCTACAGCCAGCGTCCTGCTGATCACTAGAGAAAGAATCAATAAAAGCAGCTGTGTGGCGATAGTACATTTTACTCAGTTAACTGCACTATTATTATTATTATAATTATACAGGGTTTATGTAGTGCCGAAAGTTTACGCAGCGCTTTACAACATTGGGGCAGACAGTACAATTACAATACAATTCAATACGGGGGGGGAATCAGAGAGCCCTGCTCATTAGAGCTTACAATCTAGGAGGGAGGGTCAGGTTATACAAAAGGGTAATAGCTGTGGGGGATGAGCTAATGGAGAAAATAGTGCAGTTTTTAGATGGAGGCAGGTTAGGCTTCTCTGAAGAGGAAAGTTTTCAGGGATTGCCTAAAAGTGGATAAATGGGGGTAGGGAATTCGAGAGGATGGGCGAGGCTCGGGAGAAGTCCTGGAGATGGATATGGGAGGAGGTGATAAGGAAGCTAGAGAGCAGGAGGTCTTGGGAGGAACGAAGAGGGCAATTAGGTTGGTATTTTGAGACTAGGCTAGTGATGTAGCTGGGACAGAGTTGTGGATGGCTTTGTAACTTATTGTTAGTATTTTGAATTTAATTTGTTAAGCGAGTGGCAGCCAGTGGAGGGAATGGCAGAGAGGGGTGGCAGACACTGAGCGGTTTGTAAGGTGGATGAGTCTGGCAGCAGCATCCATGATGGACTGAAGGGGGGATAGTCTATTTAAAGGTAAACCAATGAGAAGGGAGTTGCAGTAGTCAAGGCGAGAGCTAACCAGGGAGTGA
>CM053035.1:68888773-68918773 GCA_028564925.1 Lithobates sylvaticus | reverse complement strand
GCAAATGACTGCAATATAACAAATTTAAGGGGGTCTGAATGCTTTCCGTCCCCACTGTGTGTGCGCACACACACACACACACACACACACACACACACACACACACACACACACACACACACACACACACACACACACACACATATACACACACACACACACACACACATTTTTTAAGCTTTTTTTATACAAGCTTGCATTACTCAAGATGATGACAAGTAAACATGTGCAAATGAGCCAAGAGCTCCTCCAGCTGGGTGGAAGTGAAAATACTAAAAATATTATTAGACTGGCACAGACAGATTTTGCGAAGGTGTCTCTCATGTGTTCTAGAAGTCTGGCAACATGCAATTTTAGAATGCATACGAGACGCTTTCTGATCTCCATTAGCTCCACTTTTGTAAGGTACAAACGGTTGGCATTGTATTTTGTGTATGGCTAATTCATTGCACCACGAGTATTTTAGTACTACCTGAATTTGGAGTATGAGGCGCTGTCAGAACCAAAAGTGTTGTAAATACTTTAGGAGTTTGGCACAATATATTGACAAAAGGGATTAATACGAAGAAGAGACGCAGCATCTTTATTGAATTTTCACCAATGATTCCTAATATGACACACTCTGGGATGAATACATTTATGTGGTTTGGGGCACAGAAGTAACCTTTTTTTTTTCACTTCTTTGTTCCTGGTCTACTATCCCGTTTATCTCTTATGCACTAGTCTCAAGCACACCATCATTGGCCTTTCCTTTAGTCTTATCTCATTGGTGCAGCAAAGGACTGCAACATTTATCCATTTTTCTAGAAGGATGTGAAATAATAGTTTAAGGCACTTGTTGCTCTGTCCATTGACATTTATTTTTTTTTTGTTCTTGCAGGTTGCCATAAAAATCATTGACAAGACCAAGCTAGATGGGGAAAATCTGAAAAAAATATTCCGTGAGGTGCAGATTATGAAAATGCTTTGCCACCCCCACATTATTCGGTTGTATCAGGTAGGTGTTTTCCAGAGGCATTTTTTCTTTTGAAAATAATTTAGGGGGATATTACACGTGTTGACTTGGAATTCTGTATAATGCTTTACAGATGTGCTTTAAGACAGGGCTTGACAAATTTGCTTTGAATCTATGAGCCAGTTAAAGTTAGGAGCCAGTTTTTTTTTTTTTAAGCATAGTATGGATTGTCAGTGCCCGGGTTAAGGCCAGTGATTTTTGCCCCCTAACCCGAAACGGAGCACCCAGTCAATAACGCCGATGTAACGCTGTTACATGAGGGTTCTGGGCTGGCCAGAAAGAGTAAGGCTGGGTTTACACTGCAGCACGAGCGGCTCACAGCAGCGGTCCTGTGCGTTTCTCTTTAATGTTTCAGATCCGATTTCAGTCCGAATTTTTGGTTGAATTCGGACCTGTAACGGACCAGAAGACGCACAGGACTCTTCTGCAATTCGCTCCAAATCTGTCCCGGAGCCCTGTGAATTGGCTCCATAGAGAGCCGGTCACAATCTTTTAACATGCGAATTGGATGCGGGCAAACCACATCCAATTTGCAATAGTGTGAACCATCCTGACACTAAAAACCTGTTATAGGGGGAAACTCCTTATTGTGCCTAATGCATCATGACTGTAGCATGTAAAACACCCTCATCTGCTGGCTAATGCAGCTTAAGGCTGGCCAAAATATGTCTACTGCTCATCTAAATGAAGCCTTAGACACTTTATATAAAATACAAAAAAGGATGAAAGAAGTATCCCAGTGCTGCTGATCTTCTGTTGCCTCTTTGCAGCCACTTCCTGCCTACATGTGTGTCCCCCACAGGGACTCGTCTAACGCATATCTAGCTGCCTCATCTACCCTACTCCACCTCACAGCACACAGTAAATTTTACAAGGAGTGCCGTCTCAGAATGTCACAGTACAGATACAGGAACACACCCCCCCCCCCCCCCCCCGATGGCTGCCCTGCACACAGCCCAGGCAGCTCCCCTGCACCACCCTCCACCAGAAAACCTCCCGCTCCGAGTACTGACAGTCTGTCTACTCTGTCAGGTGGAGACTACACAGGCTTCCGGGTCACCCTCTGCCGAAGCCTGACCTCCACCCGCCGACTCCTTCCGCACTGTGTAGGTGGGCTCTGGGGAAGCCCAGCTTGGCGGCGATGTGGCACGGGCAGCAGAAGAGAGCAAACACAGCTCCCACAGAGAAGCCATTAATGCTCGGGCATTGGATGAGGAGTGGACAGCGGCCGTGTGAGGAGAGGAGGCCGGCCCCCTCCCATGTCACTCACAGTCCGACCTTGGACTACTGCCCGCCTCCCGGGAAACCATGGAGACCAGCCAGGGGGAGAGAGAAGGTTCGACTGCCCAGCACTGCAAGTCTGGGGTGTCGGGAGCTGCAGCGAGTGGGCTGGTGGTTTCTGGTCGCCATGGCGACCTGGCGCCTGGGGTTTGTCAAGCCCTGCTTTAAGAAGCCATTTAAAGTACAAAGCCCAAATATTCAGAAACATTTTGATCCCTTACTTACAAACCCATAAGTCTCTTCCCAGGCATCATGTAACTGCTTCCGCTTCTATTACCTACGACATGTTGTCATGCTAATCTTTAATGGCTCTTGAAAACAAACGTAAAAAACGATTGTTTGTGTGCAGTATAGGCTGGCAGAAAGAACCGAAAAAAAATAAAAAAGTAATCTGTAAAGACCTTGTGTATGTACACAAGTGCATTAATGGGAGTACGTATATAAGGGTCCAGTTCTACTTTATCCTCTTCGAGCTGTGAATGTTTTAATCTACTTTTGTACGGGCTTGTGTATACTGCATTGACACAAAATTGCACTTTGGTAAACGGTCTTTCATTGGTTAAATCTAATGCAAAACCAGAAAAAATTAGTACACGGGAGAAGCTAAGGGATTATGATAGATGGGCTGTCTGGCAAGTCCAACTAAACTTTGTTTGAATTATCCAGGTGCATCAAAACCAAAAGCATTCAAAGTCTTATGGCCCGTACACACAATCCGAATATCGTACGACAGATCGTACAACTCTTTTCGCTTAGTAGTCGCGAGTAGAAATTGAATAGGTAACTAAAGTCACAGAAATTCTCGTATGACAGAAAAAAATATCGGAAGTGATGTTATGTGAGTTTTTTGCCGTGATTTTGCTATGTTTCATATGCATTTCCTGTGCATTTCTGGTGCATGTTTGGATTGCACCTGTGAAAAATGGTCATGTGACTCAAAAATGCACTAAAAAGCAAATCGTGATGCATTTTTACAACAGTTTTGCAGCAATTTCCATTCATTATAATAGGAGGCTGCGTTTTTGGTGCGGTTTTCACAATGCACTGTGCAGTGGTGTGAAAAGTCCCAAAGGATTTAAAGAGAGAATTTTTTTGTGTTTTTTTTTTTTCTCCTTGCAAGGTCTAAACGCAGGAAAAATGTATCAGCGTGAAAGGGGCATTAGGACCGTCAGGCTTGGTTCACACTTATGTGAGATTCCTGTGCGTTTCCCACATCGCACATGAATTGCTGGCGGTTCACACTGACATATGCGAACCGCTGCATGTGTCATTGTAAACTGCATGACACCCCCAGATCAGATAGCTCTGTGAATTGGAATCGGATCGCATGGATGTTCACATTCCAGTGCGGACCAAAAAAGGGTCCTGCACCATTTTGGTGTGAATGCGATGCGATTTCAGCCATACCAACTATATGGCTGAATTCACATCGCATGTGATCTGCACAGCAATGTGTTGCGAATCACATGCAATGTCTGCGGTCACACAAGTGTGAACCCAGTCTTACTCTTTGTGTAGAAGCAGTGATCTCTCTGTAGTTCTCCAACACACCTTTGCAGAGTTGTCCACTAAGGGGGGGGGGGGGGGAGCATGAGCTTTGCTGTTTGGCACAAGCAAGCATGTTTTGGACCATAATAAATTATGTTTGCGAATTGAAAATTTATAGGAGATCTATCTAATTTTAATGAGATTAAGACAGGCTCAAGTCACAAAGCTTTACCACTAGCCTAGGGCATTTATTTTCAGTCATGTGACTGTAGTTTTCAAATTTGATTGGACTCTGAAAATTATCATCACTTTTTTTAAATAAGAATGTTTATGGTTCCTTGTGGTTTGAATCTCTGGAGTTAAAATAACCCATCACTTTTAATGAATTGAGCCTTTACAGCAGTGGTGGTCAACTTGCTTTATATAGGGGGCCTCAAGTGTAGCCACCTAGGGTTATCAATGGGCTGCATATAATGCTCAGGGCATTTATTTGTTACGGAGAACAGTCAGAGACTGGACATACAGTAGATAGTTTGGGCATGCTACAGAAGATGGCCAAGATTGCAGACAATGCTGTAGGAGATTGTCCGAGGCTGGGGACATGTTACTAGACACTCCTAAGGATTATTACCATTAAAGTTTAGCACCTCCCACAGTACCCTTATAGCCCAAGTGCAGTCAACCCCCCCCCCACAAAAATCAACAAAAAAAGAACTTTACCTTGCATCAGGGTTGCGTACAGGGTGATTGGACACTGGCAACAAAAAGACAGGGAGTCCTATCCCAGGCATAACCTTTCCAATGCAGGAAGGCTTCTTTTTTTGTTTGCCGGTGTCTAAGGTGGTGATCACTGTGTGGAGATCTCTACATTTTTTGTAGTGGAAGAGTTTGGACAGCCTGTAATGTCGCCTGTTGGCACTGGACCCTGCGTTAAGGAACCCTGTGCAATGATATGTTTGGTGTATCCAGTAGGGTGCTGTACAGGTCCAGGCAGTGGACCCCAACTGGCACAACCTGCTGTGATGGGTGAAGACTGAATCCACCTGGGGGTCTTGCAAAAAGACTTGTGATTGCCCAGGGTATCTCCGCTGGAAGTCTGCCATAGTTTGGTGCCCTCCCTCTGGTGTCCCTGGGAGGCATAGTGTTGTGGAGGCAGCCATCTTGCTCCCTCCTGGTGGGACAATGGCAGTGTTGTCAACAGTGGCAGAACACAGGGCGACTGCAGCGATTGGTGCAGTGGGACTCAGGGCAGCAGCCTATAGGTGCAAAAAGGATTCTACAACCCTTGGGGGCACATAGTCGCTTGGTGGTGGTTTGGGGAAGTGGCAGTAAGGAGGAGTCCTTTCTAGCAACAAAGTGCTCTCTCAGCTGACTAGACCGTGCACAAAACATTTTGGCAAAAGTGTCTGCGGAGTCTGCATTAAGTTACTGGCGGTAAGACTTTGGGTGGAAGAGTCTTTTACCTTTTTAAGAATGAGGACAACCTCCAGCCTTGGATATTTACTGCTCTGTCCACTTCTTCTAAGAAATTTTCTTTTCACGCCGTCAGGTTTGGGCCTCCAAGTCTAATCCTCAGTCCCAGTTTCTATATAAGATCCTGGACCCCAAGCCAAAAACAATCCTAACTTGTGCGGGTGGCAGGAACATTTCCAGGCTTTTGTGGACTTGGCATGGGGAGATGGCAGTTGAGGGGGTCTGTTACACAGTGCCTCACAGCCCTGAGCTAGAGTTGCAGAACTTTTTACCTCCACGCTTCATGTTCTCAAATGTTTTCTTTAATCTGCAAACACTGATTACATCTTTTGCAGGCCCTCAATCATCTTTTTCTTAAGAAGTGATTGTTCCAATCCCAGATGACGACATGAATCCATGGTTCAATAACAGAATGGTGATGGAAAAAAAAAAAAAAATGGGCAGACTCGATGGACTACTCAATCTTCTTTTGCCTTCACTTTTGTATGTTTCTATGATGCTCATCCCATATTGGACTTCAAGCCTCTTAACACGTTTTTCGTCATACAGATGTTCTGGATGTAATTAGTACATTAAGTGGTAACCTCTCTACAGCAAGGAGATGGGCTTCGACAATTTGAGTTTAACATCCCTTTCAGTTGTGGCCCTGCCTTTCAGCTTTTCCACAGCTCCAGAGGGTTTTCCAAGGTCCTGGCTCTGGGCCTTCTGAGGACAAGGGAAGTGTCTGTTCTGGGACGACTGGGCATTTTTCTTCTGTGGGAGCACTCTCTTCTTCTGAGTGGTGCAGTATCTCTCGGGGTTCACTCACTGGAGAGTTTCAGCTGTGTTCCCTCTCTCCACAAGTCTGTGTGCATCCCAACCAAGAGGTTGCTATATCTACAGTAGGTCTAATCCCTTGAGTCACCTTTGCATTTGGGTATTGTAAAAAATGGTTACCTCCTTTGTGGTGCTTCCCAAGCTCTTTTTGATTCCAGGCCTTTGCAGCAGAATTTGCTACTGGCATGGGTTAGGACATACTGTAGTTTTTTGGGCTCTCTGATGTCCTTGCAGCCCAACAGCCTTCAGTCTCTGAACATTTCTTAGATGGCACTAATGATGGACACCATATTATTGGGGGTAGGGGGGGGAGCACCTTTTGGTTCAAGGAAACTTGGTCTCAACAGAAAAGAGGTTGCCCTTCAATACTCTGGAACCTTGCCACTGCAGGTCATCTTGTGAGAGTTCAGTCCAGCAAAGCTAGAAACTACCAGAAATTGGCTGATGGACTTTCTTAGCTGCTAACATTTGTTTCCTGGTGAGTGAGGAGTTCAAGAGGTATCGATAATGGACTCCGGATGTGGATCTTCTGGCCCCCAGGTTCACTACCAACCTAGACAGATTTCTCTTCAGAACTAGGGTTCCCTAGACATGTGATAAATGATCTGCCGACCAGCTCTCCTTGCTTTCTGCCTTAACTCTGCTTCTGCTTTTTCTATGTATAGGATTTATGCAGTGAAAAGTCGTTGTTTTGTTCACCCTGGCTTGGCTTAAGGGCATGTGGAATTCCGACATCATAAACATGTCAGGGCACATGCTATGAACTTTTCCAGACCATTCAGGCTTCCTATCACAAGGTCTGATATTTGCACCCTTCTTTACAGTTGTTGTCATTAACGGTTAGGCTATGTAGATAAAGTCTTACGAAACAGAAGAGTCTCACATCTTGTAATCTCACCTCTTTGAAAGTTCAGAAAGGCCATTTGAGGAAGATTATCGTTGGAACTGAAAAATCTTACATACCTTGGTGCAGAGCGCAAAATATATCATCCTCGCAATTATGTTGTGGGTCGCATTTCGGCTTTCTCAGGCGGGGGGGTTGAGTTGCCATTGGCTTTGAGTGCAGTCAGGGGTCAGAGTCGGTCTTGGCAGTCCTTTTTAGAAAGGTGTACAGTGCCTTTTGTACAGGGGGATCATGTGGATTGTCTCTCTGTTTAGGATGCCCTTGATCCCATGGAATCTCAATTGGTCTTTTATGTTGTACAACAAACCTCTATTTGTACATATCTGAGACTTTCCCTTGGTCGTTTTGATTTCTAAGGTTGTCATTACTTTGGCTCGGTTTTTGAACTGTGGCCCTTTTGTGTAAAGAGCTGTTTTTTTTTTTGTTTTTTTTTTGGTGCTTCACCACGCTACGGTGGTGCTTCGACTTCAATCGTCCTTCTTACCTACAGTTGTTTCGGTTTTTCCTTTTTATCCTAGGCTTCAGTCACTGGGACCAAGTCTCTCGACACTTTGGCTGTAGTCCATAAATTTACAGCCATTAGGCACTCGGATTCTCTCTTGTTCTTCCTGAGGGTCTGAAGAAGGGTCATGCAGCCTCTAAGTCACATGTGTCAAACACAAGGGCTTCCAAGCCATTTCATGTGGCCTTCACACTTCTTCTGCAGCTGCGGCACCACTCTGGTCTCTGCCCCCACCTTGTCTCAGCAGTCAGCAGCAGAGAGGGTGACAGAACTCCTCCGCCAGATCATGTGCCTCTCTGTGCAGCCACAGCACCCCCTCATTTCTGCTTATCCTGGTCTTAGTATTCAGCAGACTGACAGCTGATTGCAGCCCTCCTCTGGGCCTCTTCCAGACCCTGCACTTTTTCCCAGCTCTGCCCTCTGCTTCTTCTTGGCAGCACAAGGTAAAGGGGTGGGAGCGCTCTGATTATCTGCTTATAATTATCATGAGAATAATACAGTTCTATGCCAGTTTAAAAGGAGAGTTGCACATCGCTGGTATCATCCACAAGGAGCTTTTATTGGCGATTGCTCAGACAGAACATGGCAGAACCAATACATGAGTGTGAGTGAACTCTATGCTGGTCAGCACCTTACCTTCACAGCTTAGGTCCTAATTTACTAAAACCAGGAATAATTGAGGCAATTGCTTAATATGATAAAGAGTAGATACATTTATATAGATACAGATACACCTGGCTCTTTTGGGGCAACCATAATGCTGATGCGCCCGCTATGTAATTGAATTTGACACTCCTGCTCTAAAGTCTACGATTCCGCTGGATACATCAGCTGATTTCTCAAGCTTGTGTTTTGAAGGGAACCTCCCTTCCCAGAAAAGACTAATTTTACTAGGAGTGTAGGTACCTCCTGGGCCTTTCGTCACAAAGCTTTTGTTTCTCAAGTTTGCAGGGCCACTACCTGGTCTTCAGTTCACACTTTTACCAAGTTCTACCAGGTAGATTTTGGGGCTGCTGAGGATGCTGCTATAAATTGCAGTGTTTTGCAGGCTTTTGCAGAGTTCTTTTTTTCTTCTGGTTTTACTTGTTTCTTGGGGCTTGTTGGCTTTTGCTGTGTTCCCCTCCCATTGTTTAAATGGTTTGGGACATTCCTGATGTAAGGATTCGTAAAGCTGTGCTGTGTCCCATGATGTACGATAAAGAAAATTGGATTTTTGGCTTGCCTGTAAAATCTGTTTCTTGGAGTACATCACCAGACACTTTGCGATTTCTCAGATCCCTCCCCTCTGTTTTTTTTGGTTTATGCCTTGGTTCAAAGTGTTAGCCTTTCCTGCATAGGAGGGGTTATGCCTTAGAGAAGACTTCCTGTCTTTTTTTCTTGCCAGTGTTCAAACGCCAGTAGGTGGTGCAAAACCCTGATTTAAGTATTTATAAAACTGCTCTGTGTTCCATGAGGTAATTTTTTAAGAAATGGATTTTACAGGTAGGTCGGAAATCTATATATTTTTTGTCTCATATTAGGGACAAAGGATGGTTAATTCAGGTATACAGTGGGGAAAATAACTATTTGATCCCCTGCAGATTTTGTAAGTTTGCCCACTTACAAAGAAATGGAAGGTCTATATGTTTTTTTTTCATCGGTGTATTTTATGACAATGTATTTTATTTTATGACAATGTATTTTATTTTATGACAATGACTCAAATCATACCACCAAGGCAACAAAGGAGTGGCTCAAGAAGAAACACATTAAGGTCATGGAGTGGCCTAGCCAGTCTCCAGACCTTAATCCTATCGAAAATTTATGGAGGGAGCTCAAACTTCAAGTTGCCAAGTGACAGCCAAGAAACCTTAAAGCGGTTCTGCACACACTATTTTTTTTTTTCTTGTAATGTTAAAATAATTTGTAGTCTTATAATGCACTCACATTTTTGTTGTCCATGTCCGTATTTCTTTAAATTCTGCACTTTTAAAATATAACCTGTCAGCAATGTCATTTTGCTTGTGGGCATTTGAAACCCACAAGCATTTACTTCCTTGTTCCCTTTCGTTATGGGAACCAGCATGTCTCGCGTTCGCTGAAATCTCGCGAGATTTCGGCCACATCCGCCGAAATCTCGTGAGAGGCCCGTAAATCTCACAAGATTTCGGCGGATGTCCGCACTGACTCCTGGGATCAATGACACCAGATCCCAGGAGACAGTGCGGCATGACGAGGATCGCCACATAGACCCCGCCCACCCCCGAAGAGACAGAGCAGCAAATGCAAGGTAAGTAAAAAAAATAGAAAACATGCCATTTAGTACTCTTTGCCTGATTTGGAAGGCAAAGAGATTTACTAAATGAAGTGTGTGCAGAACAGCTTTAAGGATTTAGGCATCTGTAAACAAGAGTGGACCAAAATCCCTCCTGAAATGTGTACAAACCTGGTCACCAACTACAAGAAATGTCTTACTACTGTGCTTGCCCACAAGGGTTTCTCCTCCAAGCACCAAGTCATGTTTTGATTGGGGATCAAATACTTATTTTTACTCACTGAAATGCAACTCAATTTATAACATTTGTATCCTGGATGGGACATTGGCAAACAAAGCTGTAGGGACAGCCTGGTATAACCCTCACACTTCTATTATGCTTTATTTATTGTTGGTGTCATAGGAGAATGGACATCATCTCTCCTCAGGGACAGGCAAACCATTTCTTACCTACATGCATGTGCCCATCTTTCTGACACATCAACGCTTCCTGTGTTTTGCTTTTGGCACTCAACATTATCATTTTGTCTTTCTTTCTTGTGGTCTAGACCTTTCACCAAGGTCTTAACATCTGTACCTGCTTTGCTTCATTCTTAAAGGCATTCCAATAGTGAGACACCTGGACAACCTCCCCCTGAGGGAACATTCAGAAACATACTCTGTCACTCATTCTCCATCAAAGGTTGGGCTGGATCCTGAACCTGCAGAAGTTGGTGCTGGAAAAGGTTCAGCGATTGGAGTACATCCAGGGACTTCCTTCTGCAAGAAAAGCTACAAACTCCCATGTTCAGATGCTACAGTTTAGGATCCAACCCAACATTCTGCTTTTGCATGCGGGTCCTGGGTTTATTAGTGGACTTTTGTTAAAGCCATGACATACTTCTAGTTTCACTTTAGACTGTTGCTGCTCAACATTTTGGTGGCATGGGACAAGAATGGCCAGTTGCTTGACATTGCATGTGCCTGACCCCTAAACACATGGAAGGAGTCGTCCTGGTCTTCTCCCAAATAATATTCTGGAACTTGATTGACTCTGTTATCGCTTTATCACTGGACCTCTTGACTAGATCGGACCAAGATTCAGTTGAACGGCCCTGCAGTGGCTTACATAAACCATCGGAAGCAGAAGTATTGCAGCTTTAATAGTTAAGATTCTTGCTTTGGCAGAACTTTGTTCCAGCCCTATCCAATGTGCACATACAAGGCGAATTGGCAGGCTGCACTGCATTGTCTAAGACCCCTGTCGCAGGTGAGAAATGCTGGAAGTGGACCTCATTGCTTCCAAGTTCAACAACAATCTGTGCATGCGTTTTCTACACATTGAGGGATATGCTAGATTTTGCAGTGAATTCTGGGGTGACTCTGTGGGATCAGTTCAACCATATTGTTGCCTTTCTTCCTCAAACGCCTTTCTCGCCCGCTTCTCAGGATTGACACGGAGGGCATTCAGCTAATTATTTTTGCTCCGAAGTGGCCCAGGCCTCATCAGGCCCCTGGAAGACTCTCCATGGGCCCTCCCACATCGTCTGGATCATTCCTCCTACAGACCAGTATAATACCCTACTTCTCAGTCACTGGCTTTAACGTGTTGAATAGACAGGCCTTCCTGATTAGTTACCCCATAGATCTTAAAAGCTTGGGAAGTCTACCATCACACCTGAAAAGCATATTTCTCATAGTACGAGGTAAATACTATCCATCCATTGATGGAGAATAATCCGTAGGACAGACCATGTCTTTAATAAATTCTGGATGAAAATTGGGCCGGGAGTCCCACCAAGGGTCGAATCTTGGTTCTAGTGATTCTTTTTCAAAAACCGCATGATTTACTCCTTCCCAGTGCAGGCCATTGTACAGGGTGTCACTCACATTGTTGCCCCTGTAGGTTCCCAGTTGATTCTGCCATTTTGAACCTAGCAGGGATATTCAGTCATTCGTTTTTATTCCTTAAAGTGGTTGTAAACGTTTACAGACCACTTTTACTTACAGGTAAGCCTAGATTTAGTCTTACCTGTAGATGCTTGAAATATCTCCTAAACCTACACAGTTATGGAGATATTTACTATGTCCCCGACGATGTGCATGCGCCGATTGCACGCGATTGAAAGGGCACGCAGTCATGCCGTGACTGGCGGCTCCTGTCACGCGACTCCGGCACAGTGTCACAGAGCCGGAGTTTGCACCCCCGGAAGGAAGAGGGGTGAAGAATGGACGCTTCCTGCCAGTGAGGAAATCAGGGACATCGCAGGCTTCAGTTTCAGGTAAGTGACACATAATGGGCTACTATGCGATGCATAGTAGCCCATTATGCTTTACCTTTGCAGGGAAACAAAGAGGAAGTAAAACCCATCATGGTTTACTTCCTCTTTAATGCATTTTATGGATAAGGTAAAAAAAACTTCAGTGTCTTTCTCCCCCTCCCACCTCTAAATCCCTTACCAAGTCTTTTATTGATCCAGAAAAGAATAATGCACTCCTGCGCTAGAGTCAGCTGACTGTGTAGTGTCACAGGTGCTGGTCAAATTGTGGATTATCTCGTAGATGCCTTGCTGCCCTCTAGGGCTAGGGTTGTCCTGACAGTGCTGTGAGACTAGAAAAAGAAAAGGGGACGCACTGGCCTAGTGCACTATCCAACAGATTTATTAAAAGATGTGAATAAAATCATAAAGATGTCTATTCACAAATAGAAGTTAAAGTTAAAAGTTAAAAACCACGTTAGTCAGGCCACGTGTGGCTATCTCTCATCAGTTGATCGAATCACTGAACCTGGGAGTGGGGGGCCCTGGATGAGGTCCATCAGGCTGACACGTTTTTCGGATGACTGACCACCTTCAGAGCCTGATAGTGCTCATCTGCAGGTCTTCTCTTCTCTCTGGCCCTCTCTCAAAGACCTGGCCATTGGCTCCTGCCACATTCACAGCCTGGCTCGGGCGAGAAGCGAAGCCTAGAGTACTGGTAAGGGATCCCAGAAGGGGATGTGCAGGGCTGCTCTGTACAGTACCGTTGCACAGAGCAGGTAATTATAATGTTTTATTGTAGGAAAAAAAATTACTTTACAACCACTTTAAACTGTAAAAAAAGCCTTTCTTGTACTACACAATGGGTCTTCCCTGGGTGATTTCTTCCCCCTGAACCAGAACATTCTTCCCCCATCTTTATGTCCTGCTCTACGACATCCCAATGAGATTTCCCCCCACTGTCTGGATCTGTTATGCTTTGTTCAAGTCTGTGTTGCTGCTACATCTTTTTAGGAAGATTTGCCCTATTAAGTCATTCCTAAGGGGCCTCATAGGTGACAACTTGCTTCTCCTTCCAGGATCTCTAGGGGGATTTAGAAGCTGCTCATTCTAGAATATAGATTTAGGGACAAGATTCTACCTTTTCCTTGTCAAACCGTACTCCACTAGATCAGTTTTTTTTGTTTTTAGGCTTTTCAGGGACAAGCTGCTGTTTCTCAGATTGGGATTGCTGCCACCTGATCTAACATTTTCATTAAAGTGATTCTAAAGGCAGATGTTTTTTTTAATCTTAATGCTTTAAGATAAAAAGCCTTCTGTGTGCAGCAGCCTCCTAATACTTACCTGAGCCCCATCTCGATCCAGCGATATTGCATAAGTGCCTCGGCCATCCGGGACTCTCCCTCCTGATTGTATGAGACACCAGTGGCGCCATTGGCTCCCTGGTGTAGTGCAAGGGCCTGCCTGATTTGGATACAGAGTGATTAGATAGATGGTGTATCCTCCAATTATAAAGTGATTGTACAATCTCCTTTAGATTACCAAAAAAGTGTACAGTGTATGGCCACATTTTTTTTTTTTTCTTTATTTTGCCACATCAGCTCAAACTTTCACATAGGACCTGAATCAACTTATACCGTTCATCTCTGTCCCAATCGGTCGTCACATCATTGTGGCTTTACTTGCTTTAGTTTATCAAAAAGAAGAGGAAACTCCATAACATACTCAGGAAGAAACCAAAAAGCTACCCTTCCCTCCACTCATTCCCTGTATTCATTTTCTCCCCTACCACCCCACCCTCCCTTCCTCCGCCTCACCCCGACGCCGCGTCCTGTTGCGTCTACTTGTATAGACATAACCCTCTCCCATGAGCTACAACTGGATCCTAACTGCTTCGGCAAAGCTCCAGGATTTTTTGAACTTAAGCCAGCCTTCCCATTTTTTTTTTTCCGTGTCCCCCTTCCTTTCCTCAGCTCTAATCCTTAAGGACTCCATCTGGCGTATATCTTCGACCCTATCAATCCATTCCCATATTAGTGGGCTTTCAAAATTGCCCCAGTTCCTGGCTATCGTTCGCTTGGCGGCATTAAGAAGGAAGGGAACCAGTGTCCTCTCGTATTGTTTTATCTCCTCTCTGGTTCCATGCAACAGAATAACCCAAGGGTCATTATCAAGTTCATTTCCTGTAATTTCTTTCACATACCTTAAAATTTTAGACCAATAGGTCTTAATTTTTCTACATTCCCACCAAAGGTGGGCCATGGTCCCTTTATCGGAACAGCCTCTCCAGCAGACCTCCGGGGCTCCCGTTAGAAACTTGCTTAACTTAGCGGGGGTAATGTACCACCGTGACAAAACTTTATAGTTCAATTCGGCTGACCTGGTGTCTATTGCGGACCTGTGGGTTAATTTCAATATTTTACCTATCGTGAGTGCATCTACTTTCGTGCCCAATTCCCTCTCCCAATTTTGGATGAATGGCGGTATCCCCATATCATTCCCATCTATTAATAGTTTATATATTTTGGAGATCGTTTTCTTTCCCTTAACAGCCGTAAAAACCCGCTCCAATCGGGTCAGGTCGTCCCCTGGCCTAATCGGTTGGGGGAGGCTGCTTACAAAGTGGCACAGTTGCAGATACCGCCACTCATCCATCTTGAACAAGTCTCCTTTATTGCGTAATTCAGTGAGTGAAAGTATCTTACCTTTTTGCATTATATCTTTCAAACATGTGCCCTCTTTTTTAACCCATCCCCCTCCCACTATTACCCTCCCTGGCTGAAAATATTCGTTATTTTTAAGTGCTATTAGTGGTGAGTTAAACTCTCCGTTTAAGTGCTTATAGACCCTGTCCCAAATACGTAATGTGTTAGTGGTTATGGCATGCGTGTTCTCACCCAAGGACCTGTGGTGTGATGGGTTCCATATAAGGCTACCCAATTGCAAGTTACTTAGTGATTTTTCTAATTTTACCCATCTTTTGTCACTGTGATCCGATCCCCACTCAGGAATTCTTGAAAGAACCGCTGCTTGGTAGTAGTTTTCTATATCGGGGACCGCTAGACCACCCTTTTTTTTTTCTTGTTTTAAGGTACGAAGTGCTATACGGTGCTTCCTGTGTCTCCAGATAAAATTCATAATTAAGGACTTTAACTTTCTTAGATAATTTGCCGATAGGGGGATTGGGAGCATCTGGAATTTATAGGAGATTAGGGGTAAGATCATCATTTTTACGGTGTTGATCCTCCCCAACCACGAAAGGGGTCTGTTATTAAATTCTTTACATTTTTTAGCAATGTCATCTAACAAGGGGAGGTAGTTAGTATTAAACATTGCCTTCAAGGACCTAGACAACGTTATTCCCAGATACTTGATTTGTTTCTTCCAGGGAAACTCAAATCTCCCCTGCAGGCTCTGCTGATCCGAACTGGATACATTAACATTCAGAACAAATGTCTTTGAGGAATTGATTTTAAAATTAGAGATCTCCCCGTATTGCTTCAGAATTTTCATCAGGAGTGGCAAGGATGTCTGTGGGTTTCCCAGGAAGAACAGAATATCATCTGCGAATGCCGCCAGTTTATGTTCCTCGTCCTCAACTCGTACCCCATTAATGCCCGGATGTCCCCTTATTGTGGACAGAAGAGGTTCAAGGGTCAATATAAATAGGAGGGGGGACAACAGGCATCCCTGCCTAGTACCGTTTTCCATGAGAAACGGCGAGGAGGTCAGTCCGTTTATTTTAATCCTGGCTGTTGGGTGGGCGTACAGCACCCCTATTTTTTGAGTAATCTTGGGCCCGAAACCCATATGGGTTAGGGTTTGAAACATGAGTCCCCAGTCTACCCTGTCGAACGCTTTCTCGGCGTCTATCGACAGGAGTAGACCTGGGGACCCTGCTTTCCTGATTTTGTGGATTACCAACAGCGCTCGGACTCCGTTGTCCCGTCCCTCTCTACCAGGGACAAACCCCACCTGGTCGGGATGGACCAGTGTGCCCAAGTGGCCCCTGATCCTCTCCGCCAAAACCTTCGCATATAATTTAGTATCGGCGTTCAGGAGCGAGATTGGCCTATAACTCGAGCACACTGATCCATCCTTTCCCTCCTTTAGAATCATGGTTATGTCCGCAGTTAATGACTCTGTCGACATTCCAAAATTCGATCCCAATCCATTAAAGTATGCACACATTCTGGGGATTAATATCTCCTGGAAAGTTTTATAATACACATTAGTAAACCCGTCCGGGCCCGGGCTTTTACCCTTCGGAGATCCCATCAATGCCCTTTTAATTTCGTCTTCCGTGAAGGGGCTATCTAGCCCCTCACTTACCTCCCTCGGAAGTTTAGGGAGACCTGCTCCGTTAAGGAATCTTTCCCCGTTCTGGGCCCTGTCAATTCTGTTCCCCTGCGGTTCTACCGAGTAGACGTCTTCAGAATAAGCTCTGAAAGATTCGGCAATGTCCCTAGAGAGGTACTTAATGTCCCCGTTTTTGTTTCTTATTTTTTCAATGTAGTTACAGGTCTTTTTATTCCGAAGAGTTCTGGCCAAATATTTTCCAGATTTGTTGCTCCAGATGTACCTCTTTAGCCACTATATCAGATGTTTGTTTTAATTGTTGTTCCATCAGGTCTTTTAAGTCCTCTCTAAGGGAAATAATTTTTGAATAAAGATCCCTATTTGGCTCAGTGGTGGATTTATGGGTCTGCTCTGCAGTTTTTATTTCTTCTACTAGGGCATTTTTTTTATCCTACCTTCTTTTTTCTTCCAGGCTCCCTTTGTAATTAAGATCCCTCTTATATAGGACTTGTGGGCGTCCCATAGGGTTGATCCCAGAACCTCCCCGTTGTCATTAATTTCAAAAAAATTCTTTATTTCGTTTTTAATTTGCTCTACTACTTCTTCATCGTGGAGGAGTTCCTCGTTCAATCTCCAACTGGATGGAGGAGCCTGTAGTTCCGGGCATTCCAGACCCATTGAGACTGGGGCATGATCCGATAAAGAGACGATCTCCACCTTCGTATCCTTGACTCTTTCAAGGAGGGCGTGGTCGATTAAAATATGATCCAGTCGGGAGTACGTCCCATGTACGTGGGAATAAAAGGTGAAATCCCTAACTTTGGGATGTTGTATCCTCCAGACATCGACCAGCTGGTTTGACCTTAAATTCTGCTTGATCATTTTAAGTTGTTCCTTATATAACCCACGGGCACGGGACGTGCAGTCGAGATCCGGGTCCATACAGAAGTTCAGGTCCCCCATCAATATAACATATCCCTGTCTAAAGTCACTTAATTTGGACAAAATCTCTTTTAAAAATTTAATCAGGTTTATATTTGGGGCGTATATGTTTGCAAAGGTGTATTTATTGCCACCAAGCGAGCCTCTCAGAAACAAAAATCTGCCTTCTGGGTCCTCCACCCTACTCTCAACTTGAAAGTGTGTGTCCCTTGAAAATCCAATGGCCACCCCCCTTGCCCTGTTGATAATAGTGTCGCCATAGTACCAGGATGGGTAATGACTTGAAGCTAATTGAATATTGGACGTACGGGACAGGTGAGTCTCCTGGAGAAAGACCACGCCTGCCCCGTAACCCCTCAACTCCTCAAGGATCTTTTGTCTTTTAGCCCGGAGGTTGAGTCCCTTTACATTATAGGAAACAAATTTAATCAATGTCATCCTGTCACAATGGCGAAGCTTTTTATATCGGCGGACACGCAGCGTCGGAGTGATGCGGAGGATAACCCACCCTCCCTCCTTCCCCCTCTACCCTGACACTCGCTCGACCCCCCCCCCCCCCCCACAGCTCCCACCCCCCGCGGGCCCCCCCCCACTCCTTCCCGATCTCCCCGAAAGGGGATTTAGCCGTTCTCTCCCCTATCTGCCCATCCTGGCAAGTCCGGGACCTGGATGCCCATTTTACTGCAGAACTCTGACATCTCCTCCGGAAAGCGCAATCTGGCAGAGCGCCCATCCTTGTTCCCGATCAGGCATGCAGGGAACCCCCAGGTATATTTTATATTCGCCGATCGCAATGCTTCTAATAGGGGTCTCTGCTGCCTGCGTCTTTCTAATGTCTGAGGGGATAGGTCTGAATAAATTTGGACCTCAGTGTCTTCATAATTCAGGGGGGGGCTTCGGTATAATTTTGCCCAAATTTCAGCCTTGTCCTCATAATATCGAAACCTAACGATAATATCTCTGGGTCTGCCAGATCCTGCTATCTGCCTTCTGCCAAGTCGGTGGACTCTCTCGATTTTGGGGAAATCTTCCCGTCCTCTTCCTATCAAAGGGTTGAATATTGAAAATATAGTGTCCATTAAATCCTCTCCTTCCTTCTCGGGGACCATTTTCACTCTGATGTTCTGTCTCCTATTTCTATTTTCGATATCCTCCAACTTATATTGGGTGTCCCGTTGATTCAGATGTAATACTCTTATTTGCTCCTTCAGCTCGAGAGTTTCGTGTTCCTGGGACTCCACCCTCTTCTCGACAGTTTCAACCCTTCCTAGCAGGTGGCCCCAGTCTTCTCTAAGAAGAAGGAATTCCCCTTTGATGGAGTTTTCCATCTTCTGGAGCATTTCCTCCATATCTTTCTTTGTAGGGCACTGTCCCCCATCCTCCTGTTCAGAGGGCCTACTTCCATTCGTCTCACTTTCCACTGCCTGTTCTGATAGGGTCTGATCGAGTGTCATATCCGCTTTTTTATCTTTGACTTTCTTTTTATCCGTCATAGCTTTTGATTGGTGGTCCGAATTATGTGGTTGTGGGCTAGATCCGGATCTCATATATTGTTTTATGTCGCTAGCCGCTGGTTTAGGGGTTTTGGGGGGGGCTTTTTTAGATGGTTTACTCATATTTCCTTTGGGGAGTTTTCTAATTCTCCTCCCCAGCTTGCTGGGAGGGGTGCTTCCCCAAGTTGTTTTAGGTTACTCTCCTACCCTGCCTCCACCTGACCCAGCTCCTATTCCTCTTCTTCTCACTCCTGTGAGCGGGGGTCTATCCCAGATGTTTTGTAGTTACCCTTGTAACCGATGCGTCTTCGGCCGAGGGTTTGCCTTACGGCCCTTGTGGGTTTCAAGCTGTGGGGGACGGACACTCCCCTGTTAAACTGTCCAAGACTTCCTTTGTCCGGATGGTACGACCCGTCCAATGCCCCAAGGGTGAATAATGCGTGCCCCTAGACAGAGACACAAAAGACAGGGGGTCTCACCCTTCTCCCTCACAGCGCCCCACGGCCAATCCCCAACATGAACCCCCAGGGAGTAAAGAAGCTATAAGGGCTGCCCGGGGCTCATGGGAGTTTTCTGGGATAAGTCCCTCAGGGGGGTTTATGTAGTTGTAGGTAGTAAGGTGCCGAGTTGGGGTAATATACTAGGGCAGTTTTACACCCGCCGGGGCCTTAAAGGGGAGGATAGGATCGGGCAGGGAAAACAAATCCAACCACTCAGAAGTTACCGCAAATATAGGCAGCAATTATCCCCGCCGTTTTTAATTTCCCTGTCTTTTTCCCATCCACCTACTTTTGAGGGGGTACGTTTCTCCCCCTGTGGTGAGATAGGTGGAATCTGCACCGTAACGGGCTGGGGTCCTAGGTCCCCTTGCTCTGGTAAGTTTACACAGGGTGGGTGCAGTATACTGTATAAGGATTGCACAATATGAACTCAGAGCTCTCCTATAGCCGCTCTTCTTAACAGTTGGGGTACAGTTAATCCTCTTAGAGACCTTTATCCCATTCCGTGCGTGCTAAAAGGGGAATCCTTAGTCGGCCCAGGTGGGGGACCCTCGTGCAGGTATATATACTGTAGGAAATGCAGACCCCCTACTTCAGGGAAAAAATAAAAGAACATGTGCTGGCAGCTGCTGAAATAACAGTCTATCCTTGTGAATCCAATATATGATACATGCAACGGCCCCTATATACTGCTAGTCCAATTGTGAGCATAGAGAATCCCTAGGCAAATTCCTCCTTTAGGGGGAGACAGGCTGTAAAAGATGCAAGAAGATCCTGCTTACCTCTCGCCGCAGGGTCAAAGAACCTTCCCCCTCCTAGAGGGGTTTGATATTCAGGTTTACTCACGGTCCTGGGGGGGACCCCATCCTGGATCCAGGCGCAGCTTTCGGCAGGGAAGGAGAGCATCGGAGGTCAGGGTCGGCGGAGAGGAGAGCTTGTCGTGAGGAAGGGAGGGGTTATCCCGGTGCTGGTCGCTCCAGCGCCGGTCAGCAGGCCCGGGTCTTTATTATGCGTCTCCCGAGCGTAGTGCTGTCGCTCGGAGGTGCACGGCGCATACCTTCCATGGAGCGCCGGCGTCTGTCCTCCTCGCGGTCAGCGTTGTCTCAGGCCGCCCGCTGCATCAGGCCCCTCCCCCCGTGCGTAACTACGTCCGCACGTCCTGGCGCATCCCCCCCCCGTATGGCCACATTTTAACACCTAAAATTGCCTAGTTGCACTTTGAGTCATTAATTAACGGAACACCAAACGGAGGCAAACGCACATTTTGCCACATGAAAAAATTGGTGACAAACGAAACAAAATGCGCAGTGCAACTCGCACCACTCCAAAATGTCTCGTGAGCTACTTTGCCATGTGTAGGGAAGCCCGTTGAAATCAATGGGCTGCCCTATGTTTTTTGCTGGAAAAACGAGCCAAACCGCATGCGTTCCCACTAATGGGGCCTGAAAATGAAATTGGTGCGTTTACACAAGAACAGTGTACACCTTTGTGCTTTCAAATGCATTGCAAACCACACAGAAAAATTGCGCTTTGCCATGCATTTCAGAAATGCTGCAAATGTGCTTTGTGTTTGTGTTGTCATTACATGTTAAAGGCTCCTATTCCTCCCACTGACAATTACCTTTAAAAAATATAAAGTGGAGGGGTCATTGTCAGCATTCCAACACTACAAGGAATGCAATAAGAAGTGTGAGACCAAAATCAGGTCAGCTAGAAAAAGACCACAAGAGACACATAGCAGAGGAGTGTAAAAAAAAAATCCCAAGGAATTCTTCAGATATATTAACAGTAAAAAAGCGAAATTAGAGCACATTGCCCACATAAAAGACTATGAAGGGAGAATGGTTACAGATGACACAGAGAAGGCAAATTTACTAAATGATTTCTTCTCCTCAGTTTTTACACAGGAAAAGGATGGGTGTATACCACGGCTCTATTGTTGGTAGCACATCACAGGATGTACCCCCGTGGCTAACAGAGGCTGGAGTCAAGAAAAAACTAGAAGAGCTTAAACACTTAAGCCTTGGAAGGTTTTTCCCCCCCCTTCATGACTAGGCCACTTTTTGTGATACGGCACTGCATTACTTTAACTGACAATTTTGCAGTCGTGCAACGCTGTACAAAAATAAAATGTCCTGTTTTTTCTCACAAATAGAGCTTTCTTTTGGTGGTATTTGATCACCTCCTGCGTTTTTAATTTTTTGAGCTATAAACAAAAGACAGACAATTTTGAAAAAAAAAAAACATTTTTTACTTTCTGCTATAATCTAATAAAAAAAATTCAAAAAATCAAAGTTCTTCATAAATTTAGGCCAGTATGTATTCTGATACATATTTTTGGTAAAAAATAAATCCCAATAATCCAGTCCAAGTGTATATTGATTACTTTGTGAAAAAGTTATAGCTTCTACAAATAATGGGATGTTTTTATGGAATTTTTTATTTTTACTAGTAATGGTGGCGATCTTTTTTTTTTTGGGTACCAGTACTAATACAGTGATCGGTGCTAAAAATATGTTTCTGTACTAATGACACTGGCATGGAAGGGGTTAACACCAGGGGCGATCAAAGGGTTAAATGTGTCCCTAGGGGGTGCTTACTAACTGTGTGGGGATTGCTCTGACTGGGAGAACACAGAGATCCGTATTCCGGATCACCGTTCTGCCTTTCTAGGGAATGATCGTGGGTGGCCGGCGGACATCAGTAAATGTGCGGGAGGCGGCCCGGAAGTAGTTAACGGCGAAGTTCACCTTTTTTTTTCTTTTTTCTTTTAATTTCCAGCTCCCCTATGTACCAATATAGCATTAATGTACTTTTTTTTTTTTTGCAAAAATATCAACGCTTTACATTAATTCTACAGACACTTACTTCACTGTCCTCATCAATGTTTCCAAACTTATCCATTAGTTCTGCCTTACTTCCTGGTCAGACTATAGGTCATATGACACAGGAAGGAGTTGACCTCATTATCACACACCCTGCATCATCCACCCTCCTGCCTACCCACCCATTTCCAGCTGCATGTTTTTTAAATGAAATGCAATTAACCAGTGATCACCCTTCTCACTAAATACACAATATACACTCAAATTGCATAGGTAAGGCCATATTTATAAATAGGAGTGAGTGGACAGAAACATTCAACTGTCAAGCCCCATTCACATCTATGCATAGCGGGAACTCTCATTCCCACATGCATTTTTTATTTTATTTTTAATTGCAGGGGGGAGGCGTTTTGGAGCATTTTCACCCATCCCGCATAGGGCAGTCCATCCAGTTGAATGGGCTGCCCTACACGCAACAATTGCCCCAAAGAAGCTTCAGAAATTTTTTTAGAGCGGAGCTTGGTGCTTTTTTTTTCTGATTTTTTTTTTTATTTTTTTTTATTTTAGTGCAGTGCATTTATGAAATGCAAGGAAACACACAGATGTGATTGGAGCCACATTGTTCTTGTTTTAACGCACCAGTTTCACTTTCAGGCCCGATTTTACACTTGGCATACTGGGAGCGCACATTTTTTTCGCTTTTCCTGTGTCATGCATAGGACAGCCTATTGATTTCAATGGGCTGCGCTACATGCGGCTCATGGGACATTTTGGCGTTTTTTTGCGTTGCGTGTTTTGCAGCATTTGCCACTCGTATTTTCACCTGGCAAAATGTGTGTTTGCTTTTGTTTTGGTCTGCCGTTAGCAATTAATGGCACTGAAAGTGCAACTAGTAATTTTAGGTGTATAAAGGTGGCCATACACTATACAATAATTATTATTTTTTTTTTCCTTCTCTTAAATTCCAGCTCCCTATGTACCAATATACCATTAATGTACTACTTTTGCAAAAATATCAAAGATTTCCATTAATTCTACAGGCACTTACTTCACTGTCTTCATGGCTGTTTCTACAAATAGATTGTATATTGTATGGCCACCTTTATTTACCTAAAATGTCTAGTTGTGTTTCAGTGCCTAAAAAAAAAAAAAAAGCCTTTAGCTCAAATAAATCACCAGGACCAGATGGCTTACACCCAAGAGTCCTCGAACTCTGTCAGGTTATAGCTAGACCATTGTTCCTAATCTTTGCAGACAGCATACTGACAGAAATGGTACCAGCTGATTAGAGAAAAGCCAATGTGGAACCAATATTAAAAAAAGGCATATTCCTGGAAACTACAGGCAAGTCAGTCTAACATCAATAGTAGGTAAATTATTGGAGGGGATAAGATGTCCAAGAATTTTCTGAAGAAAGCAGTATCATTAGTAGTAATCGGCATGGGTTTACGAAGGGTCGTTCTTGCCAGACCAATCTGTTAACATTTTATTGGGAAGTGAGCTGCCATCTAGAAATGGGAAGGCCTGTGGATGTGGTATATCTGGATTTTGCAAAAGCATTCAATACAGTTACCCATAAATGCTTAATCTACAAGCTGGGGTCTGCAGGCATGGACCATAAGGTCTGTTCTTGGATGGAAAACTGGTTACAGGGGTGTGTCCAAGGGGTAGTGATAAATAAAGTGTACTCAGACTAGTCTGGAGTGGTAAGTGGGGTACCCCAAGGTTCGGTCTTGGGACCAATTCTGTTTAAATTATTCATAAATTTATATAAAGGACGTAGACGTGGTGTATCTGGATTTTGCAAAAGCATTTGACACGGTTCCCTATAAACGTTTACTGTACAAAATAACGTCTGTTGGCATGGACCATAGGGGTGAGTACATGGATTGAAAACTGGCTACAAGGGTGAATTCAGAGGGTGGTGATAATTGGGGAGTACTTGGGATGGTCAGAGGTAGGTAGTGGGGTCCCCCAGGGTTCTGTGCTGGTACCAATCTTATTTTTTTTTTTTCCATAAACAACCTGGAGGATGGGGTTAACAGTTCAATCTCTGTATTTGTGGACGATATTATGCTAAGCAAGGCAATAAATTATCTGCAGGATGTGGAAACCTTGCAAAATGATCTGAACAAATTAATGGGGTGGGGAACTACATGGCAAATGAGGTTCAATGTAAAATAATGCATTTGGGTGGAAAAAATATGAATGTAATCTATACACTTGGGGGAGAACCTCTGGGGGAATCTAGGATAGAAAAGGACCTGGGGGTCCTAGTAGATGATAGACTCAGCAATGGCATGCAAGCTGCTGCTAACAAAGAAAACAGAATATTGGCATGCATTAAAAAGGGGTTCAGCTCCAGAGATAAAATAATTCTTCCATTCTACAAGACTCTGGTCCGGCCGCACCTAGAGTATGCTGTCAAGTTCTGGGCACCAGTCCTCAGGAAGGATGTACTGGAAATGGAGCGAGTACTAAGTTATTAAAGGGTCTGGAGGATATTGGTTATGAGGAAAGGTTGCGAGCACTGAACTTATTCTCTCTAGAGAAGAGACGCTTGAGATGGGATATGATTTCAATTTATAAATACCGTACTGGTGACCCCACAATAGGGATAAAACTTTTTCTGGGAAGGGAGTTTAACAAGACACGTAGCCACTTATTACAATTGGAAGAAAAGAGGTTTAACCTTTTAAACTATGTACAGGGTTCTTTACTGTAAGAGAGAGGCAAGGATGTGGAATTCCCTTCCACAGGAGGTGGTATCAACAGGGAGCATTGATAGTTTCATAAAAACTATTAGATAAGCACCTGAACGATCACAACATACAGGGATATACAATAAAATACTGACATATAATCACACACACAAGTTGGACTTGTGTCTTTTTTCAACCTCACCTACTATGTGACTGATACATCGCTAAATCTCAGTTTTTGCAGACGACAGAAAAATAATCAGGTCAATAACTTCACATGATATAAAAATTTTACAGAAAGACCTGAACAAAATAATCGAGTGGGTAACTACATGGCAAATGAGGTTTAATGTGGAGAAAGACTCATTAGGGGGAGAAGCTCTGGGGGAATAGAGGATGGAAAAAGATCTGGGGGTCCTAGTGGAAGACAGATTGAGCAATAGCATGCAATGTCAAGCGGCAGCTACCAAGAATATTAACATGCATAAAAAAGGGGATATACTCCTGAGATTAAACTATAATCCTGCCACTTTATAAAACTCTGGTCCGGCCACATCTGGAGTATTGCATCCAGTTATGTGCTGGAACTGAAGGGAGTCTAAAGAAGGGCAACAAAATTAATAAGGCGATTGGAGGACCTAAATTATGAGGAGCGACTACAATCGCTTAATTTAGAGATGCTTGTGAGGGGACATGATAGCGATTTACAAATACCTCAATGGTGATCCCAGCATAGGAAAAAAGCTATTCAGTCTCAGGGAGTGTAAGATAAGGGGCCACATAATGAGACTGGAAGACAAGCTCTTTAACCTTAAGCTGCACAGGGTTTTTTTTCACTCTGGGTGGTAAGGATGTGGAACTCTTCCACAGTTGGTGGTGTCAGCGGTGAGAATTGATTTTTTATAAAAGACTCTTGGATGCTTATCTTAACCGCCTGCCGACCAGCCACTGTCATTTATACTGTGGCAGGTTGGCTCGGCTGCACGAATTGCCGTAGGTGTACATTGGCCACTTTTAAAAGCGATAGGGGGCGCAACACCGGAGGCCACGTTGTCCGCCGGCCATCCACGATCGCTCCTCGGAGAGCCAGAACAGGGATCTGTCAATGTAAATAGACAGATCCCTGTTCTGACAGGGGAGTAGAGAGAGATCTGCTGTTCCTAGATATCAGGAACAGCGATCTCTCTCTCTCCTCCTCTAGTCAGTATACTACCCACACAGTTGAGAACACATTCCTAGGGAACATTTAACGCCCTTACCCCCCTCTAGTGTTAACCCCTTCCCTGCCAGTGATATTTATACAGTAATCAGTGGCTATTTTTAGCTCTGATTGCTGTATAAATGTCACTGGTTCCAAAAAGGTGTTTGTGTCCGATCTGTCTGCCGCAGAGTCACAGTCCCGCTAAAAATCGCAAATTACTGTCATTACTAGTAAGAAATAAATAATACAAATGCCATAAGACTATCTTCTATTTTGTAGACTCTATAACTTTTGCACAAACCAATCAATATACGGTTATTATGATTTTTTACCAAAAATATGTACATATTGGCCTAAACTGTTGAAGAAACCTTTTTTTTTTTTTCTGGGATATTTATTATAGCAAAAAGTCAAAAATTTAGTTTAGTTTTTTCCCCAAAATTGTCACTTTTTTTTTTTTTTTGTTTATAGCAAAAAAAATTACTGCAGAGGTGATCAAATACCACCAAAAGAAAGCTCTATTTGTGGGAAAAAAAGGACATCAATTTTATTTGTGTAAAACGTCGCTCGACCGCACAATTGTCAGTTAAAGCGACGCAGTGCCATATCGCAAAAAATGGGCTGGTCATTAAGGGGGCAAATCCTTCCGGTCTTTAAGTGGTTAAAGAGCACAATATACAGGGATATGGGAAATGATTATCCACATTGACACACATACACCTACACAGGTTGAACTGGATAGACTATTGTCTTTATTCAACCTTACCTGCTATGTAAGTGCAGCAAACGCACTAAAAACTGTGGTAACACACCATGCTCCGCTCCAAAAAAAAGTTCTGTGGGGCGCTTGTCGCATGTAGGGCAGTCAAGCGAATGGGCTGCCCTATGCGCAACGAGTGAAACTGCTCCAGAACACCCAAAAAATGCATGTGGAAATGTGAGATTTGGCTACGTGGAGATGTGAACGAGGCCTGACAACTGAGTGTCTCCGTCCGTTACTAGAACTATGGAATCCATTCAATTTGTATCAAATCAGGCAGGGCCTTGTATTACATAGCTGATGGGAGATCTAAAGGAGATTGTACAATCAGATTGTATAGGAAGTAGGTGGAAGGTAGTATTATAATGAGGGAGGTGTGGTCCAGAGTGAATGACACACCCTATCGCACCCTCTTCTGTGTTGTAACTGTGAATTGAAGGCTTCTGTGAGATGACCTACAGGAAGTAAATGATGAGATGCAATGTACAGGAAGTACATGCTGAGAGGCAATGTACAGGAAGTACCTGCTGAGAGGCAGTGTACAGGAAGTACCTGCTGAGAGGCAGTGTACAGGAAGTACCTGCTGAGAGGCAGTGTACAGGAAGTACCTGCTGAGAGGCAGTGTACAGGAAGTACCTGCTGAGAGGCAGTGTACAGGAAGTACCTGCTGAGAGGCAGTGTACAGGAAGTACCTGCTGAGAGGCAGTGTACAGGAAGTACCTGCTGAGAGGCAGTGTACAGGAAGTACCTGCTGAGAGGCAGTGTACAGGAAGTACCTGCTGAGAGGCAGTGTACAGGAAGTACCTGCTGAGAGGCAGTGTACAGGAAGTACCTGCTGAGAGGCAAGCTACAGGAAGGAAGTGATGTGAATCTGAAAATCATTTTAAAAATTCAAATTGACGAGATTTTAAACCTCCTGTGGATAAGGCAGGTGAGAGAAAGCACAGTGGGATAGCTAGGTCAGAAATTGCATTTGAAAATGTTTCTAATTATTATGAAAAGTGAAATTGTGCCTGAAAAGGTAAACTTCTCCTTTTTAGATATCTGGGAAACAAGATATGTGATGATCACAGGCAGTTCAGCCTGCTAGTGATGCATGAACAATCAGCTTTGGGTGGAGTTATTTGGTATAAAATTGCTTTTTTTCTGTTTTAGCAACACAGGTTAGTTGATTTTCAGCCAATTAAATCTTAAGCAGCCTTAGGGTAAGGCTACATAAGTGGTTAGATCTCTCAGTAGCAAGAACGTAGAATCACCTATTAGACTGGTGCAGCACAAGAAATATTTAGTAGCTCAATCCTGCAGCTGAAAACATTGGCATTAGAAGTAGTATTGATTGCTAAATGAATGGAACACATGGCTCTCTATGGAGTAATTTACACAAGCAGCAGCAATCCATCTTGCATGATTGTACAATGCTCTGATTATGTGCAGTACATCTCTACAAGAGGCTGCAGCTTGCTACATGTGAAACTTGCTTCATAGAAAGCCATTTGTTCTATCTGTTTAGTAATCTATTGCTCATTCATTCTATTGCTCACCAACAGTTTTATTAGCATAAATTCTTTAGCTCCTACCTCTGGATCAGGGATACAAAAAGTATGTAGGCAAAAATATCACAGCCAGGCAAAGTAGCATTGTGACAAGAAGAGGACAGTGTTGACAGCTTCTATATTTCTCTTTTGACTAATATTTAAGTTGGGGAATATGAAAAACAAATAAATTATACTAGACTAGATGGCTCTGCTGATCGCTGTCCTCCGCCTGAGAGCTGGTGACTGTCAGTGGAGCGATGGGCTGTGGAGGAGATGGGCATAAATGGCACAGGCTCTCAGCAGGTTACTGAGAGGCTGAACCAGCTTTCAGTCCCAGCTTCTGGGTGGATCACGACCATGTGGCCAAGATCTTTTCAGAGCCTGCACCGGCCCGGTGATAAAGTCCACTGACGGCTAAAAACAGGTCACAGAAGTGCAGAACTAGCTGCACCTTTGTGACACACAGGAGAAGTATGGCCAAAAAAGGTTTGGCCATACTTCTCCTTTAGGGTGAATAGGATTGGACAAAGTGGTTGTAAAGGTAAGACCTTTTTTTTTACCTTAAAGTGATTGTAAATGCTCGTTTTGTTTGTACTTAAAGAGGAGCTCCAGGCTTTATTAATAATATAATATTATGGCACTTATCTGTCCAGGGATCCAGTGATGTCGATGCCCCAGCCGATTTGCCAATCGGCTGTCGCCGCCATCTCCACTAAGGGAAACCGGCAGTGAAGTCTTGCAGTTCCACAGCCGGTTCCCTACTGGCTGCAGGGGAAGGAGGAGGAGAAACTTCCAGCTCAGTCAAAACCAAGTACCCGCTCCCCCAAAGGGTGCCAAATGTGGCAGTGGGGAGGGGGCAGGGCATTTAAGTGGAGCTTCCCCAGCTCCGCTTTAAAATAACAAACATGGCATACTTACTGAACATGAGAGTTTTTTTTAACCTTAATGAGAATACATTAAAGCAAAAACATTTAGCCTTTACAAACACTTTAAGTTAAGAAATGTCCCAGGATTTGTATCGTGCCCTTTACCCGTTTTATACTTACCTAGATTCTTTCTAGATCCAGCACTGTGCCCTTCGGCAGCTGCATTGTGTCTCTCCTCACAGGGCAGAGATATGTTTGGTACCTTAAATGTCCCACTCTGTTTGGAGGATTAATGTTGGATGTGAAAGACTGGCAGGTGGACTTTCTCCGCCTTCACTGTCTGTTTTTTGGGAATGAGCACTCCACCTTTTCTGCAGGTTGGGGATGCTGGATGTGATCTTTTGGCATCCATATCAAACTACAAACTGGACAGGCTTGTTGCCAGGTCCAAGAATCCTCAGTCCTTCACAGCGGACTCTCTGGAGTCTCTGTGGAATCTGTCTCCACCTGATCTATGCCTTTCCTACTCTACAGCTTTTCCTTGTCCACTCTACAATATCACAATGCGATTCTGGTGATTTTTATTTAATCAAATTGGCCCATGAGGACAGGGTACTCAGTCCCTGTGGGGTCTCCCAAATTGTCCCGACCTTCTTTCCTCAGGGCCAGCCATCATCCTGCTTCTCAGTTGCTGGCTTAAATATTATGACCATGGAAAGCCCAGGTTCTGAGGCAAGGGGGCTATCAAAATTCCTACCCATGTGGAGTCTAAAGAAGTCAACTTTTCAAGTACACCATCATAGTTTACATGTTGTGAGGCCAGGAAATTAGAGGTGCACTGAATGGAAATTTTTGTACCGATACCAAAAACGCAGAATGTGTATGTGTGTGTGTGTGTGTGTGTGTG